>CM031243.1:195689294-196163178 GCA_018340775.1 Taxus wallichiana var. yunnanensis
GGACCAAATCACGTACCTTGAAAATGTGTGGATTATCTTTCTCTTCAAATCAAATCTTAGTTAATTTTTGATGATCTTACATCTTATCCATGGAAGATTATCTCATTTCTTCAATTTCAACCAATTATGCCATTCTTATCTCTCTTTTATCTACTCCCCCTAATTCTAATTGTTGATTTATATCCAATGAAGGTAACTCATGTGACAATGGGATCCTAGCTTCGCTTTCATACACAAGGAAAAATGGATAATTTCTAATTACTTTCTTTGAATTGATTTTATCAGGCCAAATAGAATTATTTACTTTAGGGTGTCATTATATTTGATTAAAATTCATAGTCTATTTCATGATTTTTATCAAGTTCTTATTATTTGATTCTACCCAACCATCACCATGGGTAATAATTTGAGGAATTTTTAAAATATAATCCATTTTGAGGAATCCAATTAGATACTTTGGATCCTAAAAATTCCTTAGCATTATCATAAATGATAGTTTGAGGAACCCCAAACCTTGTTGCAATATCCTCTAATAAATTAAGGATGACTGATTTAGTATCCTCCTTGAGTGACATGGCCTTTGTCCACCTAGTAATGTAATTTTTACTATAGAAATCCATATATGGCCCACATTTTATGGAGGATTAATCATACATATGAAATCAAGAACCCATTGAGAAATGGGTTCATTTGATTGAATAAGATAAAGGAAGGACCACCATTTTATTCTTACTAGTGAACAAGACACATTATTTCATTTTTGACCCATTGATATGAATCCACAAATAATTTCGGCTAAAAATATATTTCAATAAGGATTTTCATTACTGTATCCTTGGTTATGAAATTCCCACTAGAGAATCTATCATGGAATTCTTAGAAGACTTTATCTACATGTTCTCCTTCAATTCAACTTAGTAGGACATCATCAATATTCCTTGTAAAAATAATTCCACCAATTAATACATAAGGAATTGATTATAACAAGAGGTGCATTCTCTTTGTCTCACTCAAACAAAGAGGGTGGCTTCCATTTTCTAGAAATGTCATCATGTCATTCATCCATCTTTTGCGAGATAGGATGAATTCCATTACTATGCATTTATACACCACTCTGTGGAATTTCCTATTAAATATCATATAAATCTTATGAACCTATCATGCCCGGTTAAAACAACCCACTTGAGACCCATGGACAACCTAGGTTTAGTTAGAAAATTATGGAATAATTTTTTTATTAGGAGTTAATGACCAAAGTCTCAAAGACAATTAAATTCAACTAATAACTTTTCCCATTATAACAATTACTAATTTCTCATTATAGATCAACAAGTGCGGTAGGTCCACCCTAGCTCAAATCTCTTTAGGGATTAATTTAATTATTGATTACATTAATATTTTAGCTAAATATTCCTAATTAAATTTTAGGGGTAAGGGACCCAAAACAATTAAATACCCAAGGTATTGTATTTTCACTAGATCAAAGACATGAGCGGGATTAAATTATAGTGAGAAAAGAACACATAAATAAAGTCAACGAGAAAAAGGTCTCACTTACCCACTCCCCAAAACTTAATTAAGAGTGTAATACCCCAAGTTGTCATGTAACGATTTGCCACGCGATAGGTTTTAGAACAATTCAATTTCATTGGGACATACTTTCCATTTATTAACAATTATAAAGGTCACATGGTTCAAATTTTAGTGTTAGAAGTTTGATTAGGTTCAAGGAGTAATTTTCCCCTATACCCCGGCTCATGTGAGGCTCAAAGTTTCAACTTGATTTTCTCATACTTAATACTTCCAAAATTTCCGTAAATTATTCCCATTAGATAGGAAATTTTCTCACCTTTTGGTGATATAAAGAAGTCCTCCTAACTCCTTGTAGAACTCAAGATATGACTGGGTGGAGTTCTTAGGTCAAATTTTCCCCAAGGGGACACATGTCAAGAGGAGGGGAAAACCTTTTTTGCGGGTTGGTGGGTCGTGGGTTAGCGGGGATGCGGGGAAAAGTGGGAAAATTTTCCCAAGGTAAAATTTTCAAAAAGACAAGTTTGAATTTGGTCTGCCCCTCCGAGGTGCCACGTGGTAGGTCCCGATTGGTTGCAGGATGGCTGGGGCCACGTAATTTTTGTGAAAAATTTTCCAAAGTTAAAAATAATTAAATTTTTATGAGTTAGATTTATTTATTATTTTTTTGAATGCCAATTTGAAGTAAAACTTCAAATGGCCGTAATGTTTGATAGAAAGCTCATACTTGGGAAAAATTGGACTTTTGGAAAGCTCTCAAATCCCTCTTTACACAAGAGTCATAAATTTTGGAATTTTAGCCAAGTCTTCAATTGCATGCTTTCGGACTCGAGATCGCATTCCACTCCACCAAACATCGAGTCCTCTTCTTCTTTATTTAGTCCTTCCAATGTGATAACCAATTTTCATGACATGTGGATACCTCGTCTGCAACTTTAGGGATTCCCCTTCTCTTTCCCTCTTTGAATATGTACCAGCGACACATGGAGACATGGGATCTCTTCTTCTTTACCTTGAATTTTCAGCCCACTTGGGCTACCTTTCCATGCTTTAGTCACATGGTTGATTCTCACTACTTGAAGGCCTCCAATTCTTTGTGAATTCTTCAAATATGCACCAAAAGGACAAGTGGATACCCTCGACATCTAGTTCCATACTTAGGAAAAATTGATTCCCACAAAATACAAAGGAAGGAAAAAGGGGTTGGGGTGATAAAAGTGGCAAGCATTAGAGATATTTTTGCACTTCATTAGCTTATCATCAAAATAACAACATTGGCCCAATTCATGGTAAATTTTTTATAGGTATTTTTAGGGAAACACGAATATTACGTTCCTCGACTAAAAATAGGATTCACGACCTAAAAACAAGATTTTTATTTACATCCAACATGATCCTATCTTCAAGAATATGTTTTGAAACATTGGAAAACTAGTCAAAGAAATTTTTTGAGGTCATACACTTGAAAAGGGGTGAGATTAAATCAAGCAATAACACCTCTAATAACAAAAACATGAGTATTTACAAGATCCAATAGGATAATTCAATGGGAGTGTTTAATATATATCCCATTGATTCGGATTTTAAATACCTCTCTATCAAGATTGGACAACTCAAATTAGTTGGCCTCTTTGTGAGAAACAATAATATATGGCCTACTCCAAAGTGCATCATACTTAGAATACCACCTGGTTTATCTCTATCCACAACATACTTGAGGACCAAATCACCTACCTTGAAAATGTGTGGATTATCTTTCTCTTCAAATCAAATCTTAGTTAATTTTTGATGATCTTACATCTTATCCATGGAAGATTATCTCATTTCTTCAATTTCAACCAATTATGCCATTCTTATCTCTCTTTATCTACTCCCCTAATTCTAATTGTTGATTTATATCCAATGAAGGTAACTCAAGTGACAATGGGATCCTAGCTTCTCTTTCATACACAAGGAAAAATGGATAATTTCTAATTACTTTCTTTGAATTGATTTTATCAGGCCAAATAGAATTATTTACTTTAGGGTGTCATTATATTTGATTAAAATTCATAGTCTATTTCATGATTTTTATCAAGTTCTTATTATTTGATTCTACCCAACCATCACCATGGGTAATAATTTGAGGAATTTTTAAAATATAATCCATTTTGAGGAATCCAATTAGATACTTTGGATCCTAAAAATTCCTTAGCATTACCATAAATGATAGTTTGAGGAACCCCAAACATTGTTGCAATTTCCTCTAATAAATTAAGGATGACTGATTTAGTATCCTCCTTGAGTGACATGGCCTTTGTCCACCTAGTAATGTAATTTTTTACTATAGAAATCCATATATGGCCCACATTTTATGGAGGATTAATCATACATATGAAATCAAGAACCCATTGAGAAATGGGTTCATTTGATTGAATAAGATAAAGGGAAGGACCACCATTTTATTCTTACTAGTGAACAAGACACATTATTTCATTTTTGACCCATTGATATGAATCCACAAATAATTTCGCTAAAAATATATTTCAATAAGGATTTTCATTCTGTATCCTTGGTTATGAAATTCCCACTAGAGAATCTATCATGGAATTCTTAGAAGACTTTATCTACATGTTCTCCTTCAATTCAACTTAGTAGGACATCATCAATATTCCTTGTAAAAATAATTCCACCAATTAATACATAAGGAATTGATTATAACAAGAGGTGCATTCTCTTTGTCTCACTCAAACAAAGAGGGTGGCTTCCATTTTCTAGAAATGTCATCATGTCATTCATCCATCTTTTGCAGATAGGATGAATTCCATTACTATGCATTTATACACCACTGTGGAATTTCCTATTAAATATCATATAAATCTTATGAACCTATCATGCCCGGTTAAAACAACCCACTTGAGACCCATGGACAACCTAGGTTTAGTTAGAAAATTATGGAATAATTTTTTTATTAGAGTTAATGACCAAAGTCTCAAAGACAATTAAATTCAACTAATAACTTTTCCCATTATAACAATTACTAATTTCTCATTATAGATCAACAAGTGCAAGAGTAGGTCCACCCTAGCTCAAATCTCTTTAGGGATTAATTTAATTATTGATTACATTAATATTTTAGCTAAATATTCCTAATTAAATTTTAGGGGTAAGGGACCCAAAACAATTAAATACCCAAGGTATTGTATTTTCACTAGATCAAAGACATGAGCAGGATTAAATTATAGTGAGGAAAAGAACACATAAATAAAGTCAACAGAAAAAGGTCTCACTTACCCACTCCCAAAACTTAATTAAGAGTGTCTACCCCCAAGTTGTCATGTGATTTGCCACGATAGGTTTTAGAACAATTCAATTTCATTGGGACATACTTTCCATTTATTAACAATTATAAAGGTCACATGGTTCAAATTTTAGTGTTAGAAGTTTGGTTAGGTTCAAGGAGTAATTTTCCCTATACCCAGCTCTGTAATGTGGGCTCAAAGTTTCAACTTGATTTTTCTCATACTTAATGCTTCCAAAATTTCCCTAAATCATTCCCATTAGATAGGAAATTTTCTCACCTTTCTGGTGATATAAAGAAGTCCTCCTAACTCCTTGTAGAACTCAAGATATGACTGGGTGGAGTTCTTAGGTCAAATTTTCCCCAAGGGGACACATGTCAAGAGGAGGGGAAAACCTTTTTTTGCGGGTTGGTGGGTCGTGGGTTAGCGGGGATGCGGGAAAAGTGGGAAAATTTTCCCAAGGTAAAATTTTCAAAAAGACAAGTTTAAATTTGGTCCGCCTCCGAGGTGCCACGTGGTAGGTCCCGATTGGTTGCGGGATGGCGGGGCCACGTAATTTTTGTGGAAATTTTTCCAAAGTTAAAAATTAAATTTTTAACAGTTAGATTTATTTATTATTTTTTTGAATGCCAATTTGAAGTAAAACTTCAAATGGCCATAACTTTTGATAGGAAGCTCATATTTGGGAAAACTTGGACTTTTTGGAAAGCTCTCAAATCCCTCTTTACACAAGAGTCATAAATTTTGGAATTTGATGAAGTTTGAGAGGTAAATTTTGAGAAACCAATCTGCAGGGTTTTGTAAAGCAAACTAGAAATTTCTAACTTATAATTTTTTTGTTCAATTTTGAATTCCTACTTTCTCAACATGTCAAACAGACATGGAGACTTGTTTTTAGATGAATTTAGGAAGGTTCCAAGATTCAATTTGTTTAGGAGAGTTGCAATTGAAATTTTTCATCACTTGACAGTAGGATGACTGCACAAGCTTTGATTTTGATTTTACAAAGTACTGAAAGGTCTTTCTTAAGTTTTATTGTCAAATTGAGTTCCTTAGGACTTGTTAAGTCTCAAATTCAATGTCTCATATCTTATTTCTTGGTGCAAGTTTGAGCTACTCATTTCTTTGATAAATTTGATTTCCAGATTTAGAAAATAAAACAGAGATCAAACATTAAAGGTTCTTAAACATTTTTCCATTCTCCAAGTGTGGGAGTTCATTCCATGCAAGTCTATTACATTCCATCAAATTCACACAACATTTAACAGTCAATAAGAAAAGTCTGATTTCCAAATTTCAACTCATTTCAAAGAGAACAAAGCACTACCTTTTTCCTTCATACTCATTCTTCTTTCAAACAAAGATTTTAATTCACAATAGCAATTCAATTCCAAGCAACAATGCAAGTTTGAGAAAAGTAGTGCATTCCTTTATTGATTTCCAATAACTTTACAACTTATCTCTTTCTTTTAACTTCAAATACAATATACAATACATATAACAATTCTTCACATTCCTTTTCAAAACAGAGGATGGAATATAACTTTTTACATTTCACATTTCAATTTCAATCTTTCTTCATCAACACAAGTATTTTCTTATTACAAATAATTATACAATTCATCCACTTCAGAGTGGGAAGGATTTCAATAAACTTTCTCACAAGAAGGGACTATCAAACTGTATATTCCTCTTGCTCAAAAATAGCAGCATGCTAGTTTCTTCATCTTTTCATCTTGATCACAACAAGGAAGGGGAAAGGCAATTCTCTCCACCCAACCAAGACATCCAATGAAAGGAGAAGTCTTCCTTCATCATTAACCCTTGATCCCCAACCAAAGTACAATAATAGATGCAATTCAACCCATGGCAACAATTGGCTTCCACAACACAACATTCTTTCACACATGCACATTTTAATGTAAAACATAACTCAATACAAAATAGCAGTTTACAACTACAATAAGAAACATGCAAATCACAACTCGGGCATGATCGTGGAAGCCAAAGGAGCAAGGACTATGGGGGAAGCTACTTATGCCTCCCAATTGGGAATTAGGCATCCACCTATAGTCACACCGCCAATATAACATATCATATCACATAAACCTTATGCCTCACAACCCCTCCTTATGCCCCCACAAATTTTCCTTATGCCCCCACAAGTAAGAAATGCAAGCTATTTATTTTCCATGGTGGATCCCAAACCCAAAATCCCTCCACAATAAAACTGATGCCACTAGCATTCCCTTATGCCCCCCACATGGATTCCCCATAGCCTTCTCCTACACCATCCCTATGGCAGTCTACCCAAACAGCCCATAAAACATGCAAAACATTCACCATTCACAACAACACAAGAAAGAAATGACCGCATAAAAGAAGAGTTGAGCTCCTACCTCTCCATGGAAGGATTTTCTCCACACAACAAGATTTGAATGTTAAAAACACAGTCTCAAAATAAGCAAGTGCAAAGTATCAAATGCTCTCCAATTTCCTCCAAATCAACAAGAGCTCTAATCACAGAAAAATGCACCCCCAAGGAAGAATGCAAAAAGGTTCAACAACCAAGCAACAGTCTTCACCAAAGATTCTCCAAAGTAAGAGCTCCAATCATAAGAAAAATGCACCCAAGGATGCATGCAAAATGTTTCAACAACCCAAAACAATAAAAGGGTTTGAATTAAATAGAAGAGGGAGAGAAGAGGATGATGTGGATCCATGTTGAATGCCACATATAACATCCACTAATTCAAACACAAAATACAAAAATCCATTCTCCCAAGCATAGTAAAGAGGTGGGTGAAAATATGACAGGTTACTTGCACACTCCAAAAATAGCCCACACCTCAAGGGACAACAATTTAATAAAATGTAAGAGAGTACAATCCAAAACAAGAAACATGATGAATAAAAGGAATTTAAAAGTCACAAATCACATCTCCATCCATAAGTATGGTTGGTATATTAAATTTAGAGGTATGGGACAAGTTTTTCTTGTCCCACAAGCCTCTAAAAATAGCTCCCAAGGAAAAATTCGAATTTTTCATGGAGGTGGAGTGTGTCATACTCTAAAAAAGACTTAAAAATACTCTTACACAAACCAACAACTTCCATTATTATTTTCCCATATCCCCATTTGATTTATTTAAATTTTAATCATATGATTTCCACATTAATCTACCACAACTTTAATTAATTAAAGGAAGTAATATATTACTAATAAAATACATACAACAATAAATAAACATTTTACCAATTTAATAAAATACACAAACCTATGGTCACATGTAAGGATGACCCCCATGGTAATCTCTAAAAAAATACAACACACACACAAAACAAGTTGCCATGGTGACCTTGTCGAATTCACCTAGAATTCCACTTTGGTTAGTCTCCAATCCCCTAATGTTTGTTGTGATATTTTAAACCTGCAAAACACAAATACCTCCTTCGGCCTCGTGGCCATATCAGAATGTCCAAAATGAATATATAAAAAAATTACAAAATCATCTATATATATGAATCATAACAATCACTAAGGCAATCAACGAAATCATTTACAATTTATATCGACAACTATATCATCATCAAATAATTTTCCTTTTCTAGGTTTACTCGTAATCTCCAAAATCAAATGTCCAAATAACTTCCATTAAACATCCATGTCAATAGTATATCATCATCCACATGTGAGTGTTCTAATAATCACCATGCATTATATATATAATCATATTCAACAATAATCCAGGATCTCGTCATCTAACACCATACTAAATCAAAACTATTAAAATGCTCATCATATAGTCTACAAAGATTATCATGATCAGTAATAAAAGGTGCCAAAGGGAAGTGGGCACTACAAAATCCTCCATAAATTGTTACTATTATTCCTCCATGAAAAATATTAATGATTCTCCTAAACATCAAAATAAATTTTTTCACATAAGGATCTTCCTCTCATCAATTTTGTGTCCATGATGGTCACATAAAACTCCATGATTTTGGTAACCCATCTAGCTCTCTTTTCACCAATTTCTTTCCCCATGATAAAATATCTCACACTAGGGTAGGATACTAAGCATTTAATGTTGTTGGTGACTAACATAATATTGAAAGCTTATGAGTTTGAAATATGAAAAAACATGTTTTTCCAAATGGTTATACCTCGAGTTCAAAATGTTTCAACCCCTCGGCTAAAGAAAGCCACATGATGCTCCAAGTATTCATTATTATTTGGAGTTAGAACCGCATGTTCACTAAGATCCATGACATATTTATAAAGGATAAAATAATTTATAAAGGTTGTATTGATAGGTGTTGACGCTTGGACTATAGTTGTTTTGATCTTAGTGAAGCTTTCTCTTCCTTTAATTGTCCATTTGAAAGTAGTGTAATTCCTCAACATCAAGCTAATAATCTTGACTAATCTTAGAAAGTGGAACACATCCCTCATTCTTAAATTTATAAATCCAATACTTAGTTAATCTGAATTATTAAAATTATACTCTTAATATGAAAAAATAACTATTTTCATTAGTTTTAAATTATGAAATTGGCATGCTTATTATCAATTTGTTGAATTTTAATGATTTGTATTAAATTTTTATTTATGTGAGATTAATGCAGTTCAGGTACACCCTCATTAAAAAGGTGAGGTATTTCATCATCAAGGAGAGGATGACAGTTCATGGTAACAAAATTGAAACTGTGAAGGTAATTGAGAAAAAACACACACCATAGGAATGGGGGTAGTATTTAGTTACTTATGTAATGTGTCAATTCCTTAATTTATCGTTAATTTTTATATCTCGTTAGTATTGATAAACAATGATTGGGTTACACCAATGTGTCTAAATGTCACCATTATAACTTTGGCCATAGTACATCACAATTTAACGATGTTGCGAGTAATTAATTTATTAATTTTTATAAGAAGTTATAATAATTGAATTATTTTTATGACATAACAAAGAGGATTGAGAATATTGTTTTGTGTTATGATAATTTTGTTTTTAATGATGGGTGGTAGGAAATTAAAATATTTGTATTTGATTTCATTGAATTTTTGGTATATTAGGAAAAAGTCCTAACATGACATCCAGTTTGTTTTTTTGTCAAGGGTATGTGAGATAATTTATGAGTATAATTGTTGATTTAATCATAGTGATATTGTGATCTAAATGATGTTAATCACCTTGCATTAAATAAAAGTTAACCTTAGTGTTAAGTAGATAGGAGATAAGAATTAGTTCACTTTTTTAATTTAAATTCATTTAAATGAATTAGGGGTTGGATATTGTCTTAACCATGTGGGACACATGGATAATAAAAAGATAAAGAAATTTATTTGGGGGTTATTATGAGTTATGTGGACTTTATGTTTGATATTTAAAGTAGAAGAGGATGTAATATAGGTAAATAAGGAGGAAATGGAGGATAACGGTTGGGGAAGAATCTATTTCACTTGTGTTTCCACACTATGAGGACACAAAATTTTATGAAATTGGAAAGTTTGGAGCATTATAATTTTTAGAAATATGATTGGAAAAGTGCTCCATAAGAAAACGTTTTTTTTTGGCTCACTTATTTTGATTAGATAATGAAATTATGAAACAACTATTATGTAAATGAAATGCATGAAATTTACACCCTTTTTATAGGCTTGTGTTTTGATAATAAATATGTGAGTTTACTAACCTTTCGTGTTTCCATATTGGGTGGTGATTTTGGGTCTCATGTTATGTTTTCTTTGTTAAGGAAATGTATACCCATTCTAGGACTGATATAATTTAATTCTTTTGAGGTAATGAATACCGAAACTGGGAATGATACATTTTTTAAAGGAAATGAACACCCATTTTGGGCCATGCAATTTTATATGATTTTTAAGGAAAAATGCCCTGAATATTGGTCTCCTCATTTCGATTTCTAGGCTTGCTTTTTATGAAATTTATACCCATTTTTGTGCTTGCACATTTTAATGATTTTTATGAAGGAATATACCCCAAATTTTGGTCTTCTCATTCTAATTTATGGGTTGTGGTATATTTTTATTCAAGTCAATTTTTACCCTATTTTAAATATGTGCATTTAAAGTATTAATTTGTGCAAATTGTTTTAGATAAAGTAGGATTTTCAATCTTTCTAGGTCAATTTTCGATGATAGAATAAATATATGAGATACTCGTTAGTGGGTTTGCATATTATTATATAAAATTGTGGTTATATTCAAGTTTAATTTGTTGATCTATACCTAAAATTGGGTCCTGTGCATTTCTAAACCATTGAGTTGAGTTATGTTTCTCCTTGCGAGACGAAATTATAAATACCCAAGTCTTGGTATAATCCTTGTCAAAATACAAGACATTATTACGTTTTTTTATTAATCCTATATTACGATTTTGTATGATTTTTATACCATTATTGGACTAGGTTGATATGACACTATTTATGGGTTGACATAACTTATATGATGAATTGTGTTTTTATTAAGTTAACAATGTCTTGGGTTTGCACTTTTAGCATTATTTAGATGACATTAATGGTTACTTTGGGATGATTTTATTCCCAATATGGAAAAGGATATTTACATATTTTAATTAAATAAATATTCTTTATCATTTTGGTTTCATACCTATTTGGGACAATATAAAACTTGTTATTCTTAGTGGGAGGTCAAAATCACATGAACTTACAAATTGAGAAGAAACAGTGACTGAAATATGTAGAGAATGAAAATAGACCTATTATGGGTTGAGAAATAGTTTATTATTTAAAAAATATTGAAAAATAAGTGACTTATTTAAATATGAGGTCATTCCAAATGATTGTTATGAAAATATAACTTCTTGAGTTACTACTAAAATTTACCTTATAGTAAATAAATTACAATGCTTAATTATTATCGTGTCTTGATGATTTGGGCATGAGGTTAAAATATGATGTTATGATATTATCATACATAGAGTGAGCCTCATTTTATCATGCCCATACTAAACCTACAAACGTGATAACCTAATTCTCGACCTTTTATATCACATTAAATACATTTGAATTATAGTAAAGAAAGTTTAGCCAACATATGAAGAATTTTGAGGGAAAAAACATATTGATAATGCAATGTTGTTTTGTGCATTGTTAAATGTGCTAAGGAATTTTGTTAAACACTAAAATCAAAATTAAATAATATTATGTATGCATGTTAGTACATAATGAAAACCGTATAAGCTATATATGCTTACAGAGGATAATTTTGCTAAGTTTAAAAGAATCTGGAAACATGAATAGATGGTTATTTTTACTTTATGACTAGTATGAAATAATAACATATTGTAAATGCTAAGTTGGTATGTTTCTTGATGAGGGATTTTTTGAAAGTGGTGTATGAGACAGTTGTGTTGTGAAGGATGATAAATATTTATTATTTGTGTAAATGATAATATTAGCTTGCATTAAATCAATTTTGGAAAAATTTGGCCAAAGTAATGTATCTAGATGTATGCATTTTAAGTTCACTTATCCTTATTGTGTACTATTAAGGAATCATTTGATGTCATTGGTTTCCATGATCTAATGACGAGATGTATTTTTAGAATTTGGGTATATTACACATGGTTATCAATTTATTATTCCTTGTTGATAGTTAATTATCAAAATCTTCCTTCCTTGCTATAGGTCGGGCACCTCTCATTTTGTGAGAGGTATACAGGGGAACCAAAAGGTTACATAGTTAAAGGAGAAACACTCTATTAATTCTCTCCTCATGCGAACAACTTCACGTGAGATACATATGTGCATACGAACTTTGGGAAAGAACGAGTTATTTTTTATTTTATTACTATTACTAAGTTTGTAATTATACAATGTTGTACTTGGGTAGAGACAATAATGTTGTCTCATTCTTTAGTTATAAAATATAATGTAACTATAATATTAATCAGTTACTTATGAAATAAATTTTGATCACACTTTTCTTATGGAGGTATGTATTCAGTTTTAAATGATATTCTATTAATCTAAACTTGGTTGGAATTTTGGAACTATGGTGACATGTTAGTTTACCTCAAAATTACTTAGAGTTATTTGTTGTAATGCATAAGAAGCCAATATGCATGTGTTGGAAAATTAATTTTTCATGTTTTAAATTATCTATTTTTCACCAATGGTATGGGGCTAAGCCCCTCCTTATTGTGTATGAGAAGGATCCAATCATCGAATGTAAGCTAGTTAAACTACATAAAATCTATGGGGTGGCCAATAGGTCAAGGATCACATAGGAACACTCCAATGAACCTATGGAAAAGTTCTTGTACATGGTACAAAATAGGAATCATCAGCGATGAAGGGGAAAGTGGAGTTGGGGAAATTAGGAGAGAGATGGTTTTGTTCTGATTAGGCTTACAAAATTCATATACAATAACCAAAGTGAGTCAACATCCAATTAGAAGAACAAAAAATGTAAACAATGATAAGAAATAACAAATCATACACACAAAATTCCATTGATTAATTTATGAAAGGAACAAACACCTTTCTTAGTTTTACAATATTATCATGTATTCAAAATTGGAAAGAGAGACTAGAGAAACATAAGATGAGAACTAGAAGAATTGTAGATTGTATTGCTTATGTAGAAGTGGTAATCTAAACAACAAAAATTCAATCAATAAATGCCAACCCTTTTGAATGGATAATCCATCCAAATTTATAGCATTATAAATTTTCCTCTCATTTAACCCCAAATTACCTATCACCTATTGTCATCACTTTTGACCTTTCATATTTGTAGGAAGTGAGTCATTTTCTCATTTTTGGAAAAAGGAATCTTACAATGTATAGTTAAGCTTCACTTAAGTGAAACGATGAAATAAAAAATATTCCATTATTAATTGAATACTATAATATGGAGAGAGAGAGAGAGAGAGAGAGAGAGAGAGAGAGAAAGAGGATGGAGAGAATGGGTTTACTGATTTGATGAATATTGAGCCATTTCGATGAACAATTTTTCGATTAGAAGCATGGAAATCATAATTTCCTCCTATAATATGTAAAAACACTCCAAACTACTCAATGAGTGTTTAGGAACAATGTTTGATACATTATAGTGCAATAAAAAGATGATTGTGGACATCACTTGTGATATTACTTTCTTGATATTAATGATAGTGGATTAGTTTCTTGTTTCTTATCCTTTCATAATTAGTGCTTGTGATCAAATATAAAATTTATGATGCTTGAACCTTCACTTACTCAAATAGGCCTTCATCATGTGCGTGAAATGATTACCCATGAATTAAATTCTTTTTACATGGTCACTTGTTGGAATGAAATGAGGTGATCTCAATGTTCTTCCTTTATGAGAAATGTGTTTATCCTAAATATCCCATCCTAGGACTATTTTGATAACTTACATTTTCATTTGGAATTGGACTATATAAACTGATAAAAATGGGAAAATAAGTGTTCGAGAAAATCCTCTCCTCCTTATTAACATACTCCATTTCCATAGTTATAAGAAAAATCATAAAATTTGGTTCACTTGGGAGCAAATCGACCAAATTATCTATGGAGGAACAAGAGGATCCTTTATTCCTCTTGTTCTCTTCAATGTTGTACCATATATAATAATGGATTGTGGGGAATTGAGGTTAAACGAATTAGGATTTTCAAGAACCAAAGGAATAGTTCCCTTGTTCCTTGTGTTTTTTGAATAAATGACTCGGTCGATGGGACAAAGAAGGGAAATTCGGGGTAATGTTGCAACTAAATTAGTCAATTTGAACACTAAAAGAATAATTTTGTTGGGCCTTTAGCTCACCACATGGTTGATTCAACAAATTAAGTGGCGGGAGTAACAAAGTAAGATGCAAACAATGTGGAAATTTTTTTATGATGGGCATGAATGGAACAAATGAAACTTTTCCACGGTTCCACTTCAACGTCGATCCTCTACCATACACAAACCTATGGTAAATTGGATAAATTGAGCCCTCCAAGAATGATAAGAATTTTTTCACCCTTCGCTTAGTTATCAATAGGTTAATTCATCCACACCTGGAACAAAAAGGATTAAAGAGAATTGTAATATCCTATAGGGAACCATGGTGTGGCCCTCTTGAGCCCCAAACTTCTTCGTGCCATAAATTTCACCATGTAACTCAAAATTCCATAAACTTGGAATCATTGGAAAGATTTCATTAATTACTATATTAGCACTAAAAGATATATTTTTAGGTAGATCAACCACAAAATTTGATGAGGTATGGTTCCCATTTATTCTTCTATAAGTAATGTATCATGGGGGAATGGTTTTGGTAGGGTACCCATACCTATTTTAAGACATTTAATGCTTTATGTTGGTGGTTGAAGGTAGAAATTTGAGTTTCCCTCTCTTTTCCCTCATCTCTCTTTCCCATATTATATATATTGTAAGATGATTCCCATTTGTAAAGGTTTTACCCTCTTGGAATGTTGGTGCACCCCTTCTATAAGAGTTATATATGTATTTTGAGTTCGCAGGCCTTAGATCTAGATATCTATAGGGTGCTTTTTTCCTTTCTTCTTCATTATAATTGATTTTGCATCTATTTGAAGAAATGAAATATGTGTTTTATTTCTACTCTCTTCCCTATTTTGTGTTTATTACATTATTTTTCCTATCTATTGCATTTTTGTGTATTGTGCGTATGTTTTTCTCTTTTGTAGGGTTTTTATATTGTCATCCATGGAAGTGAGAGATTCAATGTTGTTTTTGTTTGTGAAACTCATGTATTCCCCTTCATCCTCCATTTTCCTATCGTTTTCACTCATCCGAGAGTGTATTTCCCCCTTTTCTTACTTGTATCACCTCTCTTTAGCTTATGATTTCCCTCTTTCACGCATCTCTCTCATTCCATGGTCCTTGGATTTTTATAATAAGATTAAATAGTTTCATTTCTAGATGTAGGAATAATTTATCATTAATATTAGGTAGAGGAAACAATCTATTCTGGATGTTTGTCTAAATTAGTAAGTCGTAAAAATTGAGAGACAATCCCATGTTACACAAATAATTGATTTCTCATCCATCCATTCATGAAAAATCAGAGGGCATTATTTTGGTGATAAAAATATGCTCACACTATAATTATTTAGGTGATTTTTTAACAAAACTACAATGTGGATGAAAATAAATGAAATGGAGATGATTTCCCATTCTTGTACACACAATTATCTCGAATGAAGATAATTAACTTTATATCTTTCTTGGATCCAAAATATGTTTATATATCTCATGTTCACATGTTTTTCAAGGGAATGTTTCTTCCATTGAGAAAGATGCATTTGGATACAAAAGAAGAATAGGGGATGCAATGGAATCATCTTACATCATTCAATATATTTTACGGTATCTATAATGAATGTTACCTTCATTAGAAACCATCTTGGAATATGGAACCTTTGTGCATCATATGTTCATTATATTCTATTTTGAAGGCTCATGTTCAACGGCTCTTGGTTGCACTTTCCATGTTTCATCCTTTGAGGCTCGGCTATACTAGGAGGTTTTTATTGAGTGTTTAAGAACATTAATATGTAAATGTCATCAAATGATGTTTGGATGTTTTTTCACTCTAATGTATAAGGGTCCTACATAAATATCACTTGCCTACCTTTCTTGACTCAAAGTCACTTCCTAGATGAAATCAGATTTGGGAAATCTTACGTACATTAATTTCATATGTTTCCCATAAAAATAATGAGCTCTTGATTCTTCACATAGGATTAATTTTATAATCACATGACTTGAGTAGCTCACTTTGATTTTCTTCTCGAAGATATGATGATACATTTAAGATATGAGGTTTCTCATATTTCATGAAGAGTTTCTCATTTCACTTATGATTATGATGACATATAGTTGATGAATATTTAATTCTAATGAGGCTATTAAATTTTGTTATATTACTTTTCGTCCTCACAATGTTCTATATTTTCACCGCTTTGTGCCTCGATACTCTTTGTCTTGCTCCTTGACATAATTGTAATTAAAATGATACTTTAGGATTCTCTCGAAGGGTTAATTTTCTTGTTTGAGATATGAAAATTCTTTACAATAATGTGATGATGGAAAAACATATTGAGGTGAGTGAAAACAAATCCAATAATCCTTTTTTGCAATGAAAAATTAAACTTTTTATTTTTGACAGTCGGGACAAGAGTTGCTATTTAGGAATTTTTTTATTTTTCTCTCAAATTTTGTCTTTTGAATATCCTAACACACTTAATTCACCTCCAATAATGATGATTTACTATTTTTAGAAAGTTGTTTTTTCATACTTTTTTTGGGAAAGTTTCTCGTTTTACCCTATTTGTTATTTTACACTATTTCTTGATGTGCTTAATGATTGGAGCTTATTATTCTAAGATAATTAATATTTTTATTAGTTCAATATACATAGAATGTGATATTTTTAGTAATTTTAATTTCTAGTGTCAGTTTTCAATGAAAACACCATTGTTGATTTCGATTCTTCTTTGGGGTCATGTGCTCCAATTTTCATAATGATCTTACTATTGAAACTCTTGCAAACTAAAAAGAAACTTTTAGAGTAGGTATTAAGATTTTTCAGCTATAGAAAACTAGGATATCATACGGTATATAGAAACCATGTTTTTAAAATAACTTGGGAGGATTTTTCGTGAAAATTTTAGTGCAATCATATTTCTTGATAGAGAGATATAAATAAATCTCTTTTTTAAAGTCATTTATGGTGTGGAACAATTAAATAATAATTACTAGTGTATTATAAATTTTTTGAATATTTTTCAACATAAAAAATGGTGGATAGATTAACCTATTCAAGGAAATCAACTTTAAAAAATAAAAATATATTTTCATGTCTTCATGGTAGCCGTAGTTTAATCTTGGTTGAATGAAAGCTGGGTGTGGTTGAAAACTAGGGTTAAATGATATTCTCACGGGTTCTTGTTTTTACCTATGTGCCCTTGGTGATAATTACAAGAAGGAAAGAAATGGAAACTTTGAGCAAGATGGTGAAAAGTGTTAGAATCGGATGTGCAATGTGAGGATGATGGAGAAAGTTAGGAAAAAACCTAGGGGTTTAAAAAGTGTTGCATACGAGAACATCAGAAGGGGATTTCTCATGGGTTCCATTTATTAATCCTTAATCCCCATTGTGAAAGGAAAAATAGGGATACAAAAGGTAACATAGATTAGGATCATGCTACGTCACAAAAATATGAGTAGGCATTTGGAAATGGGATTAATCGGATAATCACTCGAGAAAAGGTACACATGTTAATATGAGGTCTAGGGTTTGGGGGATTTCTCATGGGTGCCATATTTTTTCCTTTTCCCCCATTGGAATAAAGGGAAAAGAGGGATACAAAATAGCATTGTTGAGCAAGGTTTTGACACTTGAAATTGTGAAAATTTGGCTAAGTATGGGATCTATTTACTCTTGATTGGTGAGAGCTTGAAAAATCATTCTTGAAGCTTGGAATGGTATTAAAAGGTAAAATTTAATATTAATATGATTCCAAAACAATTTAAAATAAATCTCACAGGTTTCATACCCTAAGTGTTCTTGAAACTCGAATAAATGGCCTTGTTTTGATAAGGACAATGAGGTGCACTGTTAAAGTTGAGATACCTTAAGAAATTCTTAGGTATTATGTAAAATATGATTCTTCCATCATGAATATAATTCTCCAAGATTTATATTTATTATTTTTTCCTTGTTACTCCTTACAGAGGTCCTAGAATCATCCATAAAATTTGAGGTTCATATTATTACCCTTCATTCCTTTAAACTGAAAAAAACCCACTTTTGCACATATTTTCCTTAAACCACAAAATATTCCATAAAATTTTCTAAACCACTTATAAAAATTCAAATCTTTATAATAACACTTATGGATATTTATGATATTTTGGAATCTTCCTAGAAGATGCACACAGGACTTGAAATGGCAAAAATTGGCCTTTCTAAGCCTTCTAGAGAACTAGTCCCTTATTGCACTTCAATGAATGGAATGCTGATCCTTATCATACCCTTTTGAAATATTTAACATGTTTATTTAATGCATTAGGAGAAACTATAAGGTTAAGATGATCATACACAAGATATATAATGACTAGGAGATGGATTTGGGAAGGTTTTAGCAAAAATTTCACATTTGTCTTAGTTGTCATGTTTTAAATTTTATTTTTTTAACATAGAAAAATTACATGAAAACAACTAAATATAACTCAAGGACATTATAATATAAGGGGAAATAGATAACCTCATATTTTTAGGTGAGTAGACCAATTCCTTGTTCAAATTGGGCAATATAGTCAGTTCCTCATTATAACGAACAAAAAGAAAAGATACAAACACAATAGAAAGGAAACACACAACAAAAAAGGTAAAAGAAAAATAGAAAGGGAAACACACCACATATAAAAGGGAAAAAAATCACCTATGCACATGCATGGGAAAACCTACTTCCATCCAATCACAAATTAAAACTAAGTGCTTACCCATACAAGTATCATCGAATGTCTGTCTTTTGTAAATGCATTTGCATGCTCATTAAAATATGATTCTTTTCACAATTTCTTGAGAACTATAACATTGGTGTTATTGAAAATCATGACCCACCTAGTCAGATCATTTCCTTTGTTACTTTGTAACCTTTTTTCCATATTTTTATTGATTCCCAAATTCATTCCAACTACTAATTCTCCTTTACTTTTGTGAAGATGTGTCTTGGTCATACTCGAATTATAATTTTCATCTTGAGGCATATAAAATTTGATAGGAATTTTTCCTTCATTTTCATCTTCTTCATGACCACTATTTTCATAATTTTATTCTCAACAGATGTTTTAGAAGCTTCAACATTATCACTAGCCTTTTAATGCTTCATGTTTCTCAATTGATCTAGAAATATTATTTCATGCACCTAAATATTTCTTAGTTTTCAACTTTTATAGTGTAATATGTATATTGATTCATTATCTTAGAAATATCATGAGTAGAAGGTTGGGTATTGAACATGGAAGTCAATGTCTTCTCCATATTGTTCATTTTGATCTTTGAAATCCTTTTCAAGGAAAAAGCACCTTTCCATTAGCGAATTGACCTTGAAATACATAAGCATTGTATTATCCATACATTCCTTGTTGATAAGTTTTTCATTTCAAACAAAATCAGCCTTGGGATCAAGCACCATTCCATCTATCAATTTTTTGTTGATAATGTATCTATCTTCATGAAAAGGGAATTGACATAAAATTGGAGCTAAAATATTTATATTGTCATGTTCCCAATATCAACCACTAAGAACTAGGGATTCTATTTCTATAATGAAATTATCATCTTCTTGAGTGGATTTGAATTCAAAAGGAAGAAATAAATTTTAATTCTTGAATCCCTTATCATTGTCGTCAATGAGAAATATAAGTCTTTGTATTCAAAAACATACTCATTGAATGGAACCGTATGTTTAATGTTCAGATCATGGTTTGAAGCATTGAACTCACTTGAAAATAAATTTCTTGGTATCAATCCTTCTTCTATATCCATATTTCTCATCACTTTGATATTTTCCACTAGTAAATATTTTCATGACCATTGTCACCATCCATTAGAGAAACTATGTTGATGCTCACATCTATGGGAAGTACATGCTTTCAAATTATGACTCAATCAAGTCACCATGACATTATATGACTAGATCTATTACACTTTTCCACTTGTTAATTTACATTAGAAGTTCACCATTTTCCTCCTAAGTCATGAAAAAATTGTAAGATCATACATCTTCAAATATTATATCTTCCCTTGGGTCATCAAGCCTTTAAACGATGTACTTCATTATTTTATAAGAAGAATTTTATTCATTTTACCATTGATTGGAATGATGAAATGCAACATATCCATTTATATATATCCATCGACATATCGATAAAAATTTCACTCAACAACATACCATATGATGTGGTCATGTCTAGTACAAGTATTAGCATCCTTATCTTCTTGTATGAAAATATAAAAATGTTACTTGATCATCATTAAATTCGCTAACTAGAGGAACTTATTTCGTTTCCATTGATTAATAATTGAGAGTGGTAAGAGAGATTGAGAGATCGATAAATTTAGCAGATTTTGTAGATATGACATTTTGGAAGCATTGGATTCAATGATGCTATTATTGAGTTTTTACCGATTGACCAATAAGGCTATATAGAAAGGTTTTATCTTCTTAGAGGTAGAGGGTGTGGAAGGAAAATAGTTTTTGAAGTATTGGTATGATGGATAGGATGTAATTCTTCAGAAGTGGCATTTTTGGGATATGAACTTGAAATACTTCCTTTCATAAACTAATTAAGCCAATCAAATTTCTTGGGATGGGTGTTCAAGTACTTCGACTTAGAAATTTGAATTTTAGTTTTCTTGTAATGGTAAATGATGTCAAATGGGGAAGAAGTAGGCACATCATGGATTATGGAATCCTTGATAAGAGTGGGATTTTTATACTTAGAAGCAATAGAAACAAAAACTAGTTTTTGAAGGGACATTAGATGAGACTTACCCAAATAGGTAGAAGGATTGTTGGATGATCCGGTCTCATGTTGATTTAACAAATATTGAAATTTATAAAACCCTAATTATAAGGTCACAACCCAATAATAAGAAATAAAGTATATATCTGACCTAAGCAATAAGTTATATAAAAATGAAACCCTAGCTACAAGATAAATGTTAGAATACTTAGCGAATTTCATAATAAATCTCGAAGTGTGCAATGCTAGAAAATTTTGAACATGAGGAGTAATCTATCACAACCACACTCTAAAAACTATAGAAATTTTGGAATAAGCTTGACTAGAGTACCTTAATTTGGTCAAGGATGCCTAGGCACTGGAGACTTTTTCTAGGTACCCATGACTACAAAAAACCTCAGAAAGTGATTTTTGTATTTTTGTTAATTGTTCACTAATCTTCATCGTTGGTTGTATGTATGTCGATGGTTGATCTCAGATTTCTCCTATGATCTACAAAACAAATGATATCCTACAAGACCTTAAAAGACATAAAATCCTAAAAATAACAAGATTTAAATGTGGAGTTGGAATGACCTAATGGACACTCAATAGAGTGACCACCGTGACCAAGTGTTTCCCTACATCTCGGACTCCTTGTAGTTGTGTGTGTGTGTAAGCTTGTTCCCTAGAAATATATTGTGTAAGATGCACCGAATAATGAACAATATCTAGATATAGAAATGTAATTCAATGTGTGGATGGAAAAATGAACTTCCCCTCCTATGCATGTATGTAGAATAAATAGTTTCTTGTCCCTTGAAAGAAGCTACTTGGATGCTTTGATGCTATTATAATACATTTGGATGCAACATAAGGTGGTGATAGTAGATTAACAGAGCTTGGGGATTTATTATGGTCACATATATTTTTATTTATATGATTCCCTTCTTTGAATTTTGTAATTGACAAATAAAAGGAAAAGCACTAAGAAAACAAGATGCCCAAAAGATAAAAGGGGCCCAATAGAGTTGAGTAAGATATAAAGATTTTGGGGGCACCTAGAGGGGATGAGGGCACAAGGGTGTTGGCGTCCTAGATGGGAACTAGTGTCCAAAGCTAAGAAAGATAAAACATTGAAAGTAATACTAGGCAATGAGGTGTGAAATGCCATAGAGAAAGTAAGAAAAAAAATAAAAGAGGCCAAAGATAGATGTCAATTACTAGTTTTCTCACTTAGGAATTATATAAATAGTAGTATCTAATTAGGACCTAGAAATTGTTAGCGTAGGTTATTATTTATCCTTTTATTTATTTATTAGGATAACTCTTACATTTGATGGGTTAGCTTGCTTAGGTGTACTAGTTGTGTGTAGTTAGCTTAGTAGTTGTTTTGAGTTAGATTCTCGGTTATGTGGAGTTAGCTTACTAGTATTTTGGAGTTAACTATTAGTATCGAGTTAGTGGGAGTTATTCACCACTAATTTAGGTAGTAGTTACACATCCCTCCTCCTATATGTACATCTTTCTTATTGAGTAATTCAAGTCACTGTATTATAATGTATTGAGCATTATGGATTATGATGGATTTCCATATATGGTATTTTAGCTCTTGTTTTACAAATCTAATGTGGTATGCTATTATCATATGAGATCACGGCTTGGAAAAATATTTTTATCATTCCTTTCATGGTATCAGAGACATAGATGATGTAGACATTCATCTGTAATTTTTTCTTTGCAAGCAAGGGTTTATTATTTTCATGTATTCAAAATTTGTTAGCACTTTTTTGTAACATGCATTTTTATGCAAAATGGAGTGTGTCATTAGACTTGGAAGGTTGTAAAACCCTAGAATCGACTGTAAACTCGACCATGTTTTGAGACATACGAATTTGGACGTAGATCTCTCCCCTTTGAATATTTCTATTTTAGATATAGTATTTTATCCACTGGACGCAGATCTGTACCCTCTAGGTGCATTCTTTTATCCATCAAATATACCCGAGTACCTTCCAAATGCATTCTTTTACCCTATGGATATTTCTATTTTGGATGCAGTATTTAATCCACTAGACACAGATCTGTACCATCTCAGTGCATTATTTTATCCATTGGATATAAGTGTGTACCTTCTGGATGCATTTTTTACCCTATCAATATTTCAGTTTTGGATGCGATCTTTTATCCACTTGACCTAGATCTGTACCCTCGAGTGCATTATTTTATCAATTGGATATAAGCGTGTTCCTTACGGATGTATTATTTTACCCTCTAGATATTTCTATATTAGATGCAGTCTTTTATCCATTAGACACATATCAGTACCCTCTGGGTGCATTCTTTAATCCATTGAATATATATGTGTACCCTCTGAATACAATGATTTACCCTCTGGACATTTAAGTATTGGGTGTAAGATTTTATCCTTTGGTCGTAAGCTTATATCATATGGATGTACTTTTTTACCCTTTAGACATTTGGGTCTCATGTAAGTACCTTTTAAAAAAACATCACCAGTAAATAATTATTTTAATAGCAAAACCCTCAGAGCTCCCAAATTTTGATCTCGTATTTCATATTAATGTGATATTTTCTTTGAAATTGTTTATTTTTTCAAGATCTACGCATTGGTGAAATTTTTATACATATATTTCAAATTTAAAAGGTACTTTTACTAATTTTAATATTTATATGGACTTAATTATAAAGTTCCAAATTTGGGAGGGTGTTGTAATCATTTGTGGATGCAATTTTGGTTGAACTGACATCCTAAACTTTTGGGTGTTGCATTCTTGTATCTATGGGTGTATACATTTATATCTCTCTTATTTGTTGAGATATTTTGGATCTATATTTTCAACACTTTTTTTGGCATGTTGATTGTCTCTCTTGTGGGGGCTATTTTGGTTAAGCCTAGTGTTACTTTGTTAGTGTTCGAGTAGTTGATTTTAGAAACTCATACAAATTTGTGATGTCACTCTACCCATTTAGCAATATGGAAGGGTATGGCATTGATATCTTGATTCTTTGGGTTTCATGTCCTTTGCTTGTTACCTTCACTTTTCTTGGATCATGGCACTCCTATTTATTTGGATCTTGTGTCCTTACTTTGTCACCTTGGTTATTTTTCTTGGATCGTGACACACCTATTTATAGCATTCAATCTTGCTTCTTCGAGATACCATGAAAGGAACGATAATAATATCATTCCAAGCCATGATCTCGAGATGATAATATCACACCATATTAGATTTACAAAATAGAAAAGCTAAAAGTACCATATATGGAAATCCATCATAATCCATAATTCTCAATACATTACAATATAATGACTTGAATTACTCAATAAGAAATATGTACATATAGGAGGAGAGAGGTGCAAGCTGCTACCTAAATCGGTGGTGAAGAACTCCCACTAACCGATCTTGGTAATTAAGTTAACTCTAGAAGACTAGTAAGATAACTTCACATAAGCGAGAAGCTAACTCTTCCAACACAACTAGTAAGCTAACTCAACACAACTAGTACACCTAATCAAGTTAACCCAACAAGTGTAGGGATAAAACAAGTTTAAGAATTATCCTAATAAATAAATAAACGGATAAATAATAACCTACAATAACACACTCCCGTAATCATAGCTTAAGTGGGTGAAAAAGAAGGTGGTCCCTGGAAATAAGGCCTGATGAGGTACCCATATCTAATAACTGGGAAAACCAGATACCATAAGGTACCCAAAACTAGTAATAACAAAGTAGAGATAGAAAAATCCCGCTGCAATATATCCTAAGAAGCTCGGATCCAAAAAATCATATAATTATGAAGAAGTTCGGTGTGAACTATAAGTGCAATCCACTGATCGATCATATAAATAAAAAAAATTGACCTTTGGACTTCACCAAAATATCTCCATGTAAGGAGACTATCAATGGAGTGATGTCAAAAGTGTAAAAAAACACAAAACATAATTTGATCAACTACTACAAATAGGTGTGTCATGATCCAAGAACAACTAAGGAAACAAGGAAAGTACATGATATCAAAATAAATAGGAGTGCCACGATCCAAGAAAATCCAAGGTAACAAGAAAAGGACATAAAATATGAAGAAGCAAGATCAACTGCTACAAATAGGTGTGTCAAAATCCAAGAACAATAACCAAGGCAACAAGGTAAGGACACAAGATCCAAATAAATAGGAGTACCAAGATCCAAGAAAATCCAAGGTAACAAGGAAATGACACGAAACCCAAAGAATCAAGATCAATGCCAAACCCACCCATATTACTAAATGGGTAGAGTGACACCACATATCCAGTATGATTTTTATAAATCAACTACTCGAACACTAAAAATCTAACACTAGGATTCACTAGAATAACTCCCCACTTGAGATAAGATGGATGTCTACATCATCTATCACTTTGATACCATGAAAGGAATGATAGATGATATAGACATCCATCTTCTCTCATGTGGGGGAGCTATTCTAGTGAAGCCAAAGGTGTTAGTTTTTTAGTGTTTGAGTAGTTGATTTTGAAACTCATGCGGATATGTGTGTGTCACTCTATCCATTCTGAAGTATCGGAGGAGGGTGTGGTGTTGATACCAATTCTCCGGGTTTCATGTCCTTTCCTTGTTACCTTAGCTTTTCTTGGATCATGGAACTCCTATTTATTTGGATCTCATGTCCTTGCCTTGTTGCCTTGGTTATTATTCTTGGATCATGACATGCCTATTTGTAGTAGTTGATCTTGCTTCTTATGATTTTGTGGCCTTGCCTTGTTACCTTGGCATTTATGGATCATGACACTCTTATTTATTTGGATGTTGTGTCCTTTCATTATTGCCTTGGTTATTCTTAAATTGTGGCACACCTATTTGTAATGATTGATCAAATTGTGTTTGGTGTTTTTTTCACTTTTGACATCACTCCGTTGATAGTCTCATTATATGGAGCTATTTTGGTGAAGCCCGATGTCATTTGTTTTCGATTTTTATGATGGAGAAGTGGATTCAGACTAAAATACACACCAAACGTCTTCAACATTATATGATTTATTGGAGCGGGATTCTTGGGATATCTTACAATGGGATGTTTTCTCTCTACTTTGTTATTACGGTTTTGGGTACCTTATAATGTCTATTTTTCCCGGTTGTTGTACATGGGTACTTCATCAAGCCATTGCGAGGACCCACCTTTATTTTCCCACCTAATCTATGCTTACGAGAAAGTGTTCTTGTAGGTTATTATTTATAATTTTATTTATTTATTAGGATAATTATTACACTTGTGTTAGCCCTACACTTGTTGGGTTAACTTCCTTAGGTGTACTAGTTGTGTGGATTTATCCTACTAGTCTTATGTATTTAACTTAAGTACAAGTATTAATTAGTGGGAGTTATTCAACACTAATTTAGAGAGTAGCTACACATCCCTCCTCCTATATGTACATATTTCTTATTGAGTAATTCAAGTCATTGTATTGTAATGCATTGAGCTTTATGGATTGTGATGGATTTCCATATATGATATTTTAGCTCTTCTATTTTGTAAATCTAATTTGGTGTGTTATTATCATATGAGATCGTAGATTGGAATAATCTCCTTATCGTTCCTTCTAGAAATGTACCCAAGTGCATGATTTAGTGTCTACATTTTCCCCACTTTATGTTGATGAGTTAATACCTAATAAAATAAAGTAGATAAGATATGTGTACTGATAACCATGTAGATCAATGACAAAAGTGTCCCGAGGAGACAATAAAAAGCATGGAGTGATAAAATGAAGAATGAAAGATAAAGAAGAGGAAGTTACCCTACAAGTGAAAGCGTATGTGTTATGTGGCTTTTTGTAATGTTTTCCTTTTCAATTAATGTGTTTGATGTTGTGATTGTTTCTTCTCATAAGGATGGACCTGCAAAAGAAGATAAAAAGAGTATTCAAATTCATGTGTATGTGAAAAATTTGATCCAAGTATGTGAAAAATATGTAAAAATGAGAAAATATAAATAAAAGGAATATGTGCGCCTAATCTATGATGAATGAAAAGGACATAAATTGTCCTAAAAATTCTGTAGAAAAACACTTTTTTTTTGAGTGATCTCACACCAAGAGTGGGTGTTTTGGGCGATCTCACTCCAAGTGTGAGTTTTTGAAATATCATGCCATAGCTCAAGAAATGTTGGGGAGAAAATTATATTGTTATTCTCCATCCTTGACTTATTCTTGATATTTATAAACCACTTTGTAGATGGTGTGATCCCAAATTTTTTTAGTTTGATCTAATTTGATACAAATAAAAGAACAAGAAAATGGAGATAGAATGATTTCTTATTGTTTGAGGAATGTTCATGTAATGTAAAAACTACTTTGTAGTATGTTGTGAACCATTTTGATCTCAAAAAAATTTGAAAGCGCCCCATGGTCATAGGCACCTAAGAAAGGTCGGAAGCACCAAGGGGCTCATGTCTATGTCTAGGTAATGGTGTATGTGTTGAAATGAGGAACCAAGTCAGATTATGGGTTGTTTCGTAATGTGAGAGGACTATTTAATTCTTATATTGTGTAGGTCTGAAATGTGACTGTGTGTAGTCTTGAATGGGGTGATTAATTCACCCAATGTTATTCCCCCTCATTTGGGGTGCATGTGCCTTTGTTAGGAGTACGCAGCCCAAAGGACATGATTGAACGTTGATCCAAAACCGATACCCTACAAGAGGGAGGGGAATGTTCATGGTAGAAACCAAGGCACATGAAATTAAAGTGGCTAGAAATATGTGTTAGTGTAAAAAGACAAATACACATATAGAAGAAAATGTGTAGTCTAGCAAGTAAGAAGACATTGCAGACCACATAAAGCGGGTTTCAAACATGGGACATTATTCACAATGTCACAAGAAAATCAGTTCCAAAGCATAAAAAGGATACAAGTAATGAACAAGCAATACATAGGGAAAAATCTAGCAAATAATGGCATACAATAGAATATAGCAAGTTAAATAGTATAAAGCCAAATAAAGAAAACCATGGTAGAAAATAGTTCTTGTAATACAAATGCTACACATGACAAACCCGTTTGTTAGAATCACTATATGTGACGGGGTTGGTGAATCGATCATACAAAAAAATACAAATTTTCTTTCCATTGCTTAGACCCATCATTAAAATTAACCATTAAATATCCATAAACCATGTAAACTTATTATGTGTGAAATAAACAATCACATGTGCAATAATCAAAGGAGAGAACACAAGACACTAGATATAAGTGGGAAACCCTCAAGGGGAATAAAACCCACTGAAACCATTGCTTATATTACTCAAAGCAAGGAATTTCAAGAATATTACACATCCTATAAGATTTTTTTAGTGAGGCACCAACCCCACAAGAAGCACTAACCCCTAAACATTTTATAATATTACACACAACAAAGTTCTTAAGTGAATATTACACATCACAAGAGATTTCTTTTGTTTTTACACTAACCCTACAAGGAGCACCAACCCCTAAAAAATTATTGATATTACACACAATAAAAGACTTAAATGAATATGAATCATCACGTAATATTTTGATTAAGATATCACCAATGATATGCAAGGATAACTCAGCTGATGGTGATCACAAGATTAGGCTCCACACACCTTCAAACCCTTGTTCAAACCTTAGGTCTTCAAAGATGCACAAACTAGCACTTTCCTCACTTCTCAAAACTTTAAAATTTTTAACACACACTTTCAGTCATTCTTCAACCTATCACAAAATTGATAAGCTCTCAAATCATGCTCACACATCTATAAAACAACTTCACCTAGGTAGCACTTCTTTCACACACTCCACTAGCTCACAAAAGCACCTCAACTATGCTTTTATAAGCTCCCCAACATTAAAATTCAACGGAGGCTGGGTTCCTTCCTTTATCATGACCATCAAAATTAAAAAACATCCCATAAAATTTAGTATAATAGTGACAACTATCCCAAGTAGGTCATCCTAGCCAAAAACCCTTCATCCATGCACCAAAAGTCCTCAAATCACCATCATTGGAATGAGAAAAACATCCTAAAACTAATACTATTTTTATTCAAGCTCTTAATATAAAAATGCATGTTTAAAATAACATTTCAACATCATACATGGTAACAATTATCATGAACAAATACTATATTTTTTAATGGGCCCAACAACTCACCGCCTTAACAAAACACCTTTTTCCAGAACCATGTCTCGCACCTTTTGGATTGAATATCACATAATAAGACCTCAAATATGGAATGTTACCACTAAATGGAAATTATAATATATTTATAACAATCCTAAAAATTTTGGTTATGAAGAAACATCCACTAGTTCAAACCACATCTACTTTTGTCTTCTAAAAAGAAGTTGTCCAAAAATAGTTTTCCAAACTTATCTAATATATACCCTTTCTATCACTTCCAAGAACCTTAAATGTATTAAATATATTAAAAATTCAACCCTCTTCAATATCTAGGTGGTATCAAGTTTCAACTCATCCATCACATGCCTAAAAAACTCAATACTCAAAGCAAGAACAATATTGTCCTAAAAATACAGCTACAAACTTCTTCACAATATGACCAACCTAAAAACCTCATCATGAGACAATCCATACATCATTATAATTATATCTCAATTAAATTTCCATAACATACAATAAATTGTTCCAACTCTAAGTGTATGGCCTTCAACTCGGCCCATCTCTACAAACTACTTTTAAACCCTTCTTAGACACAAGAACTAACATCTATCCCAACATACAACATCATACGAAACACCATTTAGAAGATTAAATGAATCATGGAACATACTCATACATGATGACTAAGCCATAAAAAACCTTCACCATTCAATAACAACTCAAAAATATCACCTTACCTCATCAAACTACTTGTACCCTGCTAGAATGAGCATCCTCATAAATTAAGCATAAAATACCTACTCATTAATTTTTCATATATTTTCCAATATTCAAGTTTTATATACTAATGGAAATATCTCTGAACCATATTCACAACATAACTTGAATGGAGTCCTAACTCCCCCCTGTAGCTCTTGAAATCTCAATTATACTAAAGGCTGCTCCAAACTACCCCAAAAACCAGTCAACAAAGATAGGGCACACTTTATAGTTTTTCACTGAAACCATGACTTGAATCATTCATGAACAACTAGCTAAACTCTAGGGATATCATAAATGACAATTTAGACAATACCTTATTTGGGAAACTTCTCCTCAAATTAAAATTGTTTTGAAATAAACATATTCACACATATTGTCACAAGAACTATCTTACCTTTATGGAAATATATAAGAGTCCTCTACAGCATAAAATAATCAATTTTTCATAATAAATCAAAACATGATCATTATACTCACTCTTATACAAGCTGCTCTTAGCTAGGGTTTAGCTAAGGTTTCAACCCAACTTAGCTTCTTAACGATTGTCCATAAAAACATGACTATGAAACCACTTCATTATTTTTTTTAAAGCTTCATAAGTTACCTAATAAGATATTTTAAATATTTCATGTTCCCGGGTATTTCATAATTTTCACAATGAGCATCGAAGGTTCACTGTTTCTTTAAAACCACATTCTCACTTACCTTGTTATGCCAAAACTTGCATAACTTCAAACATCATCAGCGATTTGACTGAAACTTGTTATGAAACATCATAACAACATCCTATAGTTTTCCATACTCACCTCATATCCTAGATAAATATAAAACTATATATCCAATCTCATTTTCCTATGCTAAATTGCATGTTTCCCACCTATTGCTTCCCAAGGACCTAAAATATGCATCATACCTATGATTTCTTACTTGAAACTCATCATAAACCTTATGTACACTGTTAAAAACTATTCCTATGCTTTTATAGTATTGATTAGCACCAAAACTAACATCTCTACCTTATTCTTCATGTTCCACCACTAGAAACAAGCCAGAGTAATGACTTGAATCAATGATGAAAACTCATTACTTGACCTTTTTGACCTTATACACACCAAAATAAACATAATAAACACATAATAGACCATAAATTACATCATGAAATACTCCAAATCACTTGATAGGAATCAAACTATGACTCATCACCCACAAACATGCACCAGGATAACATAGCAATCACCAAAACACTCAATCTTCATGTTTGACACCTCATTAACACTTGATAGACACTCATACCATGCCATGACATCATTTTCCATCAATGTAGTTGACATAAATGAGAAAACTAACTCACAATGGACAACAATATACCTTTTTCATTAATGGCAAGCATCATTCAGAAACATTGATGGAAACCAAAAAGAAAAACACCATACATGAATTTTTTCCATGTTTATGATGCTTTTGTCCCCATTTTTCATCTATGAAAAATGCTACAATGAATATACTACATGGAAAAAGACACTACAAAATTTTAACAATGCAAAAATTGACTTACTTGCTTAATAATCTCCTCCTAGGACTAAAAACTCTACTTAATGAATTCTATAAAAACATCCGATCATCCTATGGAACTGATATATCATGAAATCTATCTCCCCTAAACATATTCTCATCATTCCATATTCATCTTCACTCAAAATATCTTTCTAGTCCATTCACATGCATAAGAACTAAAAATGTTCCTTCAAGTTTAAAAATACCCTCTTTAGGACCCTTGTCCTAAACAACATTCTCGGTGCAAGATAGACAAACTTCTACCAGTTATAGAAGTCCACATACCTCATGAACATCCTTCAAATTACTCCTACTAGGATAATACAACCTATATCTCATTGTAAGAACAAATATTATATTTCTTACCTTGAATGGATTCCTATGTTGAATTACTTATTCCAGTTCTGAAGCTTTTCTACGGTGTTCTCAACCTTAAATCATCATAAAAACACTCATTTATGGTCTCAAAAGCCTCTATTTTATGCAATCCCATTTACACACCAATCAATCATCATTTTATCTTACAAAACCAACTTACTTTCCTTCTTGAAAGACAAAAATTTCTCCCCTACCTCTAGAAGACCATCACATCCCTGAAGATGGTTCTAGTGCTAAAAACTTATTGAGTTGTTTACAAGATGAATATATTTGTTCTTAAGCACTTTACACACTATGAAGCACATTAAACAAATATCCTCCTTTCTCTAAAATCCACAGCTCCACAACCTACATTTTCTAAACCTTTTGATACTCTTCATACCGATAATCAACTCATATTACACCTTTTAAACATCATCATCCTTCTTAATTATACAATACTTAAGTGTGGAACAACATTTCAATCTTCGATATATCTTATAGATGCTCAATTCAATGCTCATATTCAATCTCACATATTTTTAGCCATTTCAAATAAATCTAGATCTTTGATTGAATATTTCTCATGAAGAACCCTGTCATTTCTCAAAATTACGACCTTGAAAATTTTCCAAGCCGAAGGCTTAAATGAGCCTTACATGATCTTCTATACATATCATGCATCTAATACAAGACATCAAATACTTATTTTACCTAGTTTGGTATAAATTTAGTCCTTGACAACCTGAATACTTCATTATAAGGTCAATAACTCCATGAATGCACCTACATACACTAGTGATGAATGTTTAGACCTATATCTTTCACTATGCGTGATCACCTTGAAAATCATCATATTTACCTCATAACACTTCCCTTTTAGTACCACAGAGAAAGAACATGGGATGATATCCCGATTCCTTTTGAGACATCCCTACCTGCAGACAATCTTTTTCACATCTAAAGACATTACAAGCATGTCTCAATCTCAAATTGAATTCTCACATGTAGTGATAGACATGTAACCCTCTATATATCCTTCACTTTTTCAAAAATAAACTTAGACATTTCAACCTCGAATAGCCATATGAATATTCTAATTTGTAATACAATTTCCTAGTTATTCAATCATAACATCCATCCTTTTTATCACTTAAACACAAAATTCCCTTAAGATTGATGACTCAAGTACAATCATTAATAAAACTTCTAAGACTCTTAGGATATCTTTATCATGCCATACTAAATTATCATATTTCATAAAATATTTATATCATGGTCAAAGGGACTTCCTATCCTCATTAGCCCATCATATTTTACATACAACTTATTGTGCACAATCCTAATTAAATGACACCCCTGAGAAGATGATAATGCCCTGATATCATGCATAATATTTACCACACTTGGTCATTTGACCACTTTTGAGACTTGGTCTTCACTAACACCCCTTGCTGACATGTATTTTACTAAGTCAAAAGTAATATATGTTGATTTTTACCATTTCAAGAAACTTGTTAGTAATTGAGACCTTCATGTATCATCTTAGACTTTTTAAATTCCTAAGACCATTTCTTGGATTAAGGAAATTGATAAAATTCTAAGAAACACTTCCTAATTAACCCACTTGAGTACCCTATGACTTATTCACATTAAAAATTTACCCATATGGAGCATCTTATCTCAAATTACTTGATCCATATTGCATACTAGACCTCTTGCACTTGAAAAATAAGTATGAGAAGCCTTGGATTGCACACACACAAAAGTATGTCTTCAACACACATGCTATAATATTATGCTACCTTGATCTTTAAGAACCACCTTAACAACCATTTGAACTCATTTAGGATTTTTAATAGACTAATTTACTATTATAAACTCAAACCACTCACATGTGACAATGATTGAAACCATCAAGACATAGACTCAGAAATTTTTATACACTTTGTGATGTGGTAAACTTACTCATAATGTTAATAATAAAATATTTGAGATCTTCTTTATGTTTGAGGATAATCGTATTTTCATAATAAAACCCACAATTACTATATGAAACTTTTATATATCACTTTATACCTTAATATCTATCAACAAAACCTATGCTATGTCACGGTGAGTGAATACTTCAAGAGTTCACCTAATGATAGACATAAGTATAGTACTTAGAATGGTCAAACCTAGATAACTAACCCTGAATATTCTTATTTAATTAAAGATATTTTTCACCACCTTTAGGTCATCTCCTTGATGTCTGTGTATATGATTAAACCTCAAGACATGAACCATGGAAAAATTCAATCTCCTAGCTTGAGTCCTTGACTACGTAACCAAATATTGACATATCTTACACAACTTGTATGTATTCTTTCATACTCGGACTCGAGATAATTATACAATTCCATATAATTTTGTATAGTTTTGACATAATTGATACATAAATCCTTAGGAAAAATATATTCTTCAAAGACCTTTAAATTCAATGAACCTAACATAATGATGAAAATTTTTATAGACAAAAACTTCATCATAGATATTGATGCAAAAACTTCTCAATCTTGATAGAACCATGAGGATTTCTTGATGCATACATATATTAGACATGCCCATAACACTAATAAACAAAACTTTGATACCCATACATAACATTGACACCACTTAACAAGACCATTTTGACATTTTCATAACTTCCTTGCATGACTCTTCAACTTGATACATCTTGAATTACGTGACCTTCTATGCCGTGAATTATTAGAGATAAATTACTCAATACTAATGACTTACCTTGATATAAAAAATACTTACATACTTTGTGAACATACATAACTCTTTCCATGACTAAATACATGTCCTGTACTCAATTAAAAACCAACAGATGTCAAAAAACTCACACAAGGAATTGCACCATAGAATCAACACAAGAAGAACTCATTTTGCAATATCTATACCTTATATAGTTTTTACTAAGACTCACTTTGATAGGGATTAATCATTTTGAAATCATACTCATAACACTATAATCTTGAATCGGGATGTAGAACAATATCCTGTTAACATGTTTTAGGACATGACTCAAAATTACAGACCTATCTAGGACAATTGAACCACTTACACAAAGAACTACTAGTTTCTCAATCAGCTAATTAATTTCATGAGCATATACATACAAAAAATTGACATTAAGGATCCTCTAAGTGAATCTTGACAGCCTTATCTTCCTCAAATACAAACCCTACATACCTCTATGCATGTATAAACCTCCATGATAACTAATATGCTCTTGAAGCTCCAAAACAAGTCACTTCAACCTCCTTCAAATTTTCCACAGTCCTATGATCCCTTAGCATAATTAAAAGAATACATTCAGAGATGAACCATTCATACACTACATGAAAAGTTAGAGGTCATCATCTAACTCCTCTTTTGAGAGTGTAAACATATTTTTGGTTCGAGATACCTACATATAACCATAATGTTACATCAAAAAAGTTGATATGATTCACATAGATAGACACCTCTTCCTCAAGACACTCTTGGATATCTTTATAACTCATTAACATGGTTAGGGTTTCATGACTTACCACATTTTCACTTTTATGTTCGAAACACGATCAAAATCATATTATAGGTCTTCATAATCACTTTCATCCTTTTTTGGGATTGCAAGGATGAATCGTACCTTCAAGATCAATATCTTGGACATCTTCAACATCACCATCCTCATCTTTAGGATTGAATAAAATAGAATAATCTTCTAGAACATCTTCTTCATCCTTGTCATTAGGAAAACCTAATTAAAAATAACTATATAACACCAATTTGACACCTTCATTAGTCACCTCATGAGTAATCTTGGAAAAGGGAGTAAAAACACCAAGAACATATTAAAAATATCAAAACCTAAGGGTTTTAAGCATGATCTCAACCTGACCAATGGATTCTCTTCATCTTGAGCTAGAAAATTTTCCATACTTGTGCTTGATAAGGATCTCCTTCAAGTGGTGAAACTTTATTCTTAAGGACCTTATCTCGATACCAATTGTTGAAGCACCATAACTTAGAGGGGGTGAATCATTCATACAATTTCCTTTGATTAGATTCATCATTCAAATTAACCATTAAATATGCACAAACCATGTAAACTTATTATGTGTGAAATAAAAAATCACCTGTGAAATAATCAAGGGGAGAAGACGAGACAACTAATATAAGTCATAAACCCTTAAGGGGAAGAAAACCCAGTGAAATTGTTGCTTATATTACTCAAAACAAGGACTTAAAATAATATTACAAATTCAAAAAGATCTTTTTAGTGACGAATAAACCCCACAAGGATCAAAACCCATAAACCTTTTCTTATATTACACACAACAAAGGAATCAAGTGAATATTACACATCACAAGATATTTCTTTAGTGAGGCACCAACCCCACAAGGAGCACCAACCCCTAAAACCTTGTTGATATTACACAATAAGAGACTTTTAATAATATGAAAAATAACACAATATTTTGATTAATAGATCACCGATGATATGCTACAATAACTCGGTTTATGGTGATCACAAGATTCAGCTCCAAACACCTTCAAACCCTTACTCAAACCCTAGGTCTTCAAACTTGCACAAACTAGAACCTGTCTTCACTTTTCAAAGCTTCAAAATTTTACACATACACTTGATTTAATTATTCAACTTGTCACACACTTGATAATCTCTCAAAGCATGCTCACACACCTGCAAAAATACTTCACCTAGGTCAAACTTCTTGCACACACTCCAATAGATCACAAAAGCACCAAAAAGTAATCTTTTATAAGCTCCCATTATTAAAATTCAAAGGAGGTAGGTTTCCCTCCTTTATCATGACCTTAAAATTTTACAAAAAACCCATAAAATTTATCATAACACTCAAAAGTAACCCAAGTACGATGGCCTAGCCAAAACCCTTCATACATGTACCACAAATCCTCAAATCCCCATCATTGGAATGAGAAAAATATCCTAACCCAAAAAAAAAAAATTATTCATGCTCTTAAAATTACCACACATGTTTAAAATAAAATTTAAACATCATATACGGTCAAAATTATCATGAACCAATCAAATTATTTCATTTAATTGCCTTCAAAAACACTTGTTTCCAACACTATGTCTTATTTTTTTATTATAGGTAAAAAAGGGTTGAGGGGACCCTACCGAACATTGAACAATCTCCAAGAGAGTAGAGGAAAACATTACAATAACATCAAAAAACTATAATATAAATGTTCATAAGAGCTCTCTGGAGCCCATAAAGTGAAACTATCACAGCAACAAAAAACACATATAAACTAACAACATAGATGAAAGTAACAACCAGTAATAGAGACCATGAAAAAAAAAAAACAACCCAATTGAGGTCATTTTTAGGATTTTTCAAGCCCCTCCAACACCTTAGCCCATTCTTTCGCGAAGCTTCAATATTGGACGTTAAGGATCCTAGGTCGAAACCATCCATGTAGCCTTTCTCTTCTTGCCCTAACTATCAACATCATAATAGGTATTGGCGAGCTGCCCAGTCTAAAGGTGTTACAAGGTCGATTTTACCATCACAATGTTCCATTCCATATAACTATGGAGAATTGTCTTAACTTGATCCATTTCTTTGGTTATGGCACCAAAGTTGGCCTTTAAAACCTCAAGCTCTCCACCCTACCCAAAGTTGACCGCCACCTCCACCTATTCTTTCATCTTATGCCAGTCATTGAATAAAAATTGGACCGAGCTCTTAGTGAGCCGCATATCACCCTTGAGTTCCTCAATATCAGCTGTCATCCTTGCCAAGTGGTTTTCCCCTTTGATTAGACCAACGTGACCCATATCCTCAAAGTGTTGTTCTAGTTGAGCATTAATAGGGGTTGAGACATCCTTCTTGCTATACTCACACTTGGTGTTTAATGGGGAGTAGGGGGTCTTTTTAGATTTAAATTTGTTAAGATTCTAGGCTGTAACCACCTCCACCTCATCCTGGTCATCATCTGAGTCCTCATCTTGGGATTCAAAATCTTCACTCACATCCTTCTCCTCACGAGCTGAAATAGTGTTGTCCACATAAGCTTCCGGGAGTCAACTTGAGGGAGCTAGTTTTATCAATATCCGGGGCCACCCTTTTGACTATGGCAAGGATAAATCCTTCATGGAGGGGGACAACAATTCTTCTTGTTTTGAACTATGAAATAGAGGCACACAGGGGAATGAAACAAAAGTAGGGGAAACTAAAAGCTCCGGCCACACCTAAAATGATTTAGCATAGGGATGTGGTAGGCATAAATACACTTGTGACGGCCCTCAAGGGTTAAAAATTGAATGAGAGAGAGAGCCACCTCATCATATGGATTAGGTAAAGACAATCTAAGGTAACCAACAAAATGAGAGGTGAGATTCTCATTACCTTTGAGAAAAAGATTCAATTCTTTAGATGCTTCCTTCTTTGGTTTGTAGACCTCCCTCCCCAACGTAGGAATTCCCATCACTTTTACTACCAAATACATGGTAGTCTTCATCCTGATATCCTTCATTTCTACCACTGCTCCTTTTTTGGTCGCTTTCTAGGCACTGGAAAAATCCTTGCTTAGATTTTCAAAATTCCCTTTGAATATTTTTAGAAAGGGGGTAAAGCCCTTGTTAGCAAACAGAGCCATAGCTTCAGGCATGACCCCTTTAGATTAGTAGGTTTAGTTCTCACAAGATCATCCCCATTTGGCTAAACAACAAAAACCTCCTCATGAAAAGACCCAAAATCTAGAACTCCAAAAGATTACTTGCACACCAAAAACTGAAGTTTCTACAGACACGGGGGAAAAATAGCTCTCAATAATACATGTGAATCCCATCCCCGATCTTCTCATTATTGAGAGGTAAATACAAAATCATCATATGACCATCGAGCTTGATGAGATTGACACCCCATGAAAGGATCTTATACGTGTGCATTGGTGTCTTTTAATAAATGTTCCGCACCTTGGGATCGAGAGTTTCCACCTCCTTCACAAGTGTCAACTCGAGCCCTTTAACCCCCAAATTGGCAAAGAAGTCTGCCACATCATTTTCCTCCCTATACACATGTTTGAAAGTGATGAAATTAAAACATAGAGCCATTTAATTAATACTCTTAATAGAGTTATGGTTTGAGATAAAGATGGAGCCTTTCCCATTCATGCTATTAATTATGTTAAGGGAGTCCCCTTCCACTTCCAAATTGGAAAAATTGTGTTGCAGAGCTATAGAAAGACCCCAAAAATCCCCACGACTTCAGCGACATTATTTGTTTGAGCTCCCAATGTAGACACTACAATTAGGTCACACTCCCCTTTGGTCCTCGACAAATAAGCACCCTTCATCACATTAACCTAGCCATGGCCCCCTTCACCTCACTAATACTAATATAATTAATTTAATTAAATTAATCCATTATCCTTACCATATTTATTATTCAAATAATATGCACACATACACCTCACTGGACACCTCATCAAGCCAACTCACCCTAAGACCTATTCTTAGTAAGTTGCCATAATTAACTAAGAATTACCCAAACCCTAAAAATCAATGCCTACATCCCCTCTAACCACATTCCCACATGCTTACAAGAAGCTTCCAATTTAGTTCGTAGGTTAACGACACGAGATCTGAGAAAATCAAGAGGATCTCCCTAGTTTAGTAAACCTAGGAAATCCCACCTTGACTAGCGCCTTGATTAGCCCTAACAACACCATGAGTAAGCTAGAACCACCATCAATTACCCTTTTAACCCCCCAAAAAACCTTATTTTCAAGGTTAGCAAAGATTGGAAAAGGTTGGAAAACATTAAGATATTTATGAGAGATATCTCATCTTACGAGATCGAATTTGAGTGAGAACATGCATGTAAGGAAGGAGATCAAGCATTTTCTCCTGCACAGCCACCCAAGAATGATCTGATCTAACCAAGAAAAGAGGAATGCACATGCATCCCATGTAGAAGATCTCCTACGATTGGTGATCACTTGTAGCCTTCAACCTCTTACCAGCACCTCCATCCCTCACTCACAACCATCCAAGATCAGAATCCAAGTAAGTAAAACATTATACTTCTCTAGTTCACTTCATTTCATCATTATATTATCACCTATTGTTTACCTAGCCACCTATTGACCTCCTTCAACACTCCCCCTTCATTTACCCATTAAAGCCTCGCCGAATCCCACCCAAACCACCCAATACCTCATCACGACCAACCAAATTCCTTTTTGTAATAAAAAAGGAGACACAAAATTCATTACGTGGAATTCCCAAAAATCCACAAGATCGACACTGTTACACCTAACCGTCGTCTGTCACCCTTAACCGCGTCGATTTTTGTATTTTCCCATACTGACTTAGAAAAATGACCTATCTTCCTAATTCCACCTCACCCTCATTCACCTGTGACCTACCTAAGACCTCTGTCGGACCTATACGAACGAGAACCAACTACTTGACCTTAAATCCTATTCGAACCTAGCTTGTTAGATCGGATCTTTCTTATTGTGTTTTAAGTGAGATACCTAAATCATTTCAAATTACAATTGGATTTACTTTATTATTCACATTGAATTGTTTAAAACAAAGTGGGTGACGATGTGACCATCTAAGAAGTATCACACTTCGAATCTAGCACACGCTAAGCAATTCACCGCACATATCATTTAAATTTTTCGTGTGGTCTTGCTTTTCATTACAGGTAGTTCCTCCTAGCCAAAAGGAAGTCCTCACGATCGGTTGTGGATTCGAGAAGTCATACGTGCATAACAACCCATCAACCAACATTAAAATAGGTATTACTCCTATATGCTTGTTACCCTATCTGTTTCATCAATACTTTTAAGAAATGTCTAAGAAGTAGGTGAAACATTTTGGCATGCACAAGTGGGACCCATCCGAAGTTCCATGTATTTTATTCATTCCTAGGAAAATTTGTGTGTTTTTTTCCCTTCGAAAAGCATACACATTAATTTTCTTCCTAGGTAACCCACCTTTTCTTTTTGTTTTCTCTAAAAGAAACCTTTCTTTAGTGTAATTAAAAGAAACATTTCTTCATGTTTTCTGCATTGTAGTGAAAGAAAAAACCTCTTCCTCTTCATCTTTTTGTGTCATCCAACTTCACACTTCAATTTGGGCTTTAAAATAAGTGCATTGCATTCTGATTTATCACATTAGCTCACATTAATTGAGGGCAACCTATACGTTGGAAGTCATGACCAGCTAATGGTTGACAAATGAACCGTAGAAAGCACATCTCTCTCTCTCTCTCTCTCTCTCTGAGTCTTGCCAAATTGCAAAAATTCAAAACAAATACATATTCTTAAACAACATCTTTCTTGGGAACACCTATCAATGATCGCACTGATATGAGGATTAACATGTACTCCCCAGCTCGCTACTTTGTCAAGTCATACTTCAAAGTGAAGGTTGCCCCCACCATAACATACCTAAAACCTCACCTTTTAGATCTCCTTCTTCATAGGAAGCCATCCTCACCAAAAATTCTATTTCACAAGTACATGAGTCAATCCTTAAATAGCATAAACCAAATAAACATAATAGAAAAGGCACTCCTAGGATCGTATTTTTCTTAGTGTTTCTAATTGGCTTACATTTTGAGGTGAGAGATCACGTTCTTCATTTTTCTTGTTCATCCTTACACACTCCTCATCATAGCTGGTGTATTCTAGCTTCACCTGAGTGTTCCTAGACCATATTATCATCATTCTCAAAATTCTAGGTCTGATTCCACATCAAATTTTAATTCACAACCACTATTCTTTCATCATTGTTTCAATTTCACAGTAACCATCATCGAGTTACCCTCTGACCATCGTCAGTTCCAGGTCCTTTTGTTAACCTACCCAAAAGGACATTTTCATTCATCTTCTTCCACTTTTCATAGTCCCTGTCATTGCCATCATTCCCAGTGACATTGTAAAACACCATTAGATTTGGCATACCTATCAGATTTGACTTTATACCTAGTTTTTCACTCACTGTCCATTTTTCTGATGCCAGGAAGTGGTTACCCTTGACCATCATTGATTTTCCCTAACCAGCATCAGTTAGCCTATTTCATTTCCCAACCCACATTTGGTACCAAATACACTTTTTACCATTAGATTCACCTATTCCTGTTGTTTTTCTATGTCATTTATAAAGAAATAGCCTTACCTGATCAATACTGGTTCACATGGTGCTAACCCGAAAACAAGTAAGCACACTTGTATTTCATGCCAATTGTCAACCACTCCCATTTAGTCCTTCACCACCTTCCATTTTATCACCAACAATGGATCGCATCCAACCTATCACTATCACCACCGGAGATGAGGAGTTCACACGACTCCTTGACCAAAACCCTGCCACTTTACAGTTTAACCTTTCCCATTCATCCACTTGAGATGCCTTGGGTTAGTTGATATATGACATGCCTATATCTATCCCCTCGAATCTCACTCCGACTCCTGCATCAGCCCCATCCGGCTCTATGTTTCCCGTATCTACCTTACCCCGGTTGTTTCACTGCCTAGGTCCTATACCTTCTATGAATTCCGCATCTAACACCTCTACATGGCACCGCCACATCCACCATACCCTAAAAACTACCCAAAATGCAACCTCATTTTCCCCTAATGTCTCACACATACCCATAGCTACACTACCACCTTTGGTGTCGGTGACCCCTACCCCTTTTCAGAACATGGTCCTTTCCATTCCAAAATCATTAGCCCCCATTACCACTAGGATTACCACAACCCTTCCACCTTGATATACATACTATCATCCTCCTCATGTTTCATCTATTATTCCCTCTGATACGTATCCCCTATTTCACTACCTTCATCTAAATCAACCTACATGGCAGCACCATATCTTTGGAATGCCACCCCATTATATGTCCAAAATTAACCCTCTCACACTATGGGAGGCACCCAATCATCACAACCTACAAATGACCTAATAAAACCGAGTTAGACAAGATGCAGAAATCGGAGGCATCGGTTTGGGCTCCTACAACACTCTCACCTATGACGAGATATGCAATGAACCCATCCACCCATATATTCCTATCTTCCCATACCCCGTACATTGGGAAATACCTAAATTCAATCATTTCAATAGCAAAGAATACCCACAACAACATTTGCGATTGTTTAAACATGGGTGTTATCGATTGTTCATGATGACGCTTTGCTACCGAGAACCTTTCCCATGTCCCTCACTTTGGACCTACATTAGATTGATATAGTGGGTTACCTAGAAACACTATATTCTTATTCAATCAGGTAGCCCAAGCCTTCTTGGATCATTTCTCTATCAATATCATCAAGAAGGTTACCATGAATGACCTATACTCCACGCATTAGTATGAGGATGAATCTATTGCAGATTTTGTTCGCTGGCTAGCATAGCTTGATCAACCAACTCACCTTCCAACTGCCACAAACAAAACTCATCGAGCTCTTCACATGGGCTTGTGCTAGACATATCTCAATGACTTTGCAGGTCCAAACCTTCTGAACATTCGATGAAGCATTCACTATGGCATGAAAGTTAGAGATTTGGGCCATCGAAGAGAAGAAAATCCAATTACACAATAAGAATTCAACATTCAACTCGAATGATATCTCTTCTTCTTCCAAACCATAAAACAATTATTCAAAAGCTAAGGGCACTGCTAACACAGTGGTACTCAAGGCTAGCCCACTCATCCATCAAATTAGGCTACCCCCTCATCTAATCTCTCACCCGTCCAAACTTTTCAATTCAGACGAGAGAAGCGAAATACACCCCAATTGGGGAACCTTACTCTTCTATCTTAGAAAATCTTATCAAAGCGAGCCATCACTCTTCCACCTATAAAATCACACACTAGTTTTGACCCTACTCACCCCACGCCTGCATGGTATAAAGAACATGACTTCTATAACTATCATCGAGTAAAGGGTCATAGTGACGACAATTACATCACTTTCAAAAATATTGTCCAAGAAATGCTCGAGAAAGGTGAGTTAACCGTGGATAATCCTAATGCACCTACCAATCAAAACCTACACATCTTCAAGAAACCATTTCCCAACCATGCCCCTTTGTCTGATCAAACCGGTGAGACCTCAACTCATGATACCCATACCTGCGAGGTCCACACTATCTTTAATGATGTACTTGTCACCTCCCAATTACCTCACATTCCTTCCATAGAGGAAATCCTAGCCTGAAATCCTCCTTCTACGTTAGAACCCACCACACCTATTCCTCCACCCACAGAGGAACACCTTTCATCTCCTTCATCACCTATGGAGGAGTCTTCCGCTAACATCGAGACCATTTCACCTTTGGCTTCTCCACTTAGAGAACCGATACCCACAATACCTCCTCCACCCACAAAGGATCACCCATTACCTCCTCCACCCACAGAGGAGCACCTATCCATTCCTCCACCTACAGAGGAGCACCCATCATCTCCTCCACCCATCACAGACCCAGTTGAGATACCTTTGCCTCTTGGTGAGCATTCTCCATCAGCTACCCAAAATCCTGTGCAAACCTACTTTCGAATCTCTTACCCACGGAAGTTGAAGCTAGCCAATTTCCCATCTCTAAGACACATTTTATGGGAATTTCCATTAGGTCCTCATCAAATCCACCTACAGATGTGCCATTCTCATGTTTGGCCGATCACTTAGATTATGTGGATAGATCCTTATTATGGGGATGTCTTCTACTTTCGATCTCAATGTAGATGTAGAGATCACTTGCTGATACTTCCACTATCTACCCAAAAATATTTTGACCAATCAAACCGAATGCAACCACTTCTATCACCATTCCTTCCATGACACCCATCATAACTCAACATACACCCTTACCCATAACCCAATCTACATATAAACCTAAACCCACACCTAAAAATGGATTTAGCTACATCCTCCAAAGTCAACACCACACCTACTCCAACACCCAAACGAAGCACCAAACACATAAAACTCACACTAGCACCTATCTCGTCTATCTTAAGACCTCGGCTTCCCAACATGGTCAAGCAACCTCCACCCATTAATAAACCAAGAAAATAACAACCCATTATTTCCTCACAAACCTCTAACCGTCCCTGATGCCCAACATGAATTACACCTACACCTGTAGCATCTTTACCACCCATACCTCTAATACCTTCAGCAATTCCTTCACTACCCACTACACTTCAATCTTTATCCCTTACACCTCCCCACGACCCACATCCTATACCTTCATAGCACCTATGTTATCCCCGTGGGTACCTCATCCTCTTCCCCATCCACTTTTCCTTCTAGAACTTGTACACGCATATCACCTTTACCTAAGAAGGTGTAACTGAAAACAAAACTCCACTACCCCACAATAAGGTAGTCGAACAACCACACACCCTCCTACCCATCCATTTACTATACCCCTACCTAAATAAACATGGTGAAACCCAAAACCATCTTTGACACCCAAAACCATATCTTGATTTGGTCCTCTTATTCTAAAGACCGTTCCTCAACAATCAACCACACCTACACCCAAACCCATGTTCACTTCCCATTGTGATCTACTAGTGGGGTCCTATGCCAAAATTTTAACCAACCTCCTTGAGAATTATGTCATCACATTACCACCACTCAGACCTTACGACCCCCTCAAACCCAAGCCAAAAGGGTTTGATGACACCAAAATTTGTGCATACCATCATGTGCTAGGGCATGATGTGGAAAACTGTAAGGACTTGAAAATCATCCTTATCCAATTGTGTCCTCTGGAAGCCAATTTTGGCAATGACGACCTTCTCGACAAGGACCTTGCTTCACCGACACCCATTCCCACACTACCCACTCAACAACCATGACCTACACCTCCATAGCTCCTAGAGCCACCCCCAAGATTTGAAATTAACATGGTTCACATCAAAGAAATTTCCATGCCACCACCCAAATGCCATTTCACCCAACTCACCTCACATGGTTTTTCTCATCCAGTAGGTTTTTTCCTGTCGTGTCATTATACAACTCACCCTACACCTTCTCCATTTGCCAACTCCCCTCAAGTCAACATGATACATGTCACTACACATACTCGTAAGAAGGATAAGGGTAAAGAAAAGGCAAGCTGACCCACCAATGAATCCCATACCCAACATAACATCTACCCCCATGCCTAAAATCACTATCGCAACCCTATGTACCCCATTTCTAACGGCATCAAACATCACACCATGCTAAAATAATTAGACCAATCTCCCCTAAAAATGTCCTTATATGACCTCATTCAAACCTCGAGAATCCCATCGTCAAGCTCTCATGGAGGTTCTTCAATCTATTGAGGTTTAACCCAATGATCCTACACCATTGCCTCAATCATCACACCCCATCATGTAGCCTCTCTCACCAAATTACCACCTTCATCTTCACCCCACCCTATTCACAAAGCAACATCCCTTAGCTTCTCGGAGGAAGAGATTGCACGACACCAAAATGATGACCTAGACCTTGGCCTCTTCATTTCTGTCCACATCGATGACATATGGGTATGTCATGTGATGATTGATGGGGGCGCTAGCATTAACATCATTTCATCCCATGCATTCACTCAAATGTGCATACCTGAAAATAGCATACATAAACATCCTATCATGTTGCATTCATTCAATGATGCTATCACCTCTACACTAGGCACCACCATCCTCCACTTTCACATGTGCCCTGTACTATTCCAGAACTATTCTACGTCTTGGAGGGGGAATTCCAATATAACCTATTGCTTGGTAGACCCTAGATTCATGTCATGGGTTACATTCCTTCCACTTTGCATCGTTGTGTAAAGTTTGAACATGAAGGTCACACTTATACTATCCAACCTAATCCATCACCTTTCAAAACATGCAACATGCTTTATCGACCCAATGATGTGCTCATACCTTCATACCCATTAAAGTTTCTACCTCTCGTGACCACCACCGCTTCACCTATACCTCCGATTACAAGTACGGTCACTACCTCAACCACACACATCTGCCACAACCTCCACGGCTGACCCATTAGCCTCCCAATCTATTAACTCTACCTCCACATTGACCTCGACACTTCATCCATTCTAGCTACCTACATACCAACCACCGATCCCTTAGAAGGTGTTTTTCAATGCCTCACTCTAGGGGAGTACCACCTATATAGTGTCAACACATTCCTTACTCCACAAGAGTATGGAAGCCTTCACCAACACCCTCGTTATGATCACCGTATAGGAGAACATCTCTTGTATGGTCCCCCTCACCTTCGCACTAGTATAACCTATGGGGTGCTTGATACTACCATTTATACACCCGAAACCACCGCCAAAAACTCACCCATTTTCCACTAACTTCCAATCACTTACCAATTGTTGTTTCTCCCACACCTTCCTGCACCGATGTGCGTGGAAGGGTTTTAGTTTTTGCTTTCATGAGCAAGGTCACCATACCATCATTCCATGTACCACCCGCAAACATAACGACCGTAGTGGTATCGGCTTTCTGAACCTTCTACCAAACAGGCCCACATTGAACTCATCAAGGACATTACCTTCTCCATCTTCTTCACCCGCTCCGCCTTCATCGCCACCTTCACCGAAGGAGTCGATGGATTCGAATCTATCCCTCCTAACTTTTTTTTTCATAAACACCATTTCCTTGGGGCCTTTGACTTATCAATGTGAGGGTGAGGCCCCTTCCACTCTTCCTTCTGTATCCTAAAATGATTGATGACGATACACCTTCAATTAATGTCGTTCAATGTTAGGATGATGAATCTATACTCACCTACCTTGGTGTAGAAGACTCATATATTCATCGGTCATTACCTTCTGAGATGCAAACCATGTTGAATGAATCAACTATCGAAATCAACATTCATACTCAGGATGACCCGCACATCCTAAAGATCAATCAATATTTAGATGTTGTTGAACAAGAAGCCATCACTTCTTTTCTCAGAGATCATAACCACACTTTCGCTTGGTCTTACACAAACATGCCCGGTATTGACCCCACCATAGTGGTCCACAATATCATAACCATTCCCGATGCTAAACCCATAAAAAAAAAGCTGAGGAAAATGCACCCTTGCATTGCCCTTCTCGTCAAAGAAGAACTTGGCGCCTTCTTTCTTTCCTTCATCTTACCCATTAATTATCCTCATTGGATTTCTAACATTTTCCCCTGTCACTAAGATGATAGAGGGACTCCTTATTTGTAAATAATTCCATGACCTCAGCCTAGCATGTCTAAAAGATGACTTTCCCTTACTCGGTATTAACCGGCGGGTTGACCTTACCACTTGGCCATGAGATATTATAACTCATGGATGGCTTCTTGGATTATAACCAAATCCTAATTTCCCTAGAATATCAACACAAGAACTCATTCATCACCCCTTGGGGGACCTTCTATTATCGATTGATGCCTTTTTTTGCCTTAAAAATGTTGGTGCTACATATCAGTGAGCTATGAGTTACATCTTCCATGACATCATGCATCGCATATTGGAAGATTACATGGATGATATCTTGGGCAAATCTAAATGCCACTCTAAGCACCTTATTGTCCTCAAAGCCATTTTTTACCATCTCATTAAATATTACATCCTCCTTCAGCCTAAGAAGTGCATCTTCACAGTCCTTTCAAGCAAGTTCTTGGGCTTTATCGTTTCCCTATGTGGTAGAGAAGTTGACCCTGCTAAAGTCAAGGCCATTCTCGAAATGCCTCCACCTACTAACCTTAGACAACTCTGTAGCCTACAAGGTAAGTTATAATCTATTCATCATTTCATTTCACAATTATCTAATCGGTGCCAACCATTTCATCATCTACTCAAGAAGGATGTCTCCTTTAAATGGGATAATGACCACCAGAAATATTTTGAGGCCTTAAAAAATACCTTCTCCAACCACCCATACTCATTCCACCTAAAGATGATCAAACTTTTACCTATACATCTCAGCTACCGATCACTCCTTGGGAGCCATGCTCGCTCATCGCGGTGAACAACATAGAGAGCAGGTGGTTTATTACATAAGCCATACTCTTTTGGACTATGAAACCCAATACACCCACCCTAAAAAAATTTCCTCAGCCTTAGTTTTCATTGCTATCAAACTCTGCCATTACCAACTCAACCACAAAACTTATGTTGTGACTAACACCAACCCCTTACACTTCATGTACGCCAAACCTTATCAAAATTAGTGTGCCACACAATGGCTTATGCTTTTATCTAATCTTGACCTCGAATTAATTCATCAAAAGTCCATCAAGGGCCAAGCTATTGCCAACCAATTGGCCAATGCACCTATTTCTAGGGATCAACCCTCTAATTTTGACTTTCCAGATGAGTTGATTGTTACCCTTTCCTTGGACGAACCCCCTTACCAAATGACACTCTTCTTCGATGGTTCAAAGTGTCAGCGTGGGGGTGGGGCTGGTATTATCCTCATTCCTCTTAATGGTGAACCCATGCCTTTTTATTTCAAACTAGATTTTGAATGCACTAACAATATTTCCGAATACGAAGCACTCGTACTAGGTCTCCAAGCTACCTATGCCCTAGATGTCAAATCCATCAACATCTTTGGTGATTCTCAATTGGTCGTAAACCAAGTCAATGGTATATACCAATGTGGTAATGAGATACTTTACAAGTATAAACATCATGTAGATGTACTTTTGACCACCTTTGACCATTACACCCTTCAAAGCATCCCATGTTCAACTAACTAATTTGTAGATACCATGGCCTGTTTAGCTTCCTAAATACCCACATCACCTACCGATTCTAAAATATTTTTCACTATACAATGCCTCCAATCCCCTTCTTATTTACCTCATGTTGTTTACTCGATTAGAACCATTACCCCTGACCCAAGTGAACTTGGTATAAACAATACTCCGACTATCTTTCTCTCTCCATCTTACCTCCTAATCTCACCCATAATGGACATTGTGTCTTCCTTAAAAAGGTCTCCCATTACATCATCCTAGGGGGACTCCTCTGTAAGCATAGATTTGATGGTATTCTCTTATGATGCTTCACAAGTTTTGAAATTCCTTATACCATTAAGGAATTTCATGATGGTATATGTATAGGTCACTTTAGTGGCCTTGCTATTGCTAAGCATATTCTTCATCTAGGCTATTACTGGCCGACCCTTAACCATGATTGTTGTGACTATGTCAAAAATTATGTAAAATACCAACAACATGCCAATCGATATCATACACCTAGTCATGCCTTATGAGGTCACTGTGAGCTTTGGCCCTTCTCTCAATGGGGTTTGGATCTTGTCGGAGAAATCAATCCCCATTCTTCCCAATGCCATCAATGGATCATCACTACTATCGAATACTATACAAAATGCATAGAATCCATACCACTCATCTCCACGAAAGCTGAAAAATATGTGAGTTTATTAAGCGCCACATCATTTTTCACTTTAGTGTTCCTCATCTCCTCATCACCGATAATGGAAAACAATTCAAAAAAAAATTACCAAAACTTTGTGACACCTTTGGCATTCAAATTGAGTTTCTCATCACCTTATTACCTACAAACCAACGGCAAAGAAAAATCCAATAACAAAACCCTCAACAAAATTCTTATAAAAGTGGTTAATGATATCTTTGGTAAGGATTGGCATATGCACATTCCTTTTTCCCTGCATATCAAACTAGTATTCACACTTCCACCTGCAGCCACACCCTTTTCACTTTGGTCTACGGTATAGAGGTAGGTCTACCTCTCGAAGACCATATTCCCTCACTCTATATTTCCCTCTATGACATGCTCACTTTGATGATGAATTTCATCAAGACCATTTAACATAGCTTGAGTTATTAGACGAACATCATCTTAATGCTCTGGATCACCTTCAAGTTTACCAAAACGTATCAAATGTGCCTATGAAAAATGTGTCCATGAATGGACCTTCCAATTTGATGACCTTGTCCTGAAATAAAATCAACATGTAACTAAAGTAGAAAAAAGTAAATGGGGCAAATTTTCTCCTAATTGGCTTGGACCATACATCGTGACTCATACCTATGGATCAGGTTCTTATCATTTATCTTCACTCGATGGTAAACCTGAACTTGAGCCCCTTAATGCCTTACATCTTCAACCATTCTATTGTTGACTTGTAGTCCTACCTTACCTTTTATCTCTTTCCATGCTCGTCCCTTGAGTGTTATTCACTTCATACACCTCAATAGCGATTAAGATGAAATCATGTGAGTACTCGTCACTTGTTATCTTCTCTTGAATATGTGTACCACGGTGCTACACATAGCATGATTCTCATGGATACTTTTTGTCTACCTTTAGATGAGATCTCATGGTCATTCCACCTTGCCTTTTGAACAAGATTTCTATCCTCCACCATGGTCTAGTCCATGATGTTAAATCCCTCACATGGGATATAACTTCATGAGTCAAACTTCCACTCAAAATATGACTCCTTTAAAAGGACATATTCCTCTCGATAATTAATGCTATAAATAGATTGCTCCCTTAAAGGAAAACTATGTAAATCTCTTTAAAAAATTAGAGCAACTGAAGCTTCCTGCATCGATCAACTTCACGAAGACCTCAAGGAGTTAAATTTTCTTCATCCCATATAGACTTCCCACATCGATCAGTCTATCTCAACTATAAGTCAAAACAACAAACCTTTTAGTCATGGACTTTCCCATTGTGACCTAGGATCTCTTGCCCAAAGTGCATGTTACCTATACCATATAAAAATTAACTACCTTTCACCCTTCTTACCATTCCCACTCCCATTTCCTACTACCTCAAGGGAATTCTTGGAACTTAGACATTTGGTGATCATGTGACTACTTTTCACCGTAGAACAATCAATCGTGTAATGTCTTTAGGGTCTTACGTTCATCACCTCCTCTAAGATATGATCTACTTGGTATGATCCTACCCAATTAGGTGGCTTTATTTCCCCCTCTTATCTTTTAAACCACCATTGTTTATGTTTTAATTACCTTATACAGGACTTGGTCCTCGATGCTTATCTTTGGGGTAATATTCACCACAATCAACCCTACCTCCATCACTTTACCTATAATCCACCCATACCTAATGACACTCCTAAACCCACACCATGCCTAAAACCTTCTAACTCATTTTTGTACCTCCTCATATCCTTATTTAGCTCATGGGAGAACTACATCGGCCCGAGGTCCCTTTTCACCGGGACTATGTAGGAAGCACTCGAGGGCATGGGGACCTTAGAGGTTAGCTCGGCCATTTCTCTACCCTAAACAATTCATCTTCCATGTTCCTCACACCTCACTTAGTTTCCCTTTTTTATCCCAAATTGGAAATTAAACCAAACAAACAAGTTGCTTAACATCTTTATCATCAGCACAACATAAATTTATTATTCCTACCATTTCTCTATCATCATTATGCATATAATTTACCACATCTTACATATGACCCATATTATCATTCAATGCATAAAATACTAAATCACAAATTCACCAACTTTGAACTCAACCATGCCTATAACCTAACTCAACAATGCCTATAACCTGACTCGATCCATGCCTATGACTTGACTTGATCCATGCCTTAAATAAGCCGACTCGATCCATGCAACCCTGACTCCATCATGCCTAACTCACCTAATTTCCATCCCTATCAAAACAACATATCAAAATCTCATCAACACATCAACAAATCAAGATTCACATGTATCTCATCTTATAAATAAATGTGTATCTCAAAAATACATGGCTATCACATCATTTTCATCATGTCATAATCGTCGGCATGTAGACCAATACACAATACAATACATAGGCTGATATGCGATAAAAAATATAGCTATCTCTCAGCACACATGCCGGTATATATCACAAAACAAAAAATGACTATCATACATCAAAAACTAGGTGACCACATATCAAGCATCTCAGCGGATGTCCTCCATCTCTATATCACCTATACCCTCGACCTCCTAGGTCCATGCCAGCACCTCAACTAGAGTTGGTCTCTGTGCACTGGTAACCTCTGCTTGATCGGGCCTCGGAGCTCGCTAACCCCTATGCTCTCCACAATGTCCACAATGTGAGTGTGGGATCTCGTCCTCTCAATTTACACCTACTATGCCCTCTACTCGGCATAGGATATGAAGTCTATCCCAGCTGCCATCAGATGGTCCTGATAATATCTAGCCTCACCTAGGGCATCCAGTAACTTGGATACATGCATGGAATGTGGTAGTCCCATAGGTCTCAGCCCCTGTACCTACCTTGCAGGACCCTTCCCCACTCCCGCCTCGTAAACCGGGACTCATACCGGTGCTCGTGGTGGTGCCCCGCCTCGTGCCTATATCTGGGCTTATAAGACCCCAATACATTCTGGGCTGTGGCTAACTAGCCATGTATAAAAGGAACTATAACTCGATCGTACCAAGCCAAGAACACAGATGCTAATCAAACACCACGATCAATAAGATTAAATCAATTTTCCAGAATAACTTTACACAAAACCTTTGTAAACAAATGAGAAGAAATATCATATATTATTATGGAACTCAATGAAATACAATGAGAATGGGCCTTGCTTATATAGGCAAGGAATAACAATCTAAGAACAAGTCAAGGTCGTAGATCAAGCCATAAATCATGGAAAGAACTAGTCATCAAAGAACTAGTCAAGTCCATAGATTTATGAGAGAAATAGACATCAAGGATCTAGTCAATACCATAGATCAAGGAAAGAACTAGTCAATACCATAGATCAAGGAAAGAACTAGTCAATACCATAGATCAAGGAAAGAACTATACCTAACAACTAGATAATATCTCCTAATATCTAAATAAATAAAAGAAATATCCACACACATAAGTGGGTGAGGATAAATACAATAAAGGTAAATAATGTACCTAGGTGAACATGAGCTAAAGTAAATACCTACTCTAACACCCCCTTAAGTGAAGCTAGGGGAAAAAATAGAAGTGGCATGTCCATAGTATGAGTCCGAAAACTAGGCCTGATGAGGTACTCATGTACAATAACTGGGAAAAAGGGACACCGCAAGGTACCCAAAACCAGTAACAACAAAGTAAAGAGAGTAAAACCCACTCCAAGGCATCCCAAGAAGCTCGGATCCAAAACTCGTACAATGCTAAAGAAGTTTGGTGTGTATTGTGGTCTAAATCCACTGCTCGATCACAAAACTCAAAAACAACTAACACTGGGTTTCACCAAAATAGCTCCATACAAGGAGACTATCAACAAAGTGATGTCGAAAGTGCAAAAAAAAAACACCAAACATAATTCGATCAACTACTACAAATAGGTGTGCCACGATCCAAGAACAATAACCAAAGTAACAAGGCAAGGACACAAACTCAGAGTGTCATGATCCAAGAAAAGCCAAGGTAACAAGGCAAGAACACAAAACCTGAAGAAGAAGGATCAACACCACACCCTCCCATACTATTGAATGGGTGGAGTGATGCTATAAATTTGTATGAGTTATCATAACAACTACTCAAACATTGACACACTAACACTGGGCTCCACCAAAATAGCTCCCCCACAGAGAGACTGTCAACATGCCAAAAGTGTCAAAAATACAGATACAAAATCTCTCAACAAGCAAGAGAGATACACTACACCTGCTAAAGAAAAATGCTCAAAACAAGAAGCATCACAATGCATAAGGTATAAAAAGTGGAGCAAGAGGCCGAATGGTGGAGGAGCCACACCTATAGAGTCCTCTCAATGAATGCCTATGTCACCTCCATGAGTGATCAGATATCCACCCCAAATCAACACGGATGGATGAAGAAGATGCCTACATATGACTTGGTGTAAAATACACAATGGGTGCATGCAAAAGAACATCAGAATGTGTGTCAGGTTGATCATATCTAACAGCTGAAATCTCAAGTTTCTCAATCCTGAGTGAAGGTGCAGAACTCATGTGTTGCTCATGATCCTAAAAAAGAGTCAAGTGAACAAAAAGGAGCTCTGTCAATGTGTGATCCCAATGAAGTATCTACTCGAAAACCAATGTCATGATGAGAATTCCACTTAACATGTGGAATAGAGGAAACAATACCATGTGAATGTCTGCCAATGACTCTACTAGTGAGACCCATAGAACAGAGCATGTGAGAACTGAATGTAGTGGTATGCTTCTTAAAAAAGCCATGCAGCTGAGTAGAAGTAGGATACACAACATGTGGTATTGTAATAGGCACAGATGTGGAAGAGCATGTAGTAACAAGCCTCATAGGTTTAGAAGCATCAAAAGTAGGTTCAGGCTCAAAGACTAGCTAGATCAATGTCAGTGGGTACAAGAGTAACAACTGTAAGTGGACTAGGAGCATGGATATGGTTTTCCACAATATGATGGTGATGTTGTAGGCTAGCAGGTTTTTTCTATAGGGAGTGTATTATTGTATCCTTATCATGAATGAGTGATGTAGAAGAGAATTTCACTTTATAATTATTGTATCCTTATCATGAATGAATGAGTGTATTATTGCATCCACAATTGATTACAACACTCCTCCACAATTTACACTTTATAATTATAGTACAAGTCTCAAAATAAATAACTTATGGAAATATCACGAAAAAACAAGCACTTTTGCAAAAATGGCACTCAAAACTGAGTTACCGATCAAAAGTTACAAGCTTTTTAATATTTTTCTCTGTTATTTATTTTAGGTGCCACTAAAACAAAGTAAAATGTTGTTTCCTTCACCACAAAAATAAAATTAAAGGGGGCTGAAGTTAAGCACCTACTAGTAGGAATCACAAGTTTTAAGCCCTCATATGACCAAGGGCTAAGGATTTTAATGGGTGTTCGCAGAAACGGCCGAGTTACAATCAATCTTAGGGTTTTAATGCCTTATGCAGCAATAAAATATGACCAAATCCCAAATATATGAATATAGAAAAAATGTTTACAAAGTGAAACTTACAGACAGATGTCAACAACAATCTCTGCTTCTGATACCATAAAAGGAATGATAACCAGATCGTACCAAGCCAAGAACATAGATGTTAATCAAACACCATGATCAATAAGATTAAAGCAATTCACCAAAATAACTTTACACAAAACCTTTGCAAACAAATGAGCAGCAATATCATATATTATTATGGAACTCAATGAAATGCAATGAGAATGGGCCTTGCTTATATAGGTAAGGAATAACAATCTAAGAACTAGTCAAGGTTGTAGATCAAGCCATAAATCATGGAAAGAACTAGTCATCAAAGAACTAGTCAAGTCCATAGATTTATGAGAGAACTAGACATCAAGGATCTAGTCAATACCATAGATCTAGGAAAGAACTAATCAATACCATAGATCAAGGAAAGAACTATACCTAACAACTAGATAATATCTCCTAATATCTAAATAAATAAAAAGAAATATCCACACACATAAGTGGGTGAGGATAAATACAATAAAGGTAAATAATGTACCTAGGTGAACATGAGCTCAGGTAAATACCTACTCTAACACGTAACCCCGCCACCCGAGCCTGTAAGGCTGCCACTTGACCATCCCCCTCTTCTCCATCTCCATCTCCTCGACCAACCATCGGGCTGCATTTGGTCACATGTACATGTAGCTCTACTACCTCCTTCTCAGAACCCTTAAGATGTGTCTATAGTATACCCAACTAGGTAATGAGGGTAGCCACATGCCCCTGTAGGGTGTCTCTCTACACCGTGATGGTGGCTACATCCGGATGCCCCAGTTTGGGTGGTATGGATCGTAAGTGAGCCATCCACCATTATTTGTACTTGTCTATGCACCCAGTGTCATCTATCTGCGCGGTCCACTAGCTGCTCCTCCTACCCCTGCGGCACTTTGTAGGCTATGGTAGAGGTAAGGTCCTCTCCACGTCGTCTCTCTGGAACTGTGGGAAGGGTAGAGGTATGTCCTATACTAGCCTAAATTGCTGCAAAAATATATCTACTGGGACCTTCTCATACTCACACGGCGTGATGACCTTGTATCCATCTCTCTAGCAGAGCTCAACTAGCTCCTCATGCATATGCCTATATGATCGGTATCCCACATACTGACCTCCAAATAATGTCCACTCTAAACAACCCCTCTAGTAACTATCAGAAATAGGCCACATCATATGTGAGCCTCTTATATCTCTGCTCTCCAATCGCCATAACCCACCACACAAATCTCACTTGGAATGTGTCTACTCAGGGCATCCCTATAGGCCACACAAAACTATGTGCTCATATGCCTAGTAGTGCAAGAGGAAGGTACAACACAGGTGAAATTGTGCAGCCACCCATATGCCCACAACTCCCTATATAGCTACACCAAGAATGCTGGTGCCCAGGAAAAGTGGGTCTCATCTACCATCATATCATAGAGTACCCCATCATTTATTAGGGAAAACATCCACCGTCAAGCATCTAGCAAAGGTAAAGCAACACACTTCGTCCATCAACAGAACCACTAGCCTCATCTCCTCTAGACGGGCTAGGTACATCTCTCCATAGCTCAAGCTAGCACTATGGAATGTCAGCTCGGCCATCCCCTCTCCAAAAATAGTCATAATCAGCTCCTATGAGGCCTCAGAGGAGATAGAGTAGACCTATGCACCCAATATGGGTAACCGAAGAATCGAACACATCCTCCAGGGTGATAGTAATCTCACCCATCGGCAGGTGGAACATGTTGGTTGCGGAATCCCATCTATCGATGAGCATGACCATCAAACTAGGTTACTGGACTACATGTCGATAGCGACGAATCCCACTCAAGCCAACTACCTCCATATGCTACAGCTCTTTTGGGGTTGTTGTACCGCATACTATCACCAGTAGAGGTGGAACCCTATCCCGCATATGTAGCTACACTCTCCCCTACATCTAATACAAACAAAACATTAATCTACATTTATCATATCCATATTTACCAATTATCATTTTCCCACACCCTATTTTCACCCTACCCATCTCAACCACCTAGCCCACATCCCTTTTGGACCCTTGTTCCCAATAACCCGACCAATACCAGTTCACCCTTACCGACCTTAGTCACCCCTTAACTAGCATCGGTCACCTATTTGGTGACTGATACCGGTTCACCCTTACCAACCCTACCAACCCTTGATCACCCCTTAACCGATATCGATCACCTGTTTGGTGATAGATACCGGTTCACCCTTACCGACCCGGTCACCACTTTATCAAGCATCGGTCACCTATTTGGTGACCGATACCAGTTCATCCTGACCGACATTGGCCAAACTTGATCGATGTCGGTCGTTGTCGCGGTAAAACCTGTGATTTCCTAAAACCCCCTTTTCTAAAACCCTCCCCTTTCCCCTCTTACCCACCTACAAAGACCTAAACTACCCTTGGACATCCACCCACCCCCTATCCCTTTTATTACCCTCCCCATTCATCTTTTTATCCACTATTTTCCCCATTCCCAAATTCAATTTTTTAACCACCCACAAAAAGAAAAAAACCAACAAAACCTACACAAAACAATATCCTACTCCTCTAATCTGTCTAATCCAATACACGTAGAGTAGGGTGCTTACCTCATTGCACTGCCACTGCCTTGGTGGAACGTCGACCACCGCATTGGTGGCCCACCTGATCCCTCTCCGGCCTCTACCATCACCAAATCTCTACCCACAACCTCTACCTAATCAAATCCCTCACACTGATCATGTGGACCCGTTTCTCCCCAACCACTCACCCATCGTTCACATTGCCAACTCAATGCTCTGTTCCATCTGACAAATCTTCTCTCTTTTTTCATTTTCTCAAATAGCTAAAAGATAAATGAATAACAAAAAATGTGGATTTTTTGTTTTTATAACAAACTGACCTAACCGACGTCAGTTATTCTTGACCAGTATCAGTCGCGTGCCCTACCTAACCATTGTCGATTGACCTATACCGACATCAGTTATCCTTGACCGGAATTGGTCACCCTCACCTGTACATTGCCCTAAATTTTACCCTTTTACCCTACCCTTACCTCCTTTTTTTTCCTCACCCATCCTTCACTTTGATCATTTACCCCACCCCACCTTTACCCAACCCATTTACCTCAACTTTCTGACCTCATCATTTTCTACCTACCTTTGTCCTCCTTTGGGGACTCATTATTTTGCCTATCCTTTGGCCTTACCCTTGCTATGACGTAGATATTTGGACCTAGACCATCACTAGTGACCTTTGACCTCATGTGTTTGCTATACCTTATGGCATTGTTACCTATGTTGTTGACCTAATGATCTTACCTAGCCTATTGCTATGACCGTTTATCCTGACGCTACCTTTGGTGTACCAGAACATACCTAAATGTTCCTGCACCTAACCTACATCGTGTTTCCTAACCATATCCTATACCTTGGATAGTGGAATCACTTTAACCTCGTTTGGATAAACCTATCAACCTTAGACAATGTAGAGTTTTCCTGCTCTTCAACCTGGTAGCGTGCTACAGTTTATACATGTGCATGCGTTTGACTGTTGCTACCTTTGACCCTAACCCATTACCTAGATTACCCACATAGACCTATGGGACCACCACAACTTCGCCTTTTTCACATTTACCATTTTATCAAACCAATCACCAATTTACCTTCTACCTCATCAGTTCCTGCTTTGAGGGGGATCACCTACACCCACACATGGGGCAACCACATCTTATTTTTGTTAGCGTCACTTACTAATACAACCTATGTAACAAAAAGGGGCAAAATGTAAACACTAAAATTAGGTCACACTCCCCTTTGGTCCCTCGACAAATAAGCACCCTTCATCACATTCACCTAGCCATGGCCCCCTTCACCTCACTAATATTAATTTTATTAATTTAATTAAATTTAGCCATTATCCTCACCATATGTATTATTTAAATATCTTAATTTAAATAATATCCACACATGCACCTCACCGGACACCTCATCAAGCCAACTCACCCTAAGACCTATTCTTAGTAAGTTGCCATAATTAGCTATGACTTACCCAAACATTGCAAATCAATGCCAACATCCCCTCTAACCACATTCCCACATACTTACAAGAAGCTTCCAGTTTAATCGTGGGTTAACGACACAATATTTAAAAAATCAAGAGGATCTCCTAGTTTAGTAAACCTAGGAAATTCCACCTTGACAGATCTTTGCCGGATAAGTCGAGCCACCATCGGTTACCCTTTTAACCCCCGAAACAAACTTATTTTCAAGGTTGGAAAAGATTGGAAAAGGTTGGAAAACATTGAGATATTCCTGAGAGATATCTCATCTTTTGAGATCAAATTCCAATGAGAACATGCATGCAAGGAAGGAGATCAAGAATTTTCTCCGCTGCAGCCATCCCAACAATGATCTAATCTAACCAAGCAAAGAGGAATGCACATGCAACCCATGCAGAAGCTCTCCTATGATTGGTGATCACCTGCAGCCTTAACCTCTTACCAAGCACCTCCATCCCTCACTCACAGGCATCTAGGATCAGAATCCAAGTAAGTAAAACATTATACTTCTCTAGTTCACTTCATTTCATCATTATATTATCACCTATTGTTTACCTAGCCACCCATTGACCTCCTTCAACACTCCCCCTCCATATACCCATTAAATCCTTGTTGAATCCCACCCAAACCACCCAATAACTCATCCCGACCAACCAAATTCCTTTATGCAATCACAAAGGTGACTTAAAACTCATTCTATGGCATTCCTAGAACTCCATAGTAACCGGCACTAGTTAAACCTAACCATCATCGGTCACCCTTAATCGGGATCGGCCGTATTTTCCCACATCTGATTAGAACAGCTTATATATCCACCTAATTCCACCTCACCCTTATTCACCTATGACCTACCTGAGACCTCTGTCAGACCTGTAGAGAACTATAACCAACTACTTGACCTTTGGATCCTATTCTAACCTAGCTTATTAGATCAGATCTTTCTTATTGTGTTTTAAGTGAGATACCTAAATCATTTCCAATTATAATAGGATTTACTTTATTATTCACATTGAATTGTTTAAAATAGTGGACCGACAACTATCTAGGAAGTATCACACTTCCCATATCTAGCACATGCTAGAGTTCATGTACATATTTTTAACTTTTCTAGTGGTCTTTTTCATTATAGGTAGTTCCTCCTAGCCAAAAGGAAGTCCTCACGATCAATTATGGATTCGTAAGTCATACACACATAACAACCCATCAAACAACATTAAAATAGGTATTCCTACTACGTCATTACCCTATCTATTTCATCAATAATTCTAATAAACATCTAAGAATCAGGTGAAACACCCAAATTGTGATAGAACCCAAGGATAAATCTGCCTTCAAAATCCCAAAACCCCCATAGCCAAAGCATGACTAGGGTGTCTCTTGGAATCCCCATAAAAGTTGAATTTTAAACAATCCTTTCTTGGTTTCACCAAGCCTTTGAGTCAAGGGTTAAGACCATGGGGGATAGTGGAAGTTGGTTCCAAACCCCACTTCAAAGAAAACCTAGATTCAATCTAAAGGAAAGACTTTTTTTGGAAGTTTAGATTAGAGAAATTAGCTAGGCTAGAATTCACATAGCATGCTTCGATTTTGTTGGGGGTTATTTTTTTCCTTTAAAGATTCTTTTGTTTCTTTCCTTCCATACCTCCCAAGCCAAATGCATAATAGAGAAGGTCCATAAAAAATTTAAACCTTAGCTCTTTAAAGGGCTTGACTATTGAATCCACAATAGTTTTATGGAATCCAGAAAAACCCAATTAACTTTAAAAAGATTAAGGATGGTTTTCCTGATAGAGACAAGAAAGGGGCAATTGAGGAATAGGTGTGAGGCATCTTCACAATCAGATTCACACAAAACACATCTATTAATCATGTGGAAATTTCTCTTGTTCAGTTTCCAACCATCGAATCTTGTCATAGATAACTAGCCACTAAAACATGTTAATCTTGGGTATTGATTCTTTGACCAAAACATTTCCCCAGTTAAAATTAACATCTCCCCCTCTTGGAAAAAGGAGTAGTAGGCACTTTTGACTGAGAAAAAACCATTATCTTCCTTAGTCCAGAATATACTATCCTCTTCAGGATTCTCTTTGTTAATAATAACTCCTCTTAATCTGTTGTTAATAGAAGATATCTCAATGATGTTAGAATGATCCAAAGCTATGGTTTTCCATTGTCCCAAAGGGTCATCCAAATTGAAGAAGTCATAGACCTTCATCCCATATTTAGTCATAGAATCTCTATAGACCGTTGGATAAATAGTCTTAAGAGGAAGGTCCTCCTACCATTTGTCCTCCCAAAAGTTAATGGTCTGCCTATTTCCAACAAGCCATTTGCAGCCGTCAGAGACCACATGTTTAGCCCAGTTTAAAGATTTTGAGAAACAGGAAGAAGCATTAGATTTTTGGGTGCATAAGCACCATTCGTTAGGAGATAGATGAGGCAAATATTTCTATCTTATAATACTAGTCCAAACACTTTATTCCTTTTATAGTCTCCAGCTCATTTTTGCTAGCATAGATTTATTCATTTTGGTCCAATCTCTGATACCAAGGCCACCAAGTTTTTTTGGGGTATATAACTTATCCCAGAAATTAGAGGAATCATTGGTGTGGAAATACATGAGAGAATAAAATCCTTAAAGTCCTCTCCGAAGCCGAACTTTGAAAGAAACTTCATAAGGAAAGACCAAGAGACTATGTCATAGGATATTTCCATATCAAGCTTAATAAACATGGATTCCTTCTTATTTTGTTTCACCGAGTGGAGGTTCTCCTGGATGGTGACAATACCATCTTGGATCTATCTTCCCATCAAAACCCCCTGTTGATCGATATATTCATAGGTACAACAAGTTGGATACTTAGAGCCAAAAATTTTTAGCACATTTTGTAAACACAGTTGCATAGACTTATGGGTCTAAAATTTTTAAACTTCAAAGGATCATGATTCTTAGGGACCAGAGCCAAAAAGGCACTATTTAACTCCTGAAGCATCCTTTTATTCTTAAAAATTCTGAATAGCATTGCATATATCATCTCTCACAATCTCCCAGAAAGTTTGGAAGAAGAAAGTAGGGAAACCATCAGGTCTTGGGGCTTTATCAGGGTTTAAGGATTTTATCATGAATTCAATTTCTTCCACATAAGGGATTTTAGTGAGCATGAAGTTGTCTTCTTCATTAATCAGATGGGGAATAACGTCAAGAAACTACTCTTCCTTAGATTTGTTAGAATTGCTAGAGGATGTCAAAAGCCTGCTGAAGAAAGAACATGCCTCTTGTTGAATTTCCTTAGGGTCATTGAGCATAACTCCCTCTTCATTTTTATGCATATAATTCTATTTGAGATCCTTCTTTTGAGAGTGGAGATATGAAAGAACTTCATATTCTAGTCACCATATTTGAGCCATGAAACTCTAGATTTCTATTTCAAAACAAATCCTCCTTCCAGAGGATGTTATGATGCTCAACAAGAATATCCTTCTCCATATTTTGGAAGATCAAAGTATTTCCCTCATCAGGTGATTCCAGATCTCCCTAGAGGAGTGAGATCTCATTAGACAAAGATTTTTTTAAGATGTTACCAAAACTCATTTTATTCCATTCTTTCATATTTTTTTAACATGAGAAAGCTTTTTATCAATTTTGAATAAAGTTGTACCTTTGATTTTTTACATTCCAGCATCCCTTAACTAAATCAATAATATCCTCATCTTGCAGCCACATATTTTCAAATATGAAAGGGATTCACCTCCTCTCCTTAAACTTGATCTGGAAAAGGATAGGATTGTGATGAGATCCTATGCATGGAAGGGAAAATAGCCCAGCTTCTTTTTTCAACCATCCCCAAGAGATCAAAGCTCTGTCTAGTTTTACCGAATCAGCTGGTCACCCTTTCTTCTATTAGACCAAGTAAATCTACTTCCTCTAAGCTCAACATCCATAAGATTATTGAGGGAGATAAAATCTTGAAGGTCTTCCATGCTTTCAGTGAGATCAATATTTCCCCCTTCTTTTCTCCAGGACACAAAGGGGTGTTAAAATCCCCCAAAATCACCCATTCTATCCCTTTGATCACATTCTAAAAATTTGGAGAGATCAGCCCGAGTTTTTCCTTTCACTTTTACTATTCGGGGCATAAATATTTGATAAGATCCAGAACTCCTTGGATTTCTTATCCTAAAAAAGAGTCGTATGGTTATTTCTAATAATAAGTTTCGTACCTTTGATTTTTTCTTTATTCCACAAAATTGCCATACCCCCAACGATGCTTGTCAAACTAACAACAAAATTTCAAAAATTATTGCAATACCTTCAACCATTGGTCTCTAAAAAAGGGGCCTTCATCAACTTACTTTCCCAAAGCCAGGAATGTCAAAATTGTGAGTCATCTCTAAATCTTTTATAAATCTCCACTTGATAGGGTTATTTAAACCCCTAATATTCCAATATATTATATCTTAAACTTTTATCTTCAACATTACAGAAGAATACATCAAATATGGTATGTGACAACTAAATGTAAACTAAATGACCTTTAAAAAATCCTAAATAAGTTATATCGCATGAAACATCCACCGGTTCAAACCACATCAACTTTTGTCTTCTCAAAAGAAGCAGCCCAAAACCCTTTTTCAAAACTTAGCTGATAGAAATTCTTGTTGTCACTTTAAAGACCTCTAAATAAATTAAATAGATTATGAATAAACCCCTCTTCAATATCCAGGTTATATAAAGCTTCAAATCAACCATCACATGCCTCAAACAACATAATACTTCAACAACAAGACCTGGCATGAAAATTTAGCTACAAAATTCTTCAAAAATGACATGAATGACATCATAAACACCTCATCCCGATACAATCCATACCTCATTGGAAATATATATGAATTAAATTTACATAAAATATAATAACTCGTTCCATCTTTAATTTTAATTCCTTCAACCAATTTCATCTTTGCAAACTTATTTTTAACCCTTCTTGGACTCAAGAACTAACAACTAGCCCAACATACTCCATCATACCAAAAAAACCACTTCCAAGATTAAAAAACAATGGAAAGTACTTATAAATTATTTATATTCCATATAAAAGCTTCATCAATAAATAATAACTTGAAAATATTACCTTACCTCATCAAGCTCCTTGTACCCTACAAAAGTGAGCATCCTCCAAACACTAGCCTTAAATAACTGCTTGTAAATTTTTCATACCTTATATAATCTTAAAATTTTATATACCAGTGGAAAGAGATATGAACCAGCTTCACAAAAAAACTTTAATGAATTCCTAACTCCCCTTGTAGTTTATGCAATGTCAAATATAATGATCAGTAACTCAAAACTATCCCAAAAACAAGTCAACAAAGATACTGAACACTTTGCACTTTTTCACTACAACCATGAACTAATTACTTCATTAATATTAATACATTGCTGCATTTGGGAAAAATCTCCTCAAACTAGAATTATTTAGAAACAATCCTATTCGGTGGGAACCACATACCGCCACAAGCACTATCTTAACCTTATGGAAACACTGGAAGAGTCCTCTACAACATAAAAGAATCACTTTTTCATAATAAACCAAAATAGGCTCATTATACACACTTTAATAAAATATTATCCTAGCTAGGGTTTAGCTATGATTTTAAACCAACATAGTTTATTAATTATTGTTCATTAGAACGTGACTATCGAAACACTTCATTATTTTTGTGAAAGCTTCATAACTAATCTAAGAAATTATAGGACAAGATTTCCTTTTTCTGCTTTCAGATTACTTAACTATTACTAAATATAATAAATCCCCTAAAAATATCAAAGGTTTGTGGACCTTAAGATGGGACGATGATATGAACTTGTGCAAATAATTGATCCTTTTCAAAGAAAGTGAGCTAAGTGACTGCAAATCAAAATAGGTCAATAGAAAAATATTGTATTAATAGATAAGATGGGATGTTTCCTAATAAATTTAGTCTCAAGAAGTAAGAATTCGTAAGATGGATCTTAACCCTTGTTTCCATAAATATATTGAAATGGTGATATTGATAAATTTGATGTAGTTGACATCTGGATAATATGTAGTAAACTGAGATAAAAAAACTACTAAAATTTAAAAATGTAAGGAAAGTACATATTTGATCTAAATAGATGTTAAATATATCAAACCTACATGGTTCGAAGGTAACCCGAGGCTATAGAGGGTGATTCGACAGTGACTATAGTAGATGGAATGAAACAATAATGAAGAATGTAGATCTGAAAGATCCAATGACATATCTTGAACTCATGCAACATTAGAATGATGAAAATAAACCTACAAAAGATTTTGAGATAGGTAGAAGAGGAAAGTATGTAAGAAAATTAGATATGTAAGAGAATATACTAAAAATATGGCCTAGGTCAATGGTGACTAATTTGGGTCGATTGGTGATTGTTGGTTGGCGGGATGGATTGGGGATGATAGAGAGGCATGATGTTTGGATCTAAGATTTGGTGAATACAATAATAGAAAGTAGATGGATGAGGATCTAGATACAAGGAAACTAATGTAGTTGAGGCTGGGATGATGATGACCAGACATGGTCGTGAAAACCTAAGTAGACCTAGGCTTGGAAGAAAAGAGATGAGATGAAATGAAGACCTAAAAGAAAACACATAGAGCCGAGAAAGATGAAATCAATCTTGACGATAGATTAACCCGCACAAAATGTTAGAGACTGATATGGATGAAAAATAATAATGATGAAGTAAAGCATGCAAAGAGTGAACTAAATCTCCCTAAAACTAAAAGCTGGAAGCACATGATCTCTAAAAGGATTCCAAGATGATTGTGGCAGCTGCAAAGGAGCTCAAGGATGAAGGAAAGATAATAAGAAACAAAGTTTTTAAAAATTTCATCGTTGAAAAAGGAGGGGTGAATGTGGCTTTATAGGGTCAACGATGACCCATGAAAGTCACCAACGACTCCAGAGAGACATCCATTTGGGTGGTGTAAAGATGTCCAACATGAAGAAAAGAGTCTCAAATGAAGCGATATTAGGGTTTAGGTGGATATATATGAGCTAGGAGTCATAGTGAAGAGAAATAAGTAGGTGGATGGTTAAAATGAATAAATAAAAACAAGGGGTTAGTAAAAGTATTAAGTGGGTGTGGTTGAGAACATAGAAATGATAAAATGGAAGAATCTAGAGATAGAAAATGAATTAATGAAGGCTTAGAGTTAATTAGGGATGATTAAGGGTAATTAAGAAAATGATTTAGGGATAAGCAAATAATAATATGAGGATTAGAGCTAATTATGGATAATTAGCATAAATGGGATGGAATATAATGATTAAATGTGTGAATTAGTAATTAGTGGGATAAATTGAATTTAGGAGGGAATAGAAATGCGCATAGATTACAATGAAGAAAAGAGAGAAAATATGGGGTGGATGGTGGTGATAAAAAAATTGGTGTCTACATTTGCCCCATTTTATTAGTGGTTTGAATTAGGCAAGACATGAGAAAAAAAGAGAGAAGGATGAAAAAGATAATTGATTAAGTGTTCCCCCTCAAACTAGGGTTCAATAACACAAAGGAATTCGATCACGAGTTTGAAAGAGATAGATGAAGAAGGGTGGAAAGGATGAGAAAAGAAGATGAGGGGATAAGATATTGCAAACAAGGATGGAACTGATATGATATTTATGTATAATAAATCAATAAATTGCAGAAGATAAAACAATACAAGAGATATGGGGGCCAAGATTCCCAAATATTCAATATATGTAGAATATACCCTTAAGGTAGAGCAACACCATACAATTTTCCTTAAGGGAGGAGTAATTCCAGAATCTCCCAAGATGGGAATCCATTTTGAGGGGAAAAATCCAATATACCTCTTCCAATTAGAAGAATCAACTCATACATCCATCACATGAATCATAATAATATTCACATCCCTTATATAGACATACATTACTCTTAATAGATGGGTAACACCTAATCCCAATGTAGGCCGACTCATTACCCGATATAAATAATTACTATGTGACCCCATATAACTAACTAAGGGGATGTGTGCCACATATCATCATTTCCATCAACCCATAGACATTATATTATCATATCCAAAGGTGCATAGCATTTCCTCCCTCTTTGACATGTTTCATCCCGAAGCAAAAGAAGAAAAGCCATATAATGAGTGTGCTTTTAATTATTGCACATTTTTCGCCATGCTCGATCATCCAATCACCCATATGAAATCCTAGTGGGTGATGATGCTCCAAACTTGATTCCATATTCTATTTTTCTCATCTGATTCCATCCCGATCCATATGTGTTCCTCCTCAGCATCCATGCATATCCATAATTATTATTCTTGTGATTTCATGTCATATAATTATTGTTCCATTGATTCCATGTATAGCCAAAATTATTACTCCCCCAATTCCATGTATATATCCATAGAGATTGCTTCCCTCATGTTTCCTAGCATGTCTTCATGATTTTTTTCTCATGATGATGTGGGTGTATATATGGTGCAACCTTAGTATGCTCGAACCGATCAATCTTTTCCTCCACTTTCGCTTTCCTCTTCCAACTTATTTTCTATATATTTTTTCTTGAGTAGAAATTATTTGTAAATTTTTCATCATGTTCTTCATTCTCTCCTTCCGATTCCTCCTTATTCCCTTCTTCACCATCTTCAAATTCATCTTCATAATCCAGTTTTACATTACTTTTTTCCTTGCGAAGTGTGATATCTTGCAATGTAATTTTCTTTCTCGCACCATAATTTCATGAATTATTTTTGCACATTAATATTAATTATTCCTAATGTCTCTAACCAAGGATATCCAAGAACAATATTCGTACCATCCATATCTACAACATAAAAATTTGAATGTAAAACATATTTATCCATAAAAATCTTTAAATATTCAAAAACTTGAATCTTCTTACCATCCATTTGAGATTCCTTGATATGCTTTGCTTAAACATGTAGATGTTGAGATACATCCATATTGATGAAGTTATATTTTTTTCTAGGGTTTATGAAAACAAATACCTTTTTCCTTTGAATGTGCCCTTCAAACTTAAATATTGAAGCTTCCTTCCTTCGAGATGCATTATTTGAACTTTTATCAAGATCGGTTGTCTCTCCTTCTAAATCATGTGTGGCGGCTTCAACCTCAAGATTTTTTTCGTATTATTATTATTATTATTATTATTTTTCTTCTTCTTCTTCTTCTGATATTTCCTCTTCCTCACTATTATCATTAAATTCTTCTACTTCCTCTTTATTTTCTTCTTTTGTTTCCCATTTGTCCATGAAAACTTGTTCCAATTCCTCTAAAGACCAATTAGAATTTTCCTTTTCTAACTCAAAAAACCAAATTTTTGTAGGGCCACTAATCCAAAACTTGAATAACCAAATATCTGATGGTTTAGAGAATTTATCCCTAATTTTTTCCACCATTCTCTAGCATCAATCCTGCCATCTCCAAAAAAAGTTACCATCCCCATGATCCACAAAACTAGGGTTTTAGGAATAGACACTTTTGATCAAAACTTGTTATAACCATTTTGGATAGAGGTTGAACAAAAATCAGAAAGAATATAACACAAACCATAATTTAATTTTTGAGATGTTTCTAAAAATGTAAATAATTTAGGAAAATTTAAGAAAATTGCATCCTGTGAAGGAAAATATTTAAAAACATAAAGCGTAATAAATATCATAGAATAGATCCAAATATTATGAAATTTCATTGGTAGAACCTTTAAATATATTCACGTCAACCTAAAAACATATATTTCCTAATTCATCATTATTCAAAAGTTATAGATGAAACCTTAAAATTAGGGTTTTAACCCTAAAGCGACATATCTTTGAGAAAACAACTCCAAAATATATAAAATTTAGAGGGAATCGCCGCTTTTGTATCCATCTCCCACAAAAAATCATTGAAAAATTGTAATTAAATCTTTAGATATAGCCGAAACACCAACATTAGGGTTTCATCCAACAAATTTCCCGGATCAACGCTTTGACACCAAATGATATAATATTTGCATATAATAAATCAATAAATTTCAGAAGGTAAAAAAACACAAGCGATATGGGGGAAAAATTCCCAAATATTTAATATATGCAAAATAGTACCCTTAAGGTAGGGAAACACCATACAATGCTCCTTAAGGAAGGAGTAACTCGACAATCTCCCAAGATGGGAATCCACTTTGAGGAAAACTCCAATATACCTATACCAAATAGAAGACTAAACTCATAAATCCATCACATGAATCATATTGATACTCACATCCCTTATATAGACATACATTACTCTTAATAGATGGGTAACACTTAATCCCAATGTAGGTCGACTCATTACCCAATATAACTAATTCCTATGTGACCCCATATAAATAACTAAGGGGATGTGTACCACAATTCATCATCTCCATCAACCCATATACACTATATTATCATATCCCAAGGAGTATAACATTGATTTTATGATCCTCATTGTGGATTTCACTAACTCTTGGAGGTTTTGGTGTAATGGTTTGTTACATTTGGTATCCAAGAAAACACCCATGTTTGAATCTCACTTGTTTGTTTATGCCATGTACCATGGGCCCATGGGGTACCTAAATGTCGGTGAAGAGGGGCTCATGCATATGGGTGTGTGGGTGCAAACCAAGCTTGAGTTGGGCTCTATAGAAAAATGGTGGGATGTTATGATCCTCATGTGTGGATTTCACTAATGCCTTGAGGTTCAAAAAAATAAAGGAATTCGATCATGAGTTTGAAAGATATAGATGAAGAAGGGTGGAAAGGATGAGAAAGGAAGATAAGGGGATAAGATATAGTAGACGAGGATTGAACAAAAAGTAAAAAGTAAAATAAAAATATGGCAGTGATTTCAAAATCATTCTTGTAGGGAAGAAAGGGTGGTTTATAGGAGACAACAAGAATGTCCTACTGAGATTTTGAGTTATAAAAACCACTACAAAATGGAGGAGACCAAGAGAAATTCACTCAAATGGAGGCACAATCTGTGAGACCATTGGGTCAAAGGAAAACATCAATTATGCATAAGAAAATGTAAATAATGATCGAGACAATGGTCAAAACAAGAGAATAGGGGTTTGTTAACAATATATGCATCTAGGGTGGGAAGAAAAGTTGATGTAAAATAATGGTGCTCTAAGAGGGGACACAAGGATGCCCAAAAATTAAAAGGATGAACACAAATATGTGATGGATAAAAAATATTAGGTGGGGCATAATGAGACATGAAAATTACTAAAGGAAACAAATGGAAGAAAAATAATTTTAATGGAAGGATTGATCAAAAAGAGTGAAAAGGAGATTGATGAAAAATACAAGGTCAGTCAATGAAAACTAGGGGTAGTTGGTGACGAATAGGAAAGAGTGGTCGTGACCTAATGGGGGTTGGGGAAGACCATGGATAGTGGGATATATAAGCCTATATAAGCCTATGGGTCAGCCAAACAAGCCCATTTACACACGACAAGTTGAGGATCAAGATCGATGACTAAAAGCAGAGAGAGGGATGTAACATGGTACATGGATAGGTTAATGGAGATAGGTTAGTGGATATTGAGATAGATCAGTGAGATGGTCGCCATACAAAGACTCTCTTGCATGGCTTGTAGTTTATAGAAAGTTTATGGGGATATGAGGCACTAGGTGGGTACATGGGCATCGCACGAGATGATTGAATTCGTGTAGTTTGATAGGATCAAAAGGAACTTTGGAGTGGTCAAGATATTACCCAAGGGTCCCATCGCGTACATATAATATGAGTTAGAGTGATACTTTCCTAGTCCTGACATGGATGATTCATTGGAGGAGGTAGGGGCACCATGGGATGATGATGATGATGTAGGAGTTGGTGTGGGTTTTGGAGAGTGGATGACTACCGATTGGGTAGCACGGATGAAAATGAAGGGAATTGAGGGTGGACATGAGGAGGAGGAGACACCCATGGAGGAGGGTGTAGATCTTGGAGGTGGGGTGATTATAGAGAGGATATGATAGAGGCAACACAATTACACATGGAGAAAGATCTTACTCTCTTTAGAGAGAGATACCACTAAAAAAGCATGAAAGGAAACTTGTCGGGAGGAAGTTAAGTGAAGATAAGGAGGAGCCACCCCAGAAGAAGATGCGGTTTGAGCACAACAAGGAGTCAGTGACCATGAAGGCCAAACCCTCTAAAAATCAAAAGAAAAATTAATGTTGTTGTTCCTGAACTTTGAGTTCTTTTGGGAATTGCCTTTACTTTTTGGTTTAGTTGTTTAGATTTTGTTTCTCTCTGGGTGGGTTTTGTTACCTTGTTGCTTTTGAGTTAAAATTGTTTAACTCTTTTTGTTATGTTCCTCTTTTGTGTGCTTTGATGATGTTATATTTCATGTAATGGCCTCTTGGAGCCGATCCCTATTTTTACCCTATCTAATAATTAGAAAGGAAACTCGCCAAGAGGTCTTGGATTTACAATGAGAGAGAGATTAGATGATGAATCAAGGGGATCGGTATAAGAGAAATAAAGAGGCCTATAGAGTCATTTTCAGAGACCTTACACTAATCATTTCTTGAGAATCGGGTAGTGTTGCATCAACTACACCACAAGGAGCCGACAGATGTCTCCACTTGGAACTATTCCTATGATTCTATACACATCACTCGCGGTGGAGGTGAGGTAGTGTAACATCATCGGGGATTACTATGAGCATGGCTCGATGAATATGAGAGGTAACTAACAAGGGAGGTGGTTATGTTCGAGGATTGATCCTAATGCCTGCCCAAAGTAGGGGAGGGCTTGAGATTGATCGATGTAAAATTTATAAAAAGGATGATGTATCTTCTTTGAGATAGGACATTTAGAGGCCTACTATTTATAATGTATTGATGTATTTTGGACTCATGATATATATATATATATATATATATATATATACTTTGGACTTTTTTTTATTATGATGTGTTAGTGTGTAATGATTTTATTTATAGTTATGGTGATTTTGATGCATGTTAGATGTAGATATTTAATTATAATGTGGTTTTATGCTTATGATATTGGTGATATGGATTTATGGTTTTTGATTTAGATGTGCATGTGTTAATATGAGATGGACATGATTGTGATGATACATGGATGTATGTTTGAAACATGGGTATGATTATGATGTAGCTATATACAAATTATGATATGGAAAGATAGTTGATGGATTGTTTAAATATGGACGGTGTAGATAATGATAAAATTTATACTTAAAAGAAAACACATAGTGATGGCTAACATTGTTAGAGTTAGGAACTATGCAACCTTGATTAATGGTGACTAAGATGAGATAAATGGAACATAATCATAGAAAATAGTGTGCATGGAAATGATGCTTCAAATTGAATTGGATGTAAATAAGAAAAGGATCCCCTTAAGGAAATGTACTTACATCCAATAGAAGGTGTTAACACATAGCCAATGATAGCTAGTTATCTTAAGGATCATGTGGAAAATATAGAGAGTGGAATTATACACCTAATATCGACATGACATAAGGGGTTTTAAATGTGGCTTGTACATGGGCGTAAAGGTTCTCCATAGGTGGGTGTTACTATGTCTATGCCCCAGCTCTGGGTAATGTGATGCAAACTGATCAATGTGGGAAGTTTTCTAAGAATGAAAAATATGATTGATGCGAGAATATTTATAAGGATAATTTACTTTGATTTTTATGCTATTAAATAGAAGTTTGATCAATGTGATAAGCCTTCGCTACCATGATATAAAGGAGTAGCCATTCTTGAGTGGTATCCTTTTAGCTGTTCTTTTAGAGATGACAAGGATAACATATGCATGATAGTTGTCCTTTGAGGTATCACTCTATACTTTCTAAACTTTTTATACTTTTATGAACATATTCCCTTGAGGATCGGTCTATTTACTTTTGACTTGTTATGGGCGAGAGCTTTGGATAGGTAGGTAGACCACTTAGGAGGTGATAATGAATGTACAAGTGACACTTGAAGACTCTTAGAGTGGTTCCAATAGGTGAATAAGAGGGTGATGGATGTAATAATCATGGAATTCTAACCAATTATCAAGAATCCATCCATAAGGAATATGTTTTGAGCAGAGCCATGGTTCCTATATTTAAGGTCACATACAAGAAATTGATGGTAGACCACATAATTCCATAGCACTAAGATTAAATATGGAATGACTAATGATGAAGAGATGACCACTAGGATGACTAAGTGAAGATGGTAGGTATTCTAACAATAGGATGGCCATAAGTGCAATGCATTAAGATTTTTGTTTATGGTTTACTATCAAGAGATAATTAGTTTCAAGATTCATGTATATAATCCAATCTATTTGTGAGAAACATTTCCACATTGGCTCCTTTATAGAGTAGTGATATTTTTATTTTTTGAAGGGACAAGGTCATTAATGTTCAAGTTGTGCTATTTTAGAGACAAGAGAGTGGATGTGATAAGATGAGATGAAAAAATAGATGAAGAGGGCTAGCTTGATAACAGACCGAGTACTAGAATGATTGTGGATATTTACATAACCCGGGGTAAAAGGACACAATTTCATTGATTTCCATGTGATGGTTATCTATGAGAAGACTAAGAGAGAGGAGTGAATTCTCCCCAACGAGAGGATTTGCATCACATTAAGTAACATAGATACAATGTGGATAAGATAAAGGATACAAAAGGAGATTGAGTAGGATTGTTAGAAAGAGGAATGATGATGTCTTTGGGTTTTGATTAGATAGGGGAATGAGGATCATGAAGGTGAGGAGGATTAGTAATGTTGATGGCATCGATGAAGAAGGGGGCTATCTCTAGGAGGAAAAAATCTTGGAGGAGGTATTATAATCAATTATTTAGGTGAAGGATACAATTTAGATGCCTTGGGAGATGAGGCTTTAATTGGACGATTGGATTTAGATGTGGATGATATGGAAGGGATAGGATGGTATTTATGGATAAGAGTGTCATATTATGCTAGATTAGATTATGGATGAGGGTTTAGAGAGCCTTACAACATTCAGTTTCATGCCCATGGGTGTGATGATAAGTACACATGAAATTAGAATTAAACCAAGGAGGTCTTGGAGAGTGTGGATCAAAATACTTTACAGGAGGAAGTGTTATTGCTAAGGTTTGGAGTAAGTGATGAAAGGTTGAAGTGTAGAACCTATTGTCCAAAATAAATCCCTATTTATTTTGAAAACTTACACCTTCATTTGGAATCTGAAGTCTAAGATTACAGGTTGCGCATAATCTAGTCATTTCTTTGGTACATTTTGATTGGCTATAGTTATTTCATGCTCCCTCGTGCATCCTTCCTGTTTCTTCCTTATGCTTTATTCTTCCTTCAAAATCCTCACTCAGCCTATATACACTCTCTCTTCCCTATATACCTTCAATATCCTTTTAAATATGCTTCGTGCCTTCCTCTTGCATGCCTATTTTCTTTCTCGGTCATTGCACACTCTTTACGCGCACCTTCTGACTTTAACTCCAAATCGGATAAGTCCCCCTATGTAACTTGTAGGCACATGGATTTCCTATAGATCTTCACAAATTTCCTCATGCTCACTTTTCTTGTCCTATTTGCACATTTCAAATTTCCTTTACTTTTGACTTTCTCCATGTGCCCTTTCATCCAAACTTGCGATAACCTCTTTTGTGCACCCATCTTTTGCATTCCTCTTTCACACTTCTTATTCACGTGCACACACTTAGTGCAAATATTCCATGCCAATCACTATTCCACGGCATAACCTCTCAAAATTTATTGTATCACACGTAACCTATTAGAGTGCGCTAACAGGTGCCAAATCTTTGTGATGAACTAGTGTGTAGCACATGGAAGAAATGATAAAACAAGTAAATAGTTTGCCAATCCTTTAGCAAGTCAACATGTGCCACATGTCATTACGAGTTTATTTTTCACTACAAACCTTCAGATCACCATAAATTTTGTTAAAAACTCTTAAACATGTGCACCTCATATTGTTGGAAAGCTAATGACATGGACTACGAGACTTTTCAAAATAAGATTTTAGAGGGATTTAGTAGGAAAAACTTAGGGAAACATCACTTAGATCATTAATGCAGACATCTAATCAACTCAACCACTAAATTTTCTTCAGATATTGCCTCTTTCCTTCTTCCACAAGTAAATCATACATGGGGGATACATATCGACAACATTGTAGGGAGAGTTGCGGGCATTCTATGCTTGTTGTTGGTGGTTATATTTGAAATCTAAGTTTCCCTCTTCACGCCTTCTATAAATTGTAGAACTCTACTCATTAAAACAAATCCCTCTTTGTTGTAATGACACCATACAAAAATGGTGGCTGAATTCCCATGAGTTTTATACCTTGGACTTGGTCTTTGTAATGTATGCTCGCATACTTCCATGAATGTAGATGAATGTGCATTCCTTAAGATGTAAAATCGGGTGTTGTGGAAGTTCTATCTACCCTTTTCTCATATTTGTTATACCTTACCTCTCTATACACATTTTTATCATGTTGTGTACATTTTCCGCTTGCGGAGTTCTATTTTCATGTGTTGTCAATAAAGGGAAAGCTGAATATGCATGGTTCTTATCTATGGTGGGATCTTCTTCCCTCTCTGCCACATTTTATTTGGTTTCTTCCCCTTTTTGAGAGTGATAAACCCCTTTATATGGTTCTAACATTGCACCTTTAGAGTAGAATTTCCCCTTTCTGCATCTCCTTTTAACTCTGGTCCTTTGGCACGATTAGTTTAGGATTTGATTTCTATATTAGGAGTAGTTTTAGTAGTATAAATAGGTAGAGGAATCAGACTTTTCTAGAGGTATGTCTTGGTGCACAATGTCCTACAACTTGGATAAACTCCCAAGTTACATCAAATCCCCAATTCATCTTGATCTAGAATGGGTGTAATCTTGAGCTCCAATTTTTTTTTCATGCCTAGTGGGATCATTTTGAAGAGCTTCACATCTTCATCTTTTAGCAAGTTCGATGTATTATTATTGAGATCTAGCCTTTGGAGGAATCTTTCAAATACATCTTCTAACTCCCAACATCCATATACTAGTTTACGTAGTCTACACACACTATCAATTGAGGAGAAAACATATAAGCACACAAATATGTGCATAAAGATGAACCACAATTAGCATGTGACCTAGTAGTGCGTGAAGGAGAGTGCCCCTTATTATTTTATTTTCCAATTTGGTGTGTTCTGGTAGATACCTAGACTTTAAATGTTGTTTTAAACACATCTAACAAATCACCTCATTTAACAAACCAATTATCTCATTCACAATCCTTCCCTTTCATTATTTCTTCCATTTCCTTTCTTTCTATTTTTTCCATTTTTCTTCCCCGTGAAGTTGTGAAATCATGGCTTCATTCCCTCACTAGAATCCCCATTTTCAAGAGAAAAACTAGCTCCCTCCATCCCCACATTTTCACAATCCTCCTCCAGATCATTTTTATGATCCATGTAATCTTGAATATATGTATAAACCAAACCCCACTAATTTATATGGTTATATAGGTGAAGACAACAACATACAAAATTATAATTTTTGGAGCTAGATTCAAGAGATGGAGATGAATATGATCCATGTAAGAATTCTTGGTTCACTTTGAATGTAGCAAAGATTTGTTTTAAGAGGCCCTATCCATGGACCGAACCTATACGAGAAATGATTTAACCCTCAATAGAAGATTAGTTTTATGGATAAGATCACACCTCAAATTGAAGAGTGGGTTGAAGAAATTGAGTCTTAACAATCTAGTGTTGGGAGAACCTATTAATGCGGAAACCCTACACTACCATGTTATAGTACTCCTATTCCTCCTCCCTAAATTATGCCATCTCGACCTACTTTCCATGTTCCCATTTTTATATTTGTTTATCTTAAGGATTCCCCTTATCCATCTCCCTCCCTTCCATATCACCTTTATTTCTTTGTCATCATTCCTCTAGCCCAAACTACCATTCCTTTTGCATGCATTCCCTTCACACCAATCCTCCCATCTCCATCTAATTTCCCTCTATCTAACGATGTTGTAAATGAAAAAATCATTATTTATGTATCATCCCTAACTAGTATCATCATTTTGAAGGTTATAGCACTTCGTAAGAATGGTATGATTCTAATAGGGAAGATACAATCATTTAAGTGAACAAAAATGGGCATTTGTTTCAAAATAAAGTTATTTATATCCAGTGGGCACAGTTTTGAAGATTGATTTCTTCAAGAAGGAATTGTTTGTAGAGGAAAAACAAGGTGAAACCTTACCTATAAATAGTCACCTTCATGGGGAGAGTTTTCATGATGATCCCATATGGGGGATTGAGCTTGAAAATGTGAAAATGTAAGGATCATCCTATGCCCAATTAGATATTTGGCTAGTCTAGAGCCGAATACAGAGACGCCACCAGTCATGCTTACTTTAGAGCATGAGGTAGAACTTAATCATGTAAAGGTCAACAAAAAAACCTCCCAAATCCAAATGTAGAACTAAAGGAGGTATGTGTTCTATCTATTGTTGATACTTTGAAGAGGGTGGAATACTATATGCAAGTCAAATTTTCACTCTTGTCATAGATCACATTCAATCTTAAATAAGTTACATGGTCGAAGTTTATGAGGAAAGGAAACTACTTCTCCCTTCATGTTATAGGTTTTATATGAGCTTCATTTTCCTCTAGTTATACTAGGTTAGATTAGGTTTGTTTTCGGTAAAACAAATTCTCACATACACTCTGCATGTTTCCCCTCGAGAAAATGTATGGTTTTCAGATTTTATATATAGGTGTGATTCTTGTTGTTCGGCTCGCTCCTTATGGTGTTGTGTTATTTTCTTTTCCACACTCTTTCATGATCATTTTTACTTCATGGGATGGTAGTTCAGTTTTTGAGAATGGGAATGTAACATTCTCATTTGTCACTTCAATTCTAGGGAATTTTTTTATATATTTATCTATATGCTTCACTGATTTAAATACTCAATATTTAAATGCAAAAATAACTCTGAAATTAAATCTATCCGATAACAATCATAAAACCATGTGAAATTTTATGGGAGTCTGCAGATCCTACTTGATCCCTGCTTAAACACTCTTTGCAAGATTAATTAATCTTAATGAGATAATACTTCTTTTGTATCATTGGTTTCATTTTTCATGCAACGAAAATAAAGTATAATTTTCTAAGTGCATACCTGGAACTTAGACATTGAATCCCATCCTAACATTAGGAATCTTAGATCCTTGGTGAAATCATGACTAGTGTAATCAATGACTTACACTACTTTATGCATAATTTTAGAGACATGTATGCCATGCTCGGTTCCGTGATGACACACTCATCATTAGGAACTTGTCTTTCACCTAGTTATGTTATATAGATTCCCTTCCAGTATTAGGTTATTAATAACATCTACATGTTTAGAGTCTCTTAAACATGTTCAATATATTTGGTGATTGTAGTTCTAAATCTGCATATTGATTTAATTCCCATTTCAACATTAAATCGGTACTTAACCATACCACTAATCTGAATTCATACCTAACACGTACTTGAATCCATAGCTTTACGATAGTTACAATTAGAGGAGCTTGAAAAAATATCACATCATAGTAGCTGCTCCATAGTAGCCAAGTAATGACATACATCATTAATTGGGTACTACATGCAACAGTGGCTATGATGAGATAGCCCACCGAGTTCCGCTAATTGTAACATCATATCTTGACAAGTTTAATAAGGTTAATTATTTCTTGACTACCCAATCCTTGATATGCGTGGTAATCTCATTGGTAGGTTTTGTACCTAAGAATCTAACAAGAGCTCACAAATTTTCATTTACTTAATTAGATATAGTACATTACAACCTAATTAATTATAGGTTGCAGATTTGAAACTACATAATGTATTAATCTCATAATTCATCAAGTAAATACAAATAAGTATAGGTTTCTTCTTATTAAGTTGAATTCTAAATAAAGGAAGCAATCTATACATTCAATAATCATATCATATACATCTAATAATAGTTGTTTATATATGAATATCATTATATAACATATTCATATATAAGCACCATAAAAGGCTATTGTCATTGTTTTAGTTGTTTACATGAACAGTTTTAATTGTGGCTTTAATCCACAGTATTACAAAAAGTTTATATCATGCCAAATATACAATACTTCTACAATTGTACTAATATACTATAATCTTGTATCTTAAATAAACATCATATATGTACAAGTTTGATAAAATTCCTTTTCACATCAATGTAATTTTTTCTCAATGAATATATATAAGCCTCTTATTCATTTCCTTGAAATCAATAACAAAATATTTTCGTAAGACAAAATAATACTTACAATTTTTCCCCTTTTGGAATTGATACCATTATTCTAGGCTAACTTGGCCTTTCATTTTCAACATTACAACAACACTTCATTTTTTAATGATAACACAATCAAGAGATACAAATTCAGCTTTCTTCAATCTATAGATCAAATGCAAAATTTTAAATTTCATCCTTACTTCACCTTTCACAAAGTCCATTTGCAAAATTGTTAGCAATTGTAAGTTCTTAGGAACTTACATGATAAGCGCACTTATCACCTAACAATTTATATTGTTTATTATTTGTACAAATGAAATGTTGCATTAATTTTAAGTCATTTAAATCACATAATGCATAAGAGATCAAAAAGCATCTATCAATTCCACTAACTTACATTCTAAACATCATTCCACGTTGTTCCAATCAAATTCCTTTAGGGATAAATAAAAGTAGGGAGAATAATAAAAATTTAACAATCAATTCTTTATTATATAACAAGACTATCTTGTTAGAGCAAGTCGTCAATAATTTATACTTCATATTATATATTACTCAATAGGAATGTTATACTATAGATATAGTACACTTTATGAGTTCTATTTCGGATATATTATTTGTCTTGGTATAAATTTTGAGCAAGAGAACAAGTGCGGTCGACAAGTAATTAATCATGGAAATTATAGGGCGACATTATCCCCAACTATATTACATGACTACATTAAAGTAAGTTCATAAATCCTTAAATGTTTCTCTGCCCAAGACACCTCTGACCACTCCAATAAAACCGAAAGGTGCAGTAATAAACAAAAGGATAACATAAGCACGAGTAAGTGCTAATGTAGTATATATTTGAGCTCCTACCGGGGAGAGATGTTATTCACTATTACCGCAGCGTAATAGGGAGCCCAATATAACATTACCCAAGGATTCATTACTAACTTGTTCCACTTGGATAAACATATATGGTTCAAATGTTGCAAAATAATATAACAAACCTATCAAAGGAAGACGAAGTTTCCATTACCAATGTAGGGTTCGAACTCGGGCCACTTCGAAACAAGAAAAATTAAGACAACAAGTTTAATAACCTTACTCGTCATGAGCCCAGAACGATATTCAAAGAAAGTTATAAAGCCAAAAAATACATCCTCAACCCAAGATTCATAACATTATTTAACGATAGTCGTTCCCGATTTACGGGTATTCAATACAATAATGAAATAATTTTAATCAAGAACTTTTTAATATGAAAAATATCCACAAACCCTATCTATTACAATTCTCACTATTTTTGAAAGGGTTACATGATATCATTAATCCCATCTCTTTCTACGTCCTTCTCTTAATAGGTTCTCTATTATCTTAATAAGGAAGAACCAAGAGGTGCGATACGATATCCCCACGGGGTAATAGTACCAATGCTCGTAAATCATTAACAACCTTGATTCATACTTAGAATTTCATACAAGTAATGAATACGAGAACACAAACTAGCGAAGGATAAAAAAATAATGGTAATCCCGGAACCAAGACACGGGTATCACCTTATATTAATAAAAAACAAGCGAGGATAAAATTTTCCCTGAAACACAATGATCCTTCAATATTATAACACACACATCCATAAACTTCCAAGAAAAACAATACACATCAACATTATTTTCAAGGAAAATTAGCATAATCACTAGATTAGTAAATAAAAAAGAAAACCCCAAATATATAAAGAAATAAAAGCATGTTGCAGAATCTTATTTGAGAAAATAATAAATAAGATATACTATTAGGGAAAGAAGTAGGGCCCATCATGCCTAATTTTGAAGGCTTCATTTCTCCTCTACGATTGCCAAGATTTCATCCTTGCAAGTAAAGATTGAAAGTTCGATTCCACAGATTAACCAAAACCTCGGCCTTCTTCTTCATATAATTTATATAGAGACATAGAAATCAATATTTCTTAACTTCCTTAAAATATCGCTTAAACAAGAGAAGGAACATGCATGAAATGATTTTTTAAAAATGACAACAATCAAGAATATAGGAGGGACCTTCAATCATGCGAGCTCAAGTTCATCCTCGAAAAACAATCAAAATGAAACCCTCCTCATTCATCTAGTAGATTTAACTAGAATCTTCCCATAATTTTTTAAGTTCGTAGAGGTCATTAAATGACAATTTATTTTTTTAACAGTACCACTTGGTGTCCTAGAAACCACCACCATCGCGATTCTCTGTTCCCTCCATTATTTTTGGTTTTCTATATATAACAATGATTTAATTTCAAGTAGATGCATGGCTATTTGACAAAAATGGGGTTATAATAGTGTATTATATGCATGGGTCATTTTTGACCTTATAGACCCACAACATAATTAAAAATGATAAGCTGCCAAATTAGCTAGTGGGTAAGAATTACAATCTTAGCATGGTCGCTTGATTCGACCCTTTCCAAATATGCATGGTCAAGCCTAATAATACCTTATCCCAAAATAACATCATGAACCCATATTTAACAAGCCCGAATCAGCTGACCATTTGCATGGTTAGTCAATAATGTGATAATTCGCTCATCATTCACCTTGATTCATATGTCAAAACAAACACCTCACTAATGTTGAAATAATGATGATAATAGAATTATCCCATTGATATATTTATATATATTATCCTTAGTAATAGATAATTATGAACCAATGTATTAGTAATAACATATCATGGCCCAAAATACCTTAGGTGAGACATACTCCATCAAGACCATCACCTTAGCAAATAGCCAACACAATTTTTAGGTGAGTCTAAAACTTGAACTTTACCTCAATATAGGCCTCGACTATATTTGTAACCACACAATGCATATTTTAGGTCTAAGGCTCATCCTCAGCCTGATATGTTATCTCAAAACATACTTTAGCCTCTATCCTTATAAGATCAAATAAACCATTATGCTTAGTTTGACCCCTATATAGGATTATACTATTTGTCCACACCTTATAAGTTTTTTTTTCTTTAAAGTGGATCAACATATTAACCCCTTTTTAAACAGCTTGGCATATCCTATCCTAATCAATTAGTCTAGGCCCCCAATATGTACATCAATAAGATAAACATGGTCATATTGACATTTCCTTGCAGTTATAACCTTATTTCATTAGTATAATCATAACCTTTTCACCTAGCCCAGTAGAAATAAAGATAAAAAGAATAATACTATCATTTGCTAGTAAGTGTAATTATATACCTTAATCATTAATTTCACATGTATGGAAAGCATGAAATTGTCATTATACAAATTACCCAATGCAATCATGATCTAAACATTGTGGGGTGTGATAGGGAAATTTTCCAACAATCTCACACACACTTTCCATTCTCTAAATTTAGATCAGAACATATTCACATGATAATACCAGTTCCAATCAAATTTTAAACAATGATTCAAAGAGACTTCAGGGGTTTCCTTGGGTTACATATCATCTCTACATTTTTCCAGAAGACTACATGCCCAATGGATGGTTTTAAGGCTACTAGTATCTTCATCTCACTAGAATATGGCCCCAAAAGTCACCAAAATATTGTCCAAAATAACTCCCCTAGTTATTTTGACAAATTACATCTTCATTTCAACTCGAAGTCCAATATTAGAGGTTGTGCACACTCTGGTTGTTCCCTTGGTATATTTTACTTCACTATAATTCTTTGTGTTCCCTTGTGCCTCCTTCCTATTTCTTCCTTGTGCTTTATTCTTCCTTCACATTCCTCTCTCAACCTCCATGTGCTCTTGCTTCCCTCTATATCTTTATCTCCTAAATCTTTATTTCTTAGAGCCTTCCTTTTCGCTTCCGTTTTCTTTCTCGATCGATCGCACTCCTAGCGCGCATCTTCTAACTTGATCTCCAAATCGGATAAGTCCCCCTACACATTTTTGCACACATTCCCTTCCTCTTGAGATTTGTGCATTTCCTCATGCTCGATTTTCATATATGTATTCTTCCCTAGCGCATCTTTCCTTAAAATTTTCACGCTACACATTTCCTTTCCTTTTGACTTTCTCCATGCATCCTTTCATCCACACCTACATGTACCTCTTTTACGTGCCCAAATTTTCCATTCCTCTTTCACCCACACACTTAGTGCAACACTTCTATGCCAATCGCTATGTCGGTCAAAACCTGTCATACTTGAGTGTATTACACACAAGATATTAGACCATGCCAATAGGGTGTCAAATATTTGTGACATACCAAAGTGCACAACACATGGAAAAAATGAAAAAACAAGTGAAAAGTTGGTCGATACTTCAGCTAATCAACATGCACCACGTGTCATTGCATGTATAGTTTTCACTATAGACCTTGAGATCACCATAATGTTTTCTACAGGATCGAAACACATGTGCCTGGGCTTTACGGAGAGTTTCTCATTAGGGATACACATTGGAATTTTCAAAATCAGATTTTATAAGGATTTGGTAGGAGGGAAATAAGGAAATGTAACTCGATCATTAATACGGACATTTAATTAGCTCAACCACCATACTTTCTTGAGATCTTCCCTCTTTCCTTCATCCACAAGTCAATTAGACATAGGGAGGCATATTTGACATCCTTATAGGTGGATTTACAAGAATTCAATGCTTGTTATTGGTGGTTGTATTTGAAATCCTAGTTTCCCTCTTTTTTCTCCTCCTCTTCTCTCCTTATTCTTCTATATTTTGTAGAACTCTGCTAATTAAAAAAATCTATCTTTATTTTAATGACACCATGTCAAAATGGTGTCTAACTTCCCATGAGTTTTAGACCTTGGACTTGGTCTCTAAAATGTATCCTCACCTACCGCCATTAATGTTTTATGACTTTGCATTCCTTAAGCAACAAAATTGGGTCTTGTGGTACTTCTATCTTCCCTTTTCTCATGTTTTTTGTGCATTGCCTCTCTATTCACATTTTTTTGTATGATGTCCATATTTCTCACTTGCTAGTTCTATTTTCATGTGTTGTCAATGTGTGGGAAAGTTGAGTCTACATGGTTCTTATCTATGGTGCAATTGTTCATCCTCTCTTCCACATTTTATCCCTTTCCTTCCCCTTGTAGAGAGCAATCAACCCTCTTTCTAGTGCTATCACCGCCCCTTTTAGCTTAGGATTTCCCTTATGCATCTCCTTCTAACCCTGGTCCCTTGGAATGTTAGTTTAGGATTAGATAGATTCATTTCCAACATTAGGAATAGTTTTAGTGTTAGAAATAGGTAGAGGAACCTATCTTCTCACGGAAGTCTTTCTCAAGCACGCAAGGTTCCACAACTTGGAGACATTCCCATTTTACCTACAAATCCTAATTCCACCTTATCTGTTATGGGTGCAATTATTCGATCCAACAATTTTTGGCACACACAAGGAGCGTGCAAAGGGAGAAATGAAGATGATAGAATAATGGAGAAGGAATTTTCTGTCTAGGTAGAATATTGCGTAAACCAGCCTGCAAACATTCACCTTCAAGAGGAGAGTATGCATGAAATCCCATCTGTGGGATTGAGATTTGAGAAATGGGGTAAAGTGTAAGGATTAGGTCGTTCCTAATCAGATATTTTTCTATTCTAGAGCCAAATATAAAGTTCCCACCAGTGATGCTCACTTGAACATGAGGTATAACTTCACCATGCCAAAGGTAAGTAAAAGAAACTCCCGAATCCAAATGCGAGAACTAAAGGAGGTATTTTTTCTATTTATCATTGATACTTTGAAGAGGGTGGAAGAATATCTACAAGTTAGGAGTTCACTCTTGTTATAGACCATGTTTAACGCCAAATAAGTTACATGTTCTCGGTTTGTGAGGATAGGAAGATAAATCTCCCTTTCTATTGTAGATTTTTATTGAGATTCCTTTTACTTTGGTTAGAATAAGTTAGTTTAGGTTTATTTTTAGTAACACAAGTACTCGTGTACACTCGAATGTTCCCCTTAGGATATGTATGGTTTTTATATTTTGCATATAGTTGTGCTTCTTATTGTTCAATTCTCTCCTTCTTATGGTGTGTTATTTTCTTCCACACACTCTTATATGGCCCTTTTGTTGCTGCTTGGTATGCCAATTCATTTTTCAAAATGGACAATTTTTAACAAGCTCATGCACCTTTCAATTCTCAAAATTTAGATAAGAACATTTTAACATGAGAATAGTTGTAGACACCAAAATTAGGTCACACTCCCCTTGGTCCCTTTTTATTAGTGAACTTAAACATATTCATGTAACCATGACCCTTTTACCTCACATTAATATTAATGCAATTATTTACAATTAAATTAATACCCATGCTCAAAATATTCATTATTCAATTACCTTACTTAAAAATAATTTCCACCTCACCTAGATACCTCATCCCACTACCTCACCTAGACACCTCATCACAAACCTATTTTTAACATATTTCCCCTTTACTAGGACTCAACATTCAATCACCATAACTAACTAGGACTTAGTCTTACCTACCGTAATTAACTAAGACTTAGTTCAACCCTAAAATCACATGTCTATTCTCCCTCTAACCACATTCCCACTTATTAAAATGTAACATTTTGTTTTGATCTATGAGAATAGACAGAGCTGGCCCAAAATATTGCCAAGATCTATCATTTTTAGTAAACCTGGGCTTTCCCTCCTTAATGAGATGCCGGTCACCCTAAACCATCGTTGGTTACTATATATTCACTTTGGTAACCTTGTTTGGAAGGTTGGCCACATTCTTGAGTTTTGGAACAAAGGATATTTGCATGAAAATAGGAACAAGAGCTCTGTTGCACCTCTAGATAACCATATCCAAAGCACCAAGATCGATCTCGAAGATATTTGCATTCATGGTAGCATTCTAAGAAGCACTACCGTAGAACCGAGCAATATTTCATAGATCAACCATCAACATCCGGTGATCAAACTTGTAACACTAGTAAGTGTTCTTATAACTGCATCATTTCATATTTATTTAGTTTATAAAGATTCTTCACTTTTGTTTATCAGCCTCCATTTACATTTTATCCCACCAATCTCACCTCCTGTGAACCCAACCATTCCACCACCCACAATAATTTGATCACCTATACCTGATTCCTGAATATCTCTGAGTACTCCCAACACCTCCATAGACCTAACCATTCTCATTAACATCACTATTCAATCTCAAACAAACCCCCAAAACCAAGTTTCATTGAGTTTTTATCATATCACCTATACCAACACTAGTTATCCATGACCGTCATCAGTTCTCTCTAAACCATCATCGGTCATACTTGACCAATGCTAGTCTCTGTATTTGGTAATCCTGTAAATAACAGAAACCTAATAACCTACATCCAAATAACCTAGGCTACCCAGAATCGATACCGACCTATTCCAGCACCTTGACTACCTACCCTACTTCTAGATCTGATCATAACCTAGCTTATCAGATTAATATTTATTTATTGTACTTGAATGAGATACCTAAATCATATCAACTATTGTAGGCTATCATTGATTTGTATTAATTCTTGTATTAAGTTGTTTTAAACAATGGATTGATAACCATTGAGGAAGTATCACACTTCCTAGATATAGCTCACGCTAGGAAATCCACTAACCTTTGCTATTAACTATGTTTTGTGTTCTTGTTTTGTATTTTGGCAGTTCCTTGTAGCAAAAGGAATCTCACACAATCAGAATTGGATCAGAGATCATAACGCGTGCACAACCTCTAACCAAACATCATAATAGGCATTCCTTCTTAACCCATCATCTTATCTATTTTTTCAAATCCATAAAGAAAATGGTGAAATAGTAGTTGTTCCATTCAGAGTTTAGAAAATGCTTTAAAGAGACTTTGGTGGTGTCATTTACGTTACAAATCATATCTTCATGTTTCCAAGAAGACTCCATGCCCAATGGATGCTTCTAAGGCTATTAGGCTCTTAACATAGTAGGTACATGGCCTTGAAAGCCACCAAATTATTGTCCAAAATAACTACCCTAATTATTTTGACAACTTACATCTTCATTCTGACTTTGAAGTCTAAGATTACATGTTGCGCACACTCTGGTTATTCCCTTGGTATAATTTTCTTGGTTGTACTTCTTTCACGTGCCCTCGTGCATCCATCCCGCTCCTTCCTTTTTCTTTGTTCTTCCTTTTCAGTACTTATAGATCAAGGCTTTATGTTCTCCTCATTATATATATATATATATATATATATATATTTAGGACAGGTTATGATAATGGGAAGTAGAGAAACAATTTATAATTCATGTTACTGAGAATTTGTGCAAGGGTTGCCAATGTATAAAAGTATTAAATTGTAAAAGGCAAACTACATAACATGAATAATAAATTATTGCTTTAAGTATCATTCTAAAACAAATTTAATTCTCTTTGAGTATAAGCATGTGCCCATTCAATACAACTACAAAGGTATCGAATTTGGTACTTTCCATTCTAAAACAAAGTAAATTTTATCTCTATTCTTCTATGATACATATTTTATGTACTGCCAATTCAATACAAAGACAAAAATGTTTGTTTGTTCGAGAATGAGAATATTCCCATCGTAAACATTCAACTACAAGCAATACTAAACTTAATCATTTTAATAACTCTAAATATTCTAAAACATATTTAATTTTTACCATGTTCGTCTTCTATGATATCTATATGTGAATGGGATTATAACCAAGCAATATTGAACTTAATCATTTTAAGAAATCTATAAAAGTTATGAGAATGGAGAAATTTTAACTCTATTCTTCTAATTAAACTTCTAACTTATGTTTACATATATTCTATAATATGAAAATAAATCTATAAAAGATGTAAGAATGGAGAAATTTTAACTCTATTCTTATAATTAAACTAACTTATGTTTACATATATTATATACTATGAAAATAAATCTATAAAAGCTATAAGAATGGAGGAATTTTAACTCTATTCTTCTAATTAAACATCTAACTTTTGTGTACATATATTATATAATATGAAAATAAATTAGGAGAAAACTATATGAAGGATGTACATCTTAATATTAGAACAAAGGAAACATTATTAAGAATTAATATATGCATAATGACTATATTAAAAGAACACAAAAAAGCAGTAGAGGTTATTCACGGAGTATTTGTTAGACATTTATAATATGGTTGGAGCATAATCTCATGCTTGTGATTATCCACCATAAAGATAGGTGAGGACCTCTTTGTATTATTTTCTACCTTTAATTAATTTTTCCCACCATATAATATTAATACGAGGGATGAATTAATGTAGCATCTCTCAATCATGTGCTCCAAAAAATGCACTGATCTCTCATATTTTAAAGGATGGTGGCTGATATCGATGAGCTCAAGGGGGACATGTGGCTCACTAAGAGCTCGGTCCAGTTTCTTTTTAATGATTGGCACAAGATGAAGGAGTAGGTGTAGGAAGTAGTTAGCAATGGGTAGGGTGGCAAGATTGAGATCCTAAAGGCCAACTTTGGGGCCATAACCAGGATATGGATTAGGTAAAAGCTATCCTCCATAGCTATATGGAATGGAGCATCATGACTATTAAGTTGACCCTGCTACACCTTCAAACTCTGGGGTAGCTTGCCAATTCTTATTGTGTTGTGGATAGTCAAGGAAGGAAACAGAAGGCGACCTCGAGATGGTTTAGACTTGGGCTCTTTGGTTGTTAATATTGATGCTCTTGTAAAATAATGGGCTAAGGTGTTGGAGGGGCTTGAAAAATCCTACAAATGACTTTGGTGTGGGGTGATCTATTTTTCACTATCTTTGTCTTTGGCTGTTAGTTCCTTCGATGTTGTTAGTTTCACTATGGTTTTTGTTGTTGTTAGAATCACTATATGGTTTAGAATCACTATATGGTTTGTTGCTAGAATTCCTAAGTGCTCTTATTACTATGAAATTTTATACTATGATTTTTATGTTATTATAATTGGCTTTATCTACTCTCATAGAGCTTTCTTGATGTACTGAGTAGTAGGGTCCCCTTAACCCTCTTTTTACCACTTATAAAAAAGGATGTTCGGTGATGAAAACTCCAACTCCATTCAGTTTGATAATATCATAGGGTTTGTAATGTTTCCAATCTAGACCCACTTTCACATCTTCCACCTCTATACCAGTTGAATTATAAATGCCATGTATGGAAAAAATCATTGACATCCCTTCAAATGCATGTTTACGTATTCACATTCAGTAACATCCTTATGAAATTATTGCTGATTTTTTTACTTTTTTCATGTACAATTATACAATAGTATAAAATAATTACACTTGTATTGCTGCAAGTATAAAGATAGATACATAACTCAATGTAATGTAACCAATGAATGTTATAATTTCAATAATATCATTCTATGAGATAGTACTCACAAGATTACAAAAATTAGCAATTACAACTTCTACACTGAGTGGCGGAAAATGGAAATCCAATGTTCTACTAGTAAAAAATGATAACAACATAGAAAAGTGAATTCATATGTATATTACATCCATATTTGAGAATTTTTATTAACCACACACATACAATTCAAGTAGTTCAATAGCATTTTTTTAATAATTTGGAAAATTTCCTTGACTCTCTTCCCTTGATGGTGTAGCCTTCCTTTTTCATTTTTTTATTTTCTTCTCTAAGATCTTGACATAGTTGAGAAAAATGAGACTCATGCATGTCAATTTTTCAATCACATTTAATTCATTGCATCCTATACGAGCAACATATTCTGGAACTCTTTCCAGCATATAAGACATAACTTTGGCTCTTGTTGCTCTACTCTACTTTACTCTTTTACAATAATCTTTTAGAAATATTGCATTAACCCCATACACTTATCTGAACCAAACTTCACCACTAATGCATTTATCAGCAAGGACATCTAATTCTTCATCTGTCATACCTTTGTGCCTCTGAATAGTCCTACTATAAGCATATCTAATGAATTTGGCTTGAAATATGGGTCTTGTAGTTTTTTTGGGAAACAAGGAAACCCACCGTTGGTATAAAAATAAAATACTAAAACCCACTTATCCCAAATTTCATCTGGGAGTACAAGGAATGAAATTTTATCCTTCAAACTTTCTAATTTTTCCTTCTCAAAAATAAGCAAAATTTGCCTTTCGAATGACTACATATTAAAATAAATTTTATTAGTCTAGCATTCTATAAGAAATAATTTAAGTTAATTTCTATGTGCAAAATAACTTAGTAAAATTTATAAATACCTTCCAACTTTCTGACTTATCATGACCAGAACCAGGATGTTGTTGTCTCTTCTCTAAGATCCACCTTGACCTGGATTTGTACAATGAGTCAATAAATATTGTTTTAACCCATGTTTTGTTTTCCATATTCTGTTGCTTGCAAATACTGATTATTTGTTTTGTTGTTTCTTTGGAAGACAGAATACAGGAATACCTTTGTTTGATTCTATCATGAACAAATGAAAATCGGGTTTCTGAGGATTTTTTTGGTCTTCCATTGTATGGGTCCCATTAATAATAAATAAATGAGTTTTAATGTCATGAATTTTATGCTCAAATTCCATGTTAAAAATAACACTAGTAACATTTTTTTGAAAGGAAGTAAAATTACATCCATTGAAGAGGTACCGGGTTGCATAGCATAGAGTGGACAAGGAGACTGACACTTGCTAAATAAAGTGATCTGTATTGGTATTTAGCAAGAGCTACATGGCAACAAACAATATCAATTTTGAATGACTATTCATCAAATAGTTTTTTTGAATCTCTTGAGATAATTAGATTTACTTTTTAAAATTTAGTTTTATCTTATTTTTATATAATAATTTCTCATTTACGTATCACTTCACCTCTTGAAAATGTGATTATGAAATGTATTTTTCTAGCTTAGATAATTTTTGTCTTCTGAGCATGGTAAACATTTTTAATGTAATTTTCGTTGGCCCAATTACTTATCCATATTCAGGTGGGAAACAAATGAAGTGAATGCATACTTATATAACATTTTGAATATGGTGACAATTCATGTATAGATAGCTTTACTATTATGCACACCTAACTTGTCGCCTTCGGTGTATGTATCAATTTTACAACTATAAGTATAGCATGAATCTTTTTTTTTTTTATGACCTTTCCATGCCATCTTTTTGTAAAGAGAAATGTGTAATTTGATTTTATGTATTGAGCATTTTCTCAATGTGTTTTCAAAATTTTTCACTTGAATAGATACAATTGTATATGTTATACACTTTATGCTCAGAATAATTCCAATTGGTGTGCATTGGTCTCCCAAGGAATGAAACAACCATAGATCATTGTAATAATTATCAGGGGTGTGAACTTCAATGAACCATTCTTCATCCCTTCTTCCAAAATTATTTACACTTTGTAAAAAAATGGAATATCCTTGTACGTGGAAGCGGTAATAAGATCCATTTTTTTATATTACAAATTTTGTTAGTGTAATGTATATCAAAATCTTACTAGACTTAATTTTTTTATAAAAGTAAAAAGTGTAACTTCCCATTTTAAACTCTATTCTTTTTCTATGATTGCATCTACCCATGATATATTTGTTTGTTTGTATTGAATGGGTCGATGCCCATTCTCATGTAAGACTTAATAATAGAAGGAAAGATGGTCGTTTATGTTACTTTTACTCTATCTAATTTGCAAGTTTCGGAGTTTCAACAAGATTTGAAGAAAATGTTTATGCTAATTTTACTCTCTCCACTTTATTTGTTCATCCTTTCCACTTTAAAAGGGAAGATGCCCATTCTCACATATAACTAATAGAAAAATAATAGAGATAAATCAGCTCATTCTCATGTATAACTAATAGAAATATCATATATATCTAATTTAATAGAAGAAGAATAGAGATAACTTAAAGCTCAACATATTATATTTACTTTCTTTTAACATTGGAAGGTAATTTGTTTTAGAATGGGAAGTAGTGCATTGTGACACCCTTTATATAATTTGTGCACATTTATAATGGGAACAAGCCCATTCTCATACAAACAAACATTGTTTGTTTTATAATAATTAATAATTGTATTATACTAGCACCCCCTCCTAAAAGATTTGTTTCCCTGCAACCCCTCTTGAATGGTTAACTACACAAAAAATGATAAATCATTCAATGCAAGTGAATCAAATCCATATGTCTATAATTATATGTATTTTAATATGGTTAATATGATCATCATTTTTTTAATCTAAATTATTCTTAGGTGAATAAAATTATTTGTATGTCTATTCTTCTTCTGTGATTTGAATTATTTTATCTCTACTCTATTTAATTGTTTACAATTGTATCATATTGGCTAGACTATCCCTGGCCAAGCTAAGTGCTGCACTACATACCCTCTAGAGGGATCAAGCCTTATGTAGTTATCATCATATTGAAGACCAATGTTTATCAAGGTAGTAATAGAAGTGATGTATTTTGTCTTGAAGATTTGATTCAAGAACATAATGGTCTTGCATTACCAAACATCAACATGAATCACATATTCAAGATTAAATGATAAAATTCCGTTGTATTTGGTGGTTGAATATTCCTTGTTGAATGTTTTCCTACACCCCATCTTGAAACTTTCACAAAATGGGAAATCATTTAATGCATAGCTCAAGTTCTTTCTTATAATTATATCATTTAGGCTGGGGTAATAGATTCAATAAAATTAGATGTTTAGAATGGGAATATTATTCTTGTTGGTGTGTGTGACTGTCCAGTCATCGTCCACATCACCTAGGTGAGTCATCTCACCTTGCGAGAGTCATAGGTCTTAGGAAGTCAAATGACAAGTGTCGGATTCTGTCATAGAATCTGACATTGTCATTTGTGTCAATGCATCATAGGAGTTACATTCCTTATTTGGAATTGTAACTCCTCTTCTAGTGGTGTCAGATGCATCACTCAACGTCATATGCGTCAGTGGCGTCATTGAGTTCTTTCCATGTTTAGGCATGGGGGTTACACAGAACCCCTATTTATACTTCCTATTTTTTGATCTATGAGCATGAGTAGACCCATTCTTCTTACTTGCAATCTTCTTTCCATTGTTTGAATCTTACATATTGCGTTGGCTTGATGTTACAATCCGAGTGCAACTACATTGTGGTGCATCAATTTTCAACATCATTTCTCATGAATCTCTCTTTCATGGTATCGGAGATGGTTTTAGTAAGCGTGCACTCTTTGTTTCTCAGTTTATTACTTCTGGTTTCTTGTCATTTCCTCATGTGGAAGTTTTTTTCAATTATCATTTTGGAATTATTGCGCACCTCGTATTGAGGTTTCAGTAGTTGCAAGTTAAGGTATTTGGTTGGTTTGCTTATCAGTTGAGTTCATATTTGGATATTTCTAGATCTTTGTGGCTGTTGTTTTTGAGTTGTTTGTGTGTTTCTTGCTAGTTGTGTTTAGATTCAGCGCCTGCAGGGTAAAAGAAGAGCTCATTTTTTGGCGTGGACCTGTGATTACTGGTTGGAATCATTATTTTTCTTCACTGTGTATACTCGAGAATATTACGAGATTTTCCTCATCATTGTGGTTCCTTGCTTTGTCTCAAAGTTACCTCTAATTGGTCTCAAAATGTTTTTATGAGCTTCTTTGAAAAACCTCTCACGTTTTGGCCTAGTCTCTCACATTTTTTGCAAAACCTCTCACATTTTTGCACTGTTCCCCACATTCAAACCTATTCAGAATTTCTTTTGGTTGTTACAGTGTTTTCTCCTGTCCAGGGCATTTTCTCTCCTTCCTACATTTTTGCTCACATTCGGCGTTTTTGGATTGTTAAGGCATTTTTGGACTGTTAAGGCATTTTCTCCTTCAGCTGGCATTTTTTGGCTGTTTTGGCATTTTCTTATAGTGGACAGTCACTACATTATCTATTTTTACCTGCCTTTCATCCCCACGTGGCCTTCTCGCTTTCAGCCAGTAATATCTCTCTAAAAATACGTTTTTTATTCACTTTTCTTAAAAAAATGTGTTTGCATTCTTTTTATCTTATCACTCTTCTAAAAAACATGTTGTTTCATTACTTTTAAAAGGTATAAGGTAAAAACATTACATTTTATTGGCATTGTAAGTTTTTTGGCTTGTTTTATTAACCTTCCGTCGAGAGTTGAAGAAGACGAAGGGTGAGGTGCAGGATTGGCGGTGGCTAATCACCCTCGCAATACAAACAAACCCTATCTCAAATTCCATGCCATTTCCAATGGGCATACATACGACACCTTTTGCATGCATTTAGGGTACTTTTTAAATCTGTTTGTAGGCTTATTGGCTTTTTTCTCATCGATTTACGGGAATTGGTTTTTGCTATAACTTTTGACTCGTTGCTCGGTTTTGAGCACTTCTTTAGTCAAAGTTGCATGTTTTTTCACACTCTAGATGATGGGATCATTAGTTTTGTAAATGCATTAATTTTATAAAGCACCACATTTTGGGGGTGTGTCTTTCTATTGCTTAATTCAGCTCAGTTTTTCTTGAGCTTTGTTCTATTCCTTTTTTTGTGGAATTGTGAGGGCATCTCTGCCATAGTCTTACGATAAAGGGATTATTTTGTGCGACATGAGATGCTATTTCTCACAAAGCTCTTTCTTCCCCTTCTTGCTTCTCTCTTTGTATGTTTACTTGTAGTGTCGATCTGTTGTGCCCTATGAACCTTGATTATTGTCTCCACCATTACACGTTATTACACTAATTGCAAGGTGAGTGACAAACTGGTTCTAGGAACATAGTCACATCTGGTTATAATCAACACACTAAATTATAAAGTGCCAAACTCAGGGGGTGTAATTTTGTTTTGGGGTGGTTGTTTCCTTTCTCTCTCCTTCCTTCGCATTTCTTGGTTTTATCTCTTCCTTATGGATATCTTTAAAGTACCAGTTCTCACATCTTTTAATTTATTCGAATTGAAATCTAATATTATATTGGTTTTGCGAAGTAAAGGGTTATATCAAGTTACCATCGGGTTAGAAACCGAACCTACTGATGAACCTGAAAAATCTAAATGGTTCAACCATTGTGATGAAGCCTTAGGTCTTATCTGTATGTCTGTCTCTCCCGACTTTCTCTTCCACATCGAAACTTCCTCAACACCCGATCAAGCATGGAAAACACTCGATGATATGTTTGGGAAGCAAGATGACATGAGAGCACATGAGTTGGAGAATGAACTACTAGGGTTAAATCCTAGTGACTTTGAAAACCTACAAGCATTCTTCTCAAAAAATTTCCACACTAGAATGCTTCTAAAGGAATGTAAAGTGGATAAGAAAGACTCAATTGATCTTGTCGATTCTTTCTAAGTTAGGTCCTGAATACTCTATTTTCGTTTCACTTTTCACACCATGAAAGCCACCTTGGGTAGTACTTGGAATATGCCCTCCTTTGAAATTTTTCGTCCCAACTCATTCAAGAATAGAAAAAACTCATTCAAATGGGGACTCTAAAATCCAAGTCACATGCCCTTGTGGCGAATAAGGGTAAAAAAATGAAAAGAAGAAAAAAACTAAAGACCAACCTAAGAAAGAAACCAAGACCAACCAACCCCCAATTAAGCCCATCACTCATACTTCGACTTCTGAGCCTAAAGCGAAGAAGGAAAAGTATAAATGCTCCTATTGTAAGAATTCTGGCCATGATGAGAAACATTGTTTTCGGAAACAAATTGATCACTTAACTCATTTACTTGAGAAGAATAAAATAAGTGTTCCTAAATCCGTTAAACAAAATGCTCATAAAGGCAAGTCTTCTAATGCAAAGGAGACTAAAAATGAAAAGAAGAAAGGTAAGGCCCTCATAGCTAGATCAGCTCCATCATCAACTTGGATTATCAATTCCGGTGCCTCACACCACATGGCTTCTTCAGAGGTTGAATTCTCTAGCATTGAACCATGTGGCATGTCCCAAATCATGTTGGGTGATGACACTCATGTGTCGGTTTCTAGTAGTGGATTGGTAGAGATTGAAGGTGGAACATTTAACCAAGTGTTGAGTGTTCCCAATCTCTCTACCAATCTCCTATCGTTTACCAAATCACCCACCTTGGTGAAGGAATGCGAGTGAAATTTGGTCCTAACTTGGTGATTATTCGTGATCTTAACTCCGATCTTGCTCTGTGGCTGAGGGAAAGGCAGATCACCGTTCATGATTGTATACCTTTTCCCACTTCTCTTCTGATTCGATGCCCAATGCCTTGCTCACTCATGCAAATGAGGTTAGCAAGTTATGGCATGAGCATTTTGGGCATCTAAATTATCGTTACCTTGAACAATTGAGCCAAAACAAAATGGTCAATGGGCTACCCCGAGTTAATTTTTCTAAAGGTCTTTGTGAGGGTTGTACCCTAAGAAAGCACCCTGAAAAAAGCTTTGACAAGGGAAAATCCTGGAGAGCTACTCATCCCTTGGATCTTGTTCATAGTGACGTTTCTGGCCCTTTTCCGTCTCCTTCTTTTACTAGAGCTCTATATATACTAACCTTCATTGATGAATTTTCACGTTATACTTGGGTATATTTTCTTAAGCTTAAGTTTAAAGTTTTTGAGCATTTTCAAAACTTTAAGGCTCTTGCTGAGAAACAAGCGGAATGGTCTATCAAGGTTCTTCGAACCGACAATGGAGGTGAGTATGTGAGCAATAGGTTTGAGGATTTCTGCACTTCTGAGGGGATTGCTTTGTAGCGTACAGTTTCTTACATCCCTTCCCAAAATGGAGTTGTAGAAAGAAAGAACCAAACTTTAAAGGAGATGGCTACTTGTATGGTTCACTCGAAATCTCTTCCTCCATAGTATTGTCTGAAGCGATGAATTGTGCTTGTTATATTCAGAAGCTGTGTCCCACAAAAAGTAGTAAGAGGGATGACACCCTTTGAAGCCTGGTGTTGAGCACTTTTAAGTCTTCGGATCCAAGGCTATGGCCTAGATTCCTAAAAGAAACGCAAGGAATTGGATCCACAATCCAAACCTTGTATCTTTTTTAGGTATTTTGATGGCATGAAGGGATATCAATTATTGAACTCTACCACCCATGAGCTTTATATTGAGAGGAGTGTGAAGTTTGATGATTCATTCTTGACTTCAACTTCCTTGAGGTCTTTTGCCCACTAATTGATTTGACTCTTCAGATGATGATGTTGTTGAGTGAGTTCCACCTCTCCCTGCTCCTCCCGATCCTCAAAATTCTGAGTCTTTTGATTCGACAGTAGTGATGATGAGGACTATGTCCCTTCTCACTCAAGTGAAGAATCTTCCGACTCGGAGCCTGAGCTGTCGGGACCTCTTTGGGCCAGGAAAACTTTACAGAGTGCTGGAGATTTAGTTGGAGATCCTTTGGATGAGAGATGTACTCGCTCAGACTTCACTGGACCTCACTCCTTCTTCACCTCTACTTCTGATCCACCATCTTTCCATGAAGCTTCAGGGGATTCTGAGTGGGATTCGCCATGGATAAGGAGTATTCCTCACTCATAAAGAATGACACTTGAGATCTTACCCTTCTTCCAAAAGGAAGAAAAATTATTGATGTAGGTGGGTATATTGAATAAAGTATGGAACCGATGGAGAAGTCAAGAAGTATAAAACGTGACTTGTAGCTAAGGGTTTCTCCCAGGTAGCTAGGGTTGATTACTCGAAACCTTTTGTGCAGTTACAAATATGACTTCCATTTGAGTGACCATTGCCATTGCTGCCGCTAACAGATGGGAAGTCCACCAAATGGATGTTAAGAGTGCCTTCCTTTATGGGGACCTAGAGGAGGAGATCTATATGGAACAACCTCCGGGTTATGTCCATGATCCATACCTCGTTTGTAAATTAAAGAAGTCTCTCTACGTCCTTAAACAAGCCCCTCAAGCTTGGTATGCCAAGAGGGACTCCTTTTACTTGCATCAGGGTTCACTCGATGTCACTCTGACCCAAATGTGTATATTCTACGACAGGATGACTCCATGCTTATTCTTGTTCTCTATGTTGATGACTTGTTGATCACGGGTAGTTCTTCCTCTATCATTGATTATGTGAAGATCTCCTTGGCCAAAAATTTCTCCATGTCTGACTTAGGATTACTTCATTACTTTCTTGGGATCCAGATTTCACAATCTAACTCAAGAATTATGATCTCACAACCTAAGTACTCTCTTGATTTTCTTGCTCGGTTTCACATGTCTGATTGCAAGTCCTCACCTACTCCTTTTCTTTCCGGGGTCAAGTTGGTTTTTGATTTCTCTTCCCCCTTGGTTGATGGTACCCTTTATTGGCAGTTGGTGGGGAGCTTGATCTACCTTACTCACACTCGGCCAGATCTATCGTATGCTATCGGGATCATGTCTAGATTTATACAGGAGCCTCATGAGTTGCATTTAAAATTAGAAAAGTGGATCCTTCACTATGTTCGTGGCACTCACATAGATGGTATTCATTACTTAGGAGGGACTGAGATTGACTTGGTTGGATTTATAGACTCAGATTGGGCGGTGATCTAGATCATCAGAAGTTTACCTCAGGCTACAGTTTCACTCTTGGTTCAGGTCCTGTCAGTTGGCCCAACAAGAAATAGAACACCATTGCCATATCATCGACTGAAGTAGAATACAGAGGAGCAATTAACACTACCACAGAAGCTATTTGGTTACAAGGTATTATGAAAGAGTTTGGCATCCACTTTCGGTGGCCTACCATTATCTATTGTGACAACATGAGCACTATCTCGATTTGTAGAAATCTAGTTCAGCATCAGTGGATGAAGAACATTGAGATTCATATGCACTTCATATGGGAGCTAATACATGAAAACATCATCGACATATAGTATGTTTAGACAGCTAATCAGGTTGCAGAAATTTTCACCAAGCCCTTCACTGAGGTGAAGTTTCTTCACTTGCGGTCTCTTCTTGGGGTGAGTTTTGCTGCAGCCACCCATCTTCTTCGAGCTATATAGTCCTCCTTCTTCAACTCTTCTTCTTTCTAGAAAGATGTTGTTTGTACATGGGCACCTTATCAGGCCTTTAGTTGTCGGGGCCCATTGACACATCTTTCGTAGTTGTCTAGGGGAGTCTTCTTTTTCTGCTCGGCTTATCATGACCTCTTCCTCAGATTTGATGAAGGGGGGGTGTTGGTGTGTGTGACTTTGTCGGTCATCATCCACATCACCTAGGTGAGTCATCTCACCTTGCGAGAGTCATAGGTCTTAGGAAGTCAAATGAAAAGTGTCAGATTCTGTCATAGAATCTGACATTGTCATTTGTGTCAATGCGTCATAGGAGTTACATTCCTTATTTGGAATTGTAACTCCTCTTCTAGTGGCATCATATGCATTAGTCAATGTCATATGCGTCGATGCGTCATTGAGTTCTTTCCATGTTTAGGCATTGGGGTTACACATCACGCCTTTTTGTACTTCTTATTTTTTGATCTATGAGCATGAGTAGACCCATTCTTCTTACTTGCAATCTTCTTTCCATTGTTTGAATCTTGCATATTGCGTTGGCTTGTCGTTACCATCGAGTGCAACTACGTTGTGGTGCATCACTTTTTGACATCGGTTCTCGTGGATCCCTCTTTCAATTCTCTACATACTCTCAAGAGGGTTTAAGCCTTATATATTTCTCATCTTACAATATGTATAGAGATATATATCCATTCTCATTTAGGAAACATAGAAGAAGAATATATATTTTGAATGGGCATATTCCCATTCTCATATAAGAATTATAGAATAGAATTGGAAGATGTGCCTTGTGACAATTTCAACAAGATTTGAAGAAAATGTTTATGCTACTTTTACTCTCTCTAATTTATTTTTTCATCCTTTCCACTTTAAAATGGAATATGCCCATTCTCATACATAACTAATAGAAGAAGATTAGAGATAAGTTTTCTCATTCTCATATATAAGTAATGTGAATCTCTTATATATCTAATAAAATAAGATTAGAGATAAATTTAAGTTCAACATATTATATTTACTTTCTTTTAACATGGGAAGGGACGGGAAGTTGTGCATTGTGACATCCTTTATAGAATTTGTACACATTTATAATGGGAACAACCCCATTCTCATACAAACAAACATTGTTTATTTTGAAGTAATTAGTATTATTGTATTATACTAGTTGGACTATCCTTGGCAGAGTGAAATGCCTCACTACATACCCATGAGAGGGATCAAACATTATGTAGTTCTATTATTTATTTTATAATTGTATCATTTTTGCTGGACTAACCTTGGTGGAGCCAAGTGTAGGCACCACCAAGTGTTGCACTACATACTTGCGAGAGGGATCAAGCCTTATGTAGTTCTATTATTATTTTATAATGGGTGGGAAATATTGGACTCAATCATTTTGGCTAGACTAAATATTGCATCTCTTTGTTTATATTTGTCTCATTTTGGCTCCTATTATTATTTTTAGAATTGGCACATGTCCATTCTCATATTGTGTAGTTATATTAATTCTTTTAGAATGGTCCGATGCCTATTCTGCCTATTATCATATAGGAATCATTAAAATATATTGTTCACCATCATGAAATCTACTCATCCTCATATTATATAGTTTGATTATTTTGTTATAGATTGGGTATATGCCCATTCTCATCCCATTTTCATTTATCATTAAAATACATTATTTCTCATATTATATATTTAAAGCTGTGTATTTATTAATTAAAGGTAATTATTTTAAAACATGTCTTTGACCACTCGTTAGAGGTAAAGTAAGATAGTTTTTTTATTTTTATTATTAATAATTGTATTATACTAGCTTGACTATCCTTGGCAGAGCAAGTCTTTGTACTACATAACCTCGAGAGGGATCAAGCCTTATGTAGTTATCAATTCTCATATTACAATATAGATGTATCTATCCATTCACACTTAGCAAACATAGAAGAATAATAGATGTTTTGAATGGGAATATGACCATTCTCATCTAAGAATTACAGAAGATAAAACGGGGATTTTTTCATTGTGATAGTAACATATATAGAATGGGAACTTATGCATTGTGACAATATTTTTTTTTTTTTGCAATTACTAATAATTGTATTATACTAGATGGACTATCCCTTTGAACTACATACCCTCGAGAGGGATCAAGCCTTATGTAGTTCTCAGTTCTCATCTTACAATATATATATATCCATTCACATTTAGCAAACATAGAAGAATAATAGATATTTTTAATGGGAATATGACCATTCTCATATAAGAATTATAGAAGATAGAATGGGAATTTGTGGATTGTGATAGTAACATATATAGGATGGGAAGTTTTGCATTGTGATAGTAAATTTTTTTATTTTGTAATTATTAATAAATTTACTATACTAGCTGTAATATCCCTATCACATGACCATGTTATGCACTACATACCCTCAAGAGGGATCAGGCTTTATGTAGTTCTCATCTTACTATATATATATATATAATTTTATAATTTTTAGGATGGTGTATGGAGCGAGAGTGAGGAGGAGATTTTTAAAAATCAAATTTGTAGGAAACAACGCATGACATAGGTGACCCTCGGAATGGGGTTTTTAGAATGGGGACCCACATAATCTACACAAATGAGGTAATTCAAATATATTTTTTTCTCCATATTGGGCTGATAGTGGTGATTCAAAATACATACTCAATGAGATCAACACTTGGTTTCAAAAATTAAGCATCTTGAGAAAGAAGGGGTTCTATGTTTAACCATCCTATTTGGGTTCACTAAGAAATCTAAGTCTAGAATGGAGCACTCACTAATTGGGAAGTTTTATGGATCTAGACCAAATGTAGAATGGATTTGTGAGCGGGCTAGGAGGAAATGGAATTCAAAAAGATCCTAGGAAATTGCTTCTTATTTGAATGGGTTTTTAATAATCAAAATTTATAACCCTAAATATTTTTAGATGATTATTTTGGGGGCATAGTTTATGGGTAGATATATTTTTAGTTCAAAAGTGGTATCTAGGGTCCGATCCATATAATGAGAAACTAGATGAGCTTTGGTCTAGGTTAAACTTCTAGGGCTTCCTATAGAGTTCGGGAAGAAGAAATATTAATGGTAATAGCTAATTTTATAGTCTCTTTGGTTGTGTTTTATCTAGTTACAAGGGATATAATAAGGCTTATGTATGCTCGGTTTTGTGTTAATGTTCTAGTAGGGAACTTTCTTCGAAAGTAAATTGAACTCCAATCAAAATTTGGAGTATGGACTAGGAAGATTAAGAAATAAGCTTCACCATTGTTACGTCGAGAAATGTTTACGTATGGGGCACGAGTAAAGAAAGTTCAAAGAAGATAAGAAAGGAAAACAAGTTTGGGATAAGAAATATAATGTGCCTTAGAAAAAAAGTGGAGGAATCAATTATCCCTAATAAAATGTCTCCTTTGAAATTAGACTACAATGTGCTAAATATAGAATAGATTGAGGAAAATGATACTCATGAAGAGAAATAGGTTCAAAAGGAAGATCACATGGAACAAAATCAGGAAGAGAAGGTAAACTTAGCACATACTCATGCTTTGAGAAGGAACAAGTAGATGAACTTTAGGATCAAGACATCTCAAAGGAGGAGGATATTCAAAAGAAATCTAAGGTCAATGAGGATGTTATAATTTCTCATGAGAATATCCTGGATAAGATAGGTGAATCCTCTTCTCAGAATAGTAAATTGGAAGAAGTATTTATTGATCAAGAGGTTGTCCCATGCTCTGTAAATATGGAAAGAAAAAAACAAAGTTTGGAGGAGAAGAAAATAAGTACCGGTAGTTCTAAAATAAAATAAAATAAAAATCATATCATGGGAATCGATTTCAAAAAGGACAATATCTCTAATAAGGATAGGTGGGAAAAAGTGGCTTCAAAGGAAATTGATTTAGGTAAGCAACACTCTATTGAATGAGTCTTTCCCCGAACAAAAAAAGATGAAGCTAATATCTTGGAATATAAGGGGTTTAAATAATCCCAGTAAAAAAAGTATGTTGAGTAACTTTAGGAAAAATCATAGACCTAACATTCTTTTGATTCAAGAAAAAATACGAAAAAAGGAAAAAATGGGAGAAGTTAAGAATAAGGTTTGGTTTAGATCTGATATGCAATGTGTTTCCTCGTTTAGGGCTTCTGGTGGCATTGCTACTTTTTGGATTCAAGGGGAAAGGGATGGAGTGCGTGTTGGTTTCTTCATCACACCATTTGTATATTTTTAAAAAGAAAATAAAAGTGGTTTCTTATAAATTTTTCTAACTTTTATGCTCCCAACTCTAATGTTGAGAGAAGAAACCTTTGGGTGGATATTTTGCGATTTCAAAGTTAATATAAGGATTTTGAATTGTTGGTAGGGAATTTTAATTTTACTTTAATTCCATAAAATAAAATGGGGAGTTGGAAAAAAATAAAGTGATAGTATGGGGATTTGGAATACTTTATTGTTGAATGTGATCTTGTTGACATTGAGTTGAGGGGGCTAGGTATACATAATATAATCAATGCATACGAGATAGTTTCATTCAAATTAAGCTAAATAAATTTCTCATCAATCCCTCTTCGTTTTATTCTTTTGGTGGAAATATTTTAGCCATGTCAATAATTGGTTCCAATCATAGCACGATTTTCCTCGAGTCTCATAGTAATGATGGGATTAGTGGGAGACCTTTCAAGTTCTAAAAAAGTGGTTACTACATCCCGACCTCAAGGAGGAGATTCAATCGTGCTAGAAAATTAAAGTGAAAGGTAAATCCATGTTCAAATTTGTAGCTAAACTAAAAAATGTAAAAGTTAGAATGAAAATATAGAATAAGGAGACATTTGGAAACATTTTTGCTCAAAAAGCATAGATTGCAAAATATTTAAGGAAGATTGAGGATCAGATTGAAAATATGGGTTTGATTCAAGAGTTAAGGGATAAGGAGAAGTCTTTTTTGTTGGATTATCATAACCTTGAAGCCAAAGAGGAGGCTTATTGGAAACAAAATTCTAGGATTATGTTGCTAAAGGTGGGAGACATGAACATAAAATTATTTCATTGAATAACTTATATCCATAGAAACAAAAATACTATTTTTGAAATTGTTGATAGGAGAGGTATTAGAATAAATAACCATTCTAATATTTATGAGGAGTTCATAGGATTTTTCTCGATTTTCTTGCTAGAGGTAGGAGATGGATTCTATTAATGAGAGAAATCTTGCTAACTTATTTCATCCTAATATCACTTTGCTCGGAAAATGTTTAATTGGTGAAATTACCTCCCTAAAGAGATAAAACAACTACTTTGTTGATCCGAAAGGGAAAAATCTCCTAAGACTGGATGGATTCCCAATCTTATTTTTCGAGTTTTACGGGAAATCATACATGAATATGTTGAAGATGTTGTTAAATATTTCTTCAAGCATGGAACATACGAAAGAGGTAAATAATAATTTTATAGCCCTTATTCGAAGATACAAGGTGCGAGAACAAGGTTGATAACTTTAGACCTATTAGTTTATGTACTACGGTCTATAAGATTATCACTCAAATTATCTCCTTCAGAATTAAAGGTTTACTAGAAATTTTCATATCTCCTAATCGGGAGATTTTGTGGAACGATTACATATATTAGATAGTGTTATAACTATTCATGAAAATTTATAATGGGTTAATCATTTATAATGGATTGGATCCTATTTCTCTGCAGTAGTTTTTAGATGATAATTTTAAAATAAAAATCATTCACGGATATTCTCCAAGACTATGAGGATGTTACAGGTCAGCTCATTAATTTCCATAAAATCTCTATTTTCTTTATGAATGTCGATGAAGAAATTCAAGAAAGAATTGCTGCCATTTTGAACTTCCTAATTAAATCTTTCCCAAGTACCTACTTGGGTATGCCACTTTTTAAAGGGAGGATGGTTTTGGAAAATTGGAATTCTTTAGTCAGCAGATTTCAACAAAAGTTAGCTTCCTAGAAGGGATCTCTAATTTCTCAGGATGGGAAATTACAATTTCTCTAAAGCTTTCTTGAGTTTGGCAGTTTACCTTATGTCATCCTCTAAAATTCCATCTAAAATTAGAACCATTATTACTCAGATTCAAAGAATATTTCTATGGTCTGGAGTGGAGTCTAAGGATAGGATCCCATTGGTGGCTTGGGAAAAGTTAACCCTCCCCCTAATACTGTTGGTGACCTTGGTCTAAAGGACATTAAATGTATGAATTTGGCTGTAATTGTAAAATTTCAATGGAGTCTTCTGAGGGAGGAGGGGATGTGGGAAAAATTTCCTAAAGCTAAATCTCTACATGGGTATAGGGATTAGTATGTGTTCCTTTCCAATAATGTAGTTTTAGATGGTTCTTGTTTTTGGAATGGGCTATGCAAATGCAGAATTTTCCGCATGAAAGGTAGAAAATGGGAGTATGGGGATGGTACCAAGATTATATTTTGGAATGATTGGTGGATAAAATATTCTCCTCTAATAAATAAAATTCCTGGAGTGTTTTATCTCCTCATTTTAAATCTTCTATAGGTAGCCTTCGAGAGATTACTAGATAAAGTTTGATTGAGGATATACATGGAAATATTTGCATTGGGACGGGACAAGATGAGGATTACAAAGAGGCTATAAGAAGTTTGAGCTGCAATTTAGGAGGCCTTCATATTCGTTTATTTCTAAAATAGGATTCTTTGGTTTGGGCTTTGACTAATGATGGAGCATATTCTGTCAAGATAGGTTATGCGATAGCCCATAATATTCCCCTATAATTAACTTTTGGAAAAAAATTATGGGAAATTTTTTTATTCTAAGGTAAACTTGTGCTTTTGGCATGTGGTTCAAGGTAGAATTTTAACCGTAGACAATTTTCAAGATAAAGGTATGATGATCCCAAAATGATGCATTGTATGTAAAATTTTTAATGAATAAGTTCAAAATATTTTCCAACGATGTTCTTTTCTAAAAAATTTTGAGCAATATTTTGAAATATTTTCAAGTAGATTCAGTCTTTCTGGAAACTTTTTCTGACTTTTACATGTAATGGGTTTCTCCTTCTCCTCCCTATGTCTCTCTAAATCTTGGAGGATTGTTTTCCCTCATTTCCTATGGGGTATTTGGTTGGAAAGGAACAACAAGATATTCAAGGAGAAACAAAGAAGCTCCTCCAGGGTAGGAGATGTTATCTTAGGAGATATGGCTAATAACCTTTCCATTATTAAGTTTAAAGAATCTAAGGGTTTCAAATCATGAAACTAAGATAATTCAGTCCTTGGGTATTAGTCAAAGTTTTCAGCTAATTTCCAATTAGAAGAAAGATCTTTGGAACAATGTAAAGTGGGAAAAACCTTCATAGGGTTGGGTGAAAATCAAATTTGATGGGGCTTTGAAAGGAAGTTGTAGCATGGTAGGTATTGGAGGCATCATCCGAAACAATGGGGGTTATCTCATAATAGCATATGTAGAGCCCATAGGTAATAATACAAACAACTATGTTGAAGCAATTTCTGTGATGAGGGGAATTACATGGGCTATTTATCAAAAAATATAAAAAAATCATATTGAGGGGGATTTCCTATATATCATCAAAGCTATGAAGGGGAGGCTAAGCCCCATATTAGCATTAGATCTATTATGGAGGAAATTTTTGGTCTTTTACCTAAGTTTGAGGAGATTTATATAAGGCATGTGTATAGAGAGGTGAATCAATGCATGGACACGTTGGAAAATCTTGGTGTTTGGGCCCATGCCAATTCATCATGGAAAGATGAGGGTAATTTACATGTCAACACCAAAATTATTTTAAATGAAAATAAATAATTAAATTTCAAGTTTGCGAGGAGGATACGGGCTTTCCTTTTAATTATTTTGATTTATACGAAGCCTCTTGTCATTATAATCAAAGTTAGGTTTGTCTATTTGTGGCTATCTTTACCCATGTTTTGCACGAGGATATGGTGTCAAATTTTTTAAATGGGAGGCATTATGATAAGATTTGAATTGGCATCTGTGTGGGTTTGGAATGAGATCTTGTCATTTGGGAAATATTTAGGAAATGAGGGATTACTAACTTTCTCCAGAGACTGAAAGGGAATGACAAGATTTTTTCTATGGAATTAGCATTGCTTGGGACAATGGAGTAGTTAATATTAGTAGTATTAGTATTTTGGTTCTTGAGGATTTTATATAAAGAGTTATTGGTATGGAATGCTCTAGTAGTAAAGTTTTTAAAGACAGAACTAGACTTCATCAAGAAGTTTAAACCTTTTTTTGGGGGTGATGAAAATATATGTTATATGGAGGATGGTATTTCTTTTCTTGCTCTTCTGAGTGATAGCCATAAGTCTTATTCCACTTGATTAAGTATATTACATTGGATGGTAAGTTTAGAAAATTGCATTCACACCATTTCATGCTGCTTAATCATTTTAGGTGGGATAAGAAGATTAGTATTCCCTTTTTCCTTTATATATCTCTCCAAGTTTCTATAAGGTATTTCCAAGTCAAGAAATTTCTAGCCCCTATTCACCAGGGACTTATCTTGCTTCTTGTCAAGATGGGTACATCGTAAACAAAAACTAGAGTTCGTGGCTCTATTTTGAGAGATTATTGGGAAGACTTTCTCACTGGCTAACAGGATAAGACTTAGGAATATGAAGGAAAAGGATCGGGAAGTATTTAGACGCTGCTATCTTTGCTCTTCAATAGTTGGCTGGTCAAGATATGGATGTGGGTCCATTAGATCGAGGGGGGAATAACCTTATTAATTTTACGGATAAAAAATCAAAGCATTTAATCAAGGATAAAAACAAGAATTTAATCGAAATGCATAAAGAAATAATGTTGAGGTTGTGGTTTTAGGATAGATGATTGAAGTTATGTAAGGAGAAGTGGATGTGGACAAAGGAAAAAGGATGAAATCAACAATTAATAGTTTAGAGGATGAAGACTCTTCGAAAATCAACCAAAGAAGGAGAATCTTAGCGGGAGAACGAGGGAAAAATCTACCTAAGGCATCTTTATGTTGCTTTTTTGCTTACCGTATATTGGGTTTTGTTATTATGATGTAATGTTTTATATCTTGGTGGTTGTATGTTTTTGGATCTTTTTCCGAGCTATGTAAGAGTTAATTTCTTTTTACTCGAGCATTACATCGATTGTCTTGTTTTATTTTTTGAGCTTGATTGTAATATCTTTTAAATATATGGCCCTTGGAGCCTTTTACAAGTATTATCTATCAAAAAAATTAGGATGGGTTTTGAGAAAGGGTTAATGTGCTAATGTTTAAATTTAAATATTGTTACGAACCATGCCTTAGTGAGACCAGTATGTACACACACGAGATATATATATATATATATATATATATATAATTCTTACAACTAGGTTTTGAGAATGGGTTAAATGTTTAAATTTATATTTTTTCTTGACCATGACATAGGGACACCACCATGCAAATATATCATTTACCACCATTTACTTATAAATTAAAATAACCTAAAACATGGTTATGTTTGAATAGAGATGATGATTATTTATACATGTGATTGGAATACAACAAGAACAATAATATAGCTAATTTAATAGAACATAGAAACTTATGATAAGTAATTATAGGGCTAAAATGTAGCAGTGACCAAAAGGAAACATATAGAGAAAAATAAAAATTTCATATTTAATTTACCGATAAATACAATAGAAGAACTAACCGTCCAGATTAGTGGCCATCATAAATCTTGATTGGATCTTCTTTGACATTAGTGAATGAGAAGGAAGAACATGTGGAGCTACCCCAAGTAGCCATACACCAAAGACCACCAATAGAAATGGTAATATTTAATAGGAATGTGTTAGTGGGAGGTAGTAGATCACGAAATGTAGAAAACCGGTAGAATCATGGCGGAGAGGAAAATGAATCTCGGTTAAATCAATGTGAGGAATATGAAGATGAGGTGGGTCCAGGGATGTACAATAGTCACGGTCAACCTAACCAAATTGGGTAAGGCCTTGGTTCCTCTCTCGCCAAAGGTTCCACTAAAGAATAATGGATCCAATCAACTTCCGCATCAGGACTGACAAACATGGACAAAGTGTTGAGATTATAATGCTCTAGTTCTTCATCCAAACTAACCCTATGAGAGGGAAAGATAAAAAATGGGCAATAGTAGCAACTTCCAATTTGTTACAACTAACCAAAAATAGATTGAAATAAAAGCGAGGCTATTTCTAAGTTGACTTGAGCTCTTTCGAATCACAGAGATAGGTGTCACCCAAAACATGTTCAATGGATTCACACATAGACGATGAATCAATCCTAAAAACCCACTTGAGACATGACCAAGAAATGGAATTGAAGAAGTCCATTTACCTTACGTCTCTTTGCGAGAAAAATGGTAGGAAGAGAGGGAACAACCATGACCTAAAGACAACGCACATTAGCCAATGTCATTGACCACTTAATAGACAAATTCCCATATATAGTTCACCTTGATTTCTTATACTAGAATGGGCATAAGCCCATTATCGATGTCCATATGCTCATGTCCTAAACATTCTAATACTTGCAATATTGAACTTAGTATGTTTAGTACTTCTATATTACTCATAGCTAGTCCACAATGCAAGATTCTAGTAGAGAGATAAAATTTACTTACTCTATCTTTATTTAAGAATGGGCAGTTTCCCATTCTCTCATACAAACAAACAAAATGTTTGTACAACTTATCTTGAATACAATGTAATTTTTCTAATACTTAAATAATAAATTTATACAAATTGAATGGGCATATGCCCATTCAATTATAATATGAGTAATAGAAGAAAGTTATTTTCATTTTAGTGCTTCTATGGTAATCATATCTAACTCTACAATACATGATGCTATTAGAGAGATAAAATTTACTTTGTCTTTGTTTAAGAATGGGCAGTTTCCCATTCTCTCATACAAATAAACAAACATTTTTTCATTTTTTCTTGAATACAATTGTATCATTTTGGCTAGACTAACCCTATTAGAGCTAGTTTTGGCTCGGCCAAGTGTTGCACTACATACCCTCGAGGGGGATCAAGCCTTATGTAGTTCTATTTTTTTTTAGGAATGGGAATCTTGGATCCACTAAGTGCTTCATTACGTTCCCTTGGGCAGATGCCCATTCTCATATTATGTAGTTCTATTAATTTTTTTAGTAATGGAAGATGCTCATTCTCTTCCCATTCTCATATATGAGTAACAATGAGAATAGGCATTAGCTCATTCTCTAGAAATTCTAATATTTTTTTTTGGCCATATTTTTTGTCAATTGTGTGGGATTCTAGACTATTTAGAAATATGAGCATTTGTCCATCTTAAAATAAACAAACATTTATTATTGGTTTGTCCCACATTTTACATGGAATGTGGAACAACTTTGCATTAGAAAAAGGAACATATTAGAAGAAGAATTATAGTGTAAAAAAATTTTGACAACCTTTATAGAGTTAATAATTATATCATATTGGCTGGAATATCACTTTGGTGGAGCCTAGTGTTGCCTTTGCATGCCCTTAAAGCGGGATCGAGTTCTCTATATCTATTATTTTTATTTATATTTTAGGATCTCTCTCTTTTCATGAATAATATGAAGGAAATTTCTTTAGAAACAAAAATGAATATTTATAACTCTTCTCAATGTGAAGAATAACATTTGGTTTTCCTTCCATAGAAAAATGGGGATGACACACTTCATCTTCATGTCATGTCGATTCAAGTAGACATATGCCCATATATAGTTCACCTTATGCCTATTTTTCTCACCTATTCCTATATCAGAATGGGCATATGCTCATTTCCTAAACATCCTAATATAATAAATGTTGAAATATAATGTCGTATGTTCATTCTAAACATTCTAAAACTTACAATATTGAACTTAGTATGTTTAGTACTTCTATATTACTCATAGCTTGTCCAAAATGCAATATGCTAGTGGAGAGATAAAATTTACTTAGTTTGTCTTTTTTTTAATAATATGTAGATACCCATTCTCTCATACAAACAAAGAAACTTTTTTCAACTTATCTTGAATACAATGTAAATTTTCTAATATGTAATAAAAACAATAAATTGATACGAATTGAATGGGAATTTAAATTATAATATGAGTAATACAAGAAATTTATCATCATTTTAGCACTTCTATGGGAATCATAACTAACTATAAAATACATGATGTTATTGGATAGATAAAATTTACTTTGTCTTTGTTTAAGAATGGGCAGTTTCCTTTTCTCTCATACAAACAAACAAACAAACATTTGTTTTTCATTTTTTATTGAATAAAATCGTATCATTTTGGCTAGACTAACCTTGGTAGAGCTAGTTTATGGCTCGTCCAAGTGTTTCGCTACATACCCTCAACGTGGATCAAGCCTTATGTAGTACTATTATTTTGTTTCAGGAATGGGCTTCTTGGTTCTATTGAGTGCTCCACTACATTCCCTTGGGTAGATGCCCATTATCATATTATGAAGTTCTATTAATTTGTTTTAGAAATGGTAGATGACCATTCTCCTCCCATTCTCATATTGGAGTAATAATGAGTATAGGAATTATCTCATTCTCTAGACATTCTAATATGTTTTTAGCCATATTTTTAGTAGGCTATGTTGGACTATTTAGAAATATGGGCATTTGTCCATCCTCGAACATACAAAAATTTATTTTTGGGTTATTCCACATCTATCATGGAAGGAGGACCATTGAAATTGAAGGAGGACCATATTAGAAGAGGAATTATAGTGTAAAATTTACTTACTATCTTTATTAAAAAAAGGGAAGTTGCCCATTCTCTCATACAAACAAACAAACTTTTTTTTCAACTTATCTTGAATACAATGTAAATTTTCTAATATGTAATAAAAACAATAAATTGATACGAATTGAATGGGAATTTAAATTATAATATGAGTAATACAAGAAATTTATTATCATTTTAGTGCTTCTATGGTAATCATATCTAACTATACAATACATGATGTTATTGGAGAGATAAAATTTACTTTGTCTTTGTTTAAGAATGGGCGTTTCCTTTTCTCTCATACAAACAAACAAACAAACATTTTTTTTTCATTTTTTATTGAATAAAAGTGTATCATTTTGGCTAGACTAACCTTGGTAGAGCTAGTTTATGGCTCGTCCAAGTGTTGCACTACATACCCTCAAGGTGGATCAAGCCTTATGTAGTACTATTATTTTGTTTTAGGAATGGGCTTCTTGGCTCTCACTACATTCTCTTGGGTAGATAACCATTATCATATTATGAAGTTATATTAATTTGTTTGAGAAATGGTAGATGACCATTCTCCTCCCATTCTCATATTGGAGTAATAATGAGTATAGGAATTATCTCATTCTCTAGACATTCTAATATTTTTTTAGCCATATTTTTAGTCAGTTATGTTGGACTATTTAGAAATATGGGCATTTGTCCATCCTCGAACATACAAAAATTTATTGTTGGGTTATTCCACATCTATCATGGGAGGAGGACCATTGCAATTGAAGGAGGACCATATTAGAAGAAGAATTATAGTGTAAAATTTACTTACTCTGTCTTTATTTAAAAAGGGAAGTTGCCCATTCTCTCATACAAACAAACAAACATATTTTTCATCTTATCTTGAATACAATGTAATTTTTTTCTCTCAGAATAAAGTTTACTTCATTCTCAAAGAAAGCATCATATAAGAATGATAGAATAAGGGATGTTGTTCACTCTCACAACCTTTATAGGGAAGATTCTAAATTATGATATATTATTAAAATTGTCATATGCCTATTCTAATATAGGAATCATAGACAAAGAATAGGGATAACACATTCTAACATCCTTTATAGAGGTATTAAAATGGGTTCAAATAATGTTTTAATATTTTTTTATAATTTTATAATATTATTTTAAAAATGCACCATAATTAATTAAGCATTATTTTTAAATTAAAGGTAAATAGTTTTTTGAAAGGAACTATACCCTTGTTCAATAAGGCTCAAAAACTAGATATAACCATATCAGCATAACCAAAAGGGATAAAAATCCATATATGATCAAAAATCCCAACGATAGAAAACAACCTGACAAGAATAAATCCTATAACCAACAATCCAATAGTGAGAAAAAACTAATACACAACTTAACACTTTTTTTCTATTCGAACAATTTTCTTCTTGTTACAAACTGTAATCCATTCATCAGAAGATTTTTGTAAAGGAATGAAAACTTCAAAATCCTTGATCGGTTGATATGTATTGTTTGAGTAAGGAGATCGAGAAGGAACATTCTCCTTAGCCATGAGGAGATGCTTTATTAAGCATTATTAATAATGGTGGTTAAGTTTTTATTTACGTTTATAAAGTTTAATTATATTTTTAATTATTATCTAATAATTTTTAAAAATATTTTTATTCATTGATAATAGAAATAGATGTTATTTTTGATATAATAATTGAATTTTATTAGTAATATTAATTCTTGTAGTTAATATTAATTGATAGGATATTTTTTTCTAATCAATTATAATATTATTAATTAATTTCATTAATTTATTAATAAATACTAATTTTATATTGTCACCATGATTTCTATTATTAATCAATGTTATTGATTAACTATTAATTACTAATATCATATCTTGATTAGAAACACTTTGATTTCTATTATTTCTTATTGTTATTGATTAATTAATTTTTAATAATACTAGCACGATTGTTTCAAATTTCAAATTTTTGGTGCTTTATTATTGGGAGGCAATTCTTAATGGTCATTTATTATGGTATGTTTGATTCAAATTTTAAAGTTTCGGTGCTCATGTTTTTTAGATTTGGTCATTTATTATGGTAGGTGTGATTCAAATTTTGAACTTTTGGTGCTTTATTTTTACGTTCTCTACAAGATTGATTCAAATTTAAAAAATTTAATATTATTTTTGCGAGGCAATTCATAATTTTCATTTATTATGGCAGGTTTGATTCAAAATTTGAATTTTCGGCACTCATTTTGATGAGGCCATTTTATTTTCTTAATGGTAACTTGTTATGGCAGATTTGATTAAAAATAAAGATTATGAATGAATCGAGTTTTGATTTTTGCTCTTTTGTGACTGATATTTTTTCATTCCAAGATTTAGATGGGGAAGGATGAAGAACATAGATGTATTTAGATAAGTACATAGATAAAAAGATTTTGGAGAAGAAAGAAGATGATATAGCTTCCAAAAGCATGAGAGATATGAAGATAAAGAGATTTTGTAGAAGTAAGAAGAAGAAATAGCTTTTGATACAATGATTTTGCAAGGGATACTGTTCAAGATTTATCAAACGAAATGCAAAAATGCCAGAAGCGAGGCTATTCAAGGTTTATATATCTCATTATTTCCAAGTTTCTTGAACTAAATCCATAAAAATGTATATTACTAACAAATATCTTTTAAATCATAATCAACAATGTGAACCATTTTTCCATATATCTCGTTTATTTTAATGTCTGAAAAATGTATCAATTTGTTTCCATGCATAAACATAAAAGCAAAAAAATATAGAAATCAATTTGTTTACAGATTTCTCAAATGGAATACAACAATGACAGAGTAGGCTATTCAAGGATTTTATATCTCATTTTTTCAAGTTTAAATCTAAAGCCTAAAAAATGTATACTAACAAAGATATTTTAATTCACAATCAACTATGTGAACCATTTTTCCATATATATTGTTTATTTTAATTTCTGAAAAATGTATCGATTCTTTTCCATGCATAAACATAACAACAAACAAATACATAAATCAATTTGTTTACATTCGTAAACATAACAACTACCAAATATAAAAATAAAAAATGTTTTTTTCATTTTTTTAATGTTTTAATGTCTAAAATGCGTACCTATTTATGATGTAAAAAATATGATTAGATAGACTTAGTACCTCTTGTCTCTTTTTGTGTCTATTTTAATATGATTTGAAAAAAAATTTATTAGCTCTACAACAAGTTTCTTTTTCAAAAATATTTTTATTCAATCAGCCTAAATCCTTTCGCATAACTTTATCTTTCTCCTACAAAATCTCTGAATGAAAAAAACCATCCGTAAGAGAGAAAAAAATAAAAACTCGGCCATAAGAGAGCCAAAAATTACAACCCGAGCCATTCAAATTAAAAATATTTATAAAGTATTTGACCAAGGAAAATCACTTCTAAAAAAATCACCAATAATTAAAATTTTGAATTTATTCTACCATAATAAATCACCGCCGTGTAATGTTTAAATACCTTTAATATCCTAAGTCTATTGTTAATACTTAACCATGAAAGGGTACATATTTAGATGCTTCAATATACTATTCTCCCAATTTTTAGAAACATTTAAATGTTTTTAAAAAGTATTAAAATGATGAAACATACATAGTACTATCTTTGTACATACATTAAAAATTTTAATGTATAAAACAATAACAAATCATTGCTTTTTAATGCTTAAATGCTAAATTAATATTCTTTAATATGCTTAGATATTTGAATTGATTATAAATAGAAATGTGAATAATGAAAAATATATAGTAGAATTTATTTTCATACCTTTTCGACATATGTAATCTTTTCAAAATTTCCAAATTTAAACTAAATATGTTTTAATAATGAAATCATGAAACTTTAAAGATGTTTTTAAAATAATGAGAAAATGCATTGTCCTATGTTATTATCCCAATGTTTAGAAACATTTAAATGTTTTAAAAAGGTATTAAAATAATGAAAAATACATAGTACTATTTTTGTACATACATTCAAAATTGAATGTATAATACATTAACAAATCACCACCCTTTAATGCTTAAATGCTTTAATATGCTTAGATATTTGAATTGATTTTAAATAGAAATGTGAATAATGAAAAATATATAGTAGAATTTATCGTCATACCTATTTAGACATATGTAATGTTTTTAAAATGTCCACATTTAAAGAAAATATGTTTTAATAATGAAATCACGAAACTTTAAAGATGTTTTTCAAATAATGAGAAAATACATTGTCCTATTTACGTATTATCCTACAATAATAAATCACCACCTTTTAATGCTAAAATTCTTAAATGCTTTAATATCTTAAGTCTACCCTAATTTTAAAAAATATAGATTTTAAGCGATGCTTAGATATTTGTATTGATCTTAAATAGAAATGTGAATAATGAAAAATATAAAGTCAATTTTTGTTTTCATACCTATTTAGACATATGTAATGTTTTAAAAATGTCCACATTTAAAGAAAATATGTTTTAATAATGAAATCATGAAACTTTAAATATTTTTTAAAATATCATGAAAATACATTTTCCCATTTACGTATTATCCTACAATAATAAATCACCACCTTTTAATGCTAAAATACATATTAAATTCTTTAATATCCTAAGTCTATCGTAAATGTTTTAAAAATATATTTGAATTGATTGGACCCATTTAAATGTTTTCAATAGATATTTGAATAATGAAAAAATAATAGTAGAATTTAATCTCATACCTATTTAGACACTGTAATGTTCACTATTTTTGTATTTACTATGTTTAGAATGGGCACTCATTCTCATGAATTGTACAAAGTTATAAAATTGATTGAGTATTTTTACATGGTCTTGTATTGAATATGAAGATGCCCATTCTCATATAGGAATCATAAAATACTTGCTTGGGTAGATAGGAATCATAAAAGAAGAGTATGGATTATACATGTTCACCGCTTTTAAATAGGTATGAAATTGATTGACCATTTTTACATTTGTCTTGTATTGAATGGGAAGATGCCCATTCTGATATAAGAATCATAAAAGAGTTGTTTGGGTAGATAGGAATCATAAAAGAAGAGTATGCATTAAATATTCTCATAATTTTTAAATAGGTATTCAAATGACTAAGTATTGACAAATGTGCACATGCCCACTCTCATTAAATCAATATTGCTTGTATGAGAAAATTTAAAATGAGCACATGCCCATTCTAATGAAACAAATATGTTTTAATCACAACTATGCACATTCCCATTCTCAAAAAATAAATATTACTTGTATTATAAAGTTTAGAATGGGCATATGCCATTTATGATAGGAATAATCAAATTTACTTTCTTTTATAATGGGCACCCATTCTCACATCTTAATAAAAAAATTATGAAATTGATAGAGATTTTTTACATTGTATTGTATTGAATGGAAAGATGCCCCTTCTCATTTAGGAATAATTGAAGAATTTCTTGGGTAGATGGGAATAATAGAAGAAGAATAAGAAGAGTATGGATTAAATAGTCTCAATTTTTATAAAGATATAAATAGGAATAATAGAAGAAATATCATAGTATTGCTTGTATTACAATGTTTAGAATGGGAATATGCCCATTCTCATGCAAACAAAATTGTTTCATCTTGTATTGAATGGGCATCAAATTTTTAATCTTCCTATTCTCATATAGGATTCATAAAAGACTTGCTTGGACAGATAGGAATTGTTGAAGGAGTATTCATAAAAATTTCTCACAACTTTTAAATAAGTATTAAAATGACTATGTATTGATGAATGTGAACATGACCATTCTCATAAAGACAATAATAAAATAAATATTTCTAATGGATTGGATCCGATAGCAAACAAAGATACTAAATGGGTTAATCATTTCTAATGGATTGTATCCTATTTCTCTGCAGCAGTTTTTAGATGATAATTTTCTTTTGGGAAAGGTTTTTATTTTAAAAGAAAAATCATTCACATATATTATCCAAGACTATGAGGATGTTACAGGTCAGCTCATTAATTTCCACAAAATATCTATTTTGTTTATTAATGTCGATGAAGAAATTCAAGAAAGAATTGATGCCATTTTGGACTTCCTAATTAAATCTTTCCAAAGTACTGCTTGGTTATGCCACTTTAAAAGGGAGGATGGTTTTGAAAAATTGGAATTATTTAGTCAACATATTTCAACAAAAAGTTAGCTTCCTAGAAGGGATCTCTACTTTCTCAGGGGGAAATTACAATTGCTCTAAAGCTTTCTTGAGTTTGGCGGTTTACCTTATGTCATCCTTTAAAATTCCATCTAAAATCAAAACCATTATTACTCAGATTCAAAGAATATTTCTATGGTCTCGAGTGGAATCTAAGGATAGGATCCCATTGGTGGCTTGGAGAAAGTTAACCCTCCCTAATAGTGTTGGTGAACTTAGTCTAAAGGACATCAAATGTATGAATTTGGCTCTAATTGCAAAAGTTTGATGGAGTCTTCTTAGGGAGGAAGGGATGTGGGATAAATTTCCTAAAGCTAAATATCTACATGGGTATAGGGATTAGTACGTGTTCCTTTCCAATAATGTAATTTTAGATGGTTCTTTTCTTTGGAATGGGCTATGTAAATGCAAAATTTTATTCATGAAGGGTAGCAAATGGGAGTATGGGGATGGTACCAAGATTAGATTTTGGGATGATTGGTGGATAAAATATTCTCCTCTCGTTAATCAAAGGCCATGGAGTGTTTTATCTCCTCATTTTAAATCTTCTATAGGTAGCCTTATGAGAGATTACTAGGTAAAGGATGATTGAGGATATACATGGAAATATTTGCATTGGGAAGGACAAGATGAGGAATCTAAAGAGGCTATAAGAAGTTTGAACTATAATTTAGGAGGCCTTCATATTCCTTCATTTCCAAAAGAGGATTCTTTGGTTTGGGCTTTGACTAATGATGGAGAATATTCTGTCAAGACAGGTTATGGGATAGTCCATAATATTCCTCCTACAATTAATTTTTGGAAAAAATTATGGGAAAAATTTCTTATTCCTAAGGTAAACTTGTTCTTGTGGCATGTGGTTCAAGGTAAAATTTTAACCATAGACAATTTGCAAGCTAAACATATGATGATTCCAAACCGATACATTGAGTGTAAAAATTTTAATGAATAAGTTCAAAATATTTTCCAACAATGTTCTTTTTTCAAAAAATTTGAGCAATATTTTGAAATGATGTCAGTAAACATTTATATTTTGTTGAGGACAATATGATAGTTCAATATGTGAGACATTAATTGAAACACATATCATTGCTAGTATAGTCAGAGTATGGAATACTTATATAATCTCTATGTAATTTATAGATGAAAATATTGCCAGTGAGCATGGTGTTATTTTAGTTATAATGTTTATAATGTTGATAATATTTGTGTGTGTCATATATGGTTAATATTTGCATGTGCCATTAAATTGAACAATGTCAATTTTTAATGATATTCAAAATATAATAATTCAATATGTGAGACATAAATTGAACCACACATCATTTCTAGTATAGTCAAATTATGGAATACTTATATAATCACTATGTAATTTAAAAATGATAATATTGACAATGAGCATGGTGTTCTTTTGATGATAATGTTGTTAATATTGATAATTTTTGCATGTGGCATATATGGTTAATATTGTGGTTCCCCCAACATTAAACCGAACAATGTAAAGTTCACATGATATTTGAAATATGTGTGCCATTTGATTGAAATTAATTAGGTATTAAATATATTGTGGCAAACACTGTATTTTGTAATTTGTGTGCTGAAGAAAGTGGTGGTTAGAAGTGTTGGTTCCATGTAATTATATATTGTCATTTATTAGTATATTTCAAGGACACTTAAATTTGTGAAGCTTTTGGCGAGAACATTGGCATAAGGGAAAAACTCCATAAGCATAATAATTCATTGGAAAATATGATCATGGTTTGATTTCCAAAATTCTTAGCATGGTTTGTTTCGTGAAGGCATCAAAAATTGGTATGTGTTCTCACCTTTACTTCTTCTAAATTTTTGAAATTCTATGAATGTTCAATTTTCCCTAGTGTTTTCAAAGAAACCCTATCTCTTCTTCTTCCAGTATTCAAATATTTCTATTCTTTAACTCTCTTTGACAAACACTTCTCAACTGATAGGGTTTGACATCATTTTTTCATTCTATTTATCAATCCCTAAATGATTTGCTAAATATGTGTGTACCTGCTTGTGAGTAATGCAAAACATGTTATGGGTATTTTTTGTAAGAGAACTAAGAAATGATCCATAAAATACCGACATGGAAATAAATGATTAATGGATGTGAAAAAATTGGGTGTTATTGAATAAGTTGAGGAAAATAGATTTTGTTTAGTTAGGGTTGTTAATTATTTAGGGATTTTGGTGTTATCCATCGATTTCGTAGACATTTCATTATAAATTCAATTGTAGTAATGAAATACAAATAGTAACTTCCAGTAGATGAAATAGTAATGTGATAACACAAATAATTGTTTGCTTGTTTACAATAATTTTTAATTACATAAGGAAATTTTTGGAAATTAAATTTTATAAAAACACATATGTGATTGCCAAAGAAAAAATGCAAAGAGTTCTGTCTATTTAGGTTCTGTTTGAAGCACGGTGAATCAAGGAATTATAAAACCTACTATTTGAGAAGTCACGCTAAATAGGATTTTAAATAATGTTTCACTTAATTTATAGTTCTTGAAAGATATATCCAACAATCGAGATTAAAATCACAGGCTCTGGTTTTTTTTAGTTAAATAAGCTAATGATATATCAACTCTAAAAATTATAAGATGTAATGGATTTTTTTAATGTGATTATAAGCATATCAAAATAGGGACATGTGATATCTTGGGAAATTGTGATGTTTAATGAAAAGGGAGATTAGACATAGGGTTTGAAGTCTATATGTTCATATTAACACTACAAAGAGTTTTCACATTATACTTATTGAAATTATACCATGGCCTTTAATACTTAATTTACTAACTAATTACATATCACCATAGATTTTGATATTTCATTTATCATTAAAATGTGGATTTTTTATATTCCTCTCAATTAGTTATAGTAAATAGTAAGAGAACTACATAAGGATTGATCCCTCTCAAGGGTATCTAGTGCATCACTTGGCTCCGCCAGGGATAGTCCAGCTAATATAGTACAATTATAAATAAGCAAAGAGATGTATACAAATTCATGGAACAAAGTTATTAGAGCTAAGTTAAATAATACAATGAAACTCTTTTCCCAATTAAATAATAGATGCCATGTGAATAATTCTTATCAAACACTAAGTTCAAAGTATTTTTTTGATGTTGATCATAGCAACTACTAAGCTTATAAATGTTTTATTGTGGTTAACCTTAGAGACCACTAGGAATAGAATTTTGTATGTGTTGAACCCTATATACTGAATTTTTTCTGCTCTTTGCTCATTTATTTTATATTTTTCTTGGTAATGATGCTAGCTCTTGCTAAGCTCAAAATACTTCTGTATTTTTCTCATTACATCAGTAGTTTTACTATTAATACAGCTTAATGAAGGATAACATTTAAATATCTCATTATAGCACATATTAGTGACTACTAGGAACAAAAGTATGTATGTTGTGACCTATTGATAGTGCTATTATTCATTCATTCACTCATTTCTTCTGTAGACTATTGAACTTCAGTTAATGCTAGGAATGTTAATTGAAATAAAGTTATAAATTGATTATTGAAATTACTTTGGTGGGTGGAAGCATATGGAAATTGTGATATTTAATGACCTAGGAGATTATACATTTGTAATTAATTAGAGAGACGTATACATAATCTTGCAACGGTCTAATCAGATCTAAGTAAAGGTTGATCCCATAAGAATACATGTACTACAACAATTTTCTGAAGTAAATAATAGATGTCAATTGAATGGTGTTTAGGTAACACTAAGATTAAAAATATTTTATTGAGGAGGATGTTATTGACCACTAAGATTTATCTATTTTCTTGTTAGTGCATTAGTAATTTTCCTGCGACCACTAAGATATATGTATATCATTGTGGTTGATCGTAAGTAATAGCAGCTAGGATAAGAAGTACGTGTTTTTTTAATGATTATTATACATCGTTAAGTTAGAAAAAATATGTTGCAATGGATCCTAGTGACCACTAGGGTCAAAAATACTTATGTTTGTACCCCTAATTAGAGCAAGGATTGGCATTTTTCTCATTGTAATAATAGTTATGCTTTGAAATAATCCTAGATATGGTGAAGCTCTAAATAATTCATTGTGGCTGAACTTAGTGACCACTAAGATCAACACTACATATATCTTGACCCCCACTAGTGTAAATATTGGATAAATTTTTCTCATTCTAATAATAGTTATCCTGTGAATAATGCATAGATACAACCAATCTCTAAATATTTTGTTGTCATTGAACTGAGCGACCACTAGGATATGAACTACATAAGTCTTGAAGCCTCAAGAGTGCTTGTATTGACAGAATTTTATCATTACATTAATAATTTTTATTGGAGTGATGTCTAGTGAATTCCATGGTTAAAACTATGCATATCTTGACCCCTCAGTGGTGCATGTACAACCATGTTTTTCTCATTCCATTAATAGAAATTATATGAACGATGACTAGTAATGAGACATATCCATGATCCTACAAAAAAATAATTAGACCTAAGTAATGGTTGATATCTTAAGAATACATGTATTACACCAATATTCTCAAGTCAATAATAGATTTCCATTTAATGGTGTTTAGGTAACACTAAGTTCAAAATAGTTTTTAAGGTAGATGTTATTGACCGCCAAATTATATATATTTTCATGTTAATGCAATAGTAGTTTTCTTTTTAATGATACCTAGCGACCATTAAGTTATAGGTATATCGTTGTGGTTGATTATAGTAACAACTAGGATAATAAGTACATATTTATTTGTTAATGATTCATATAGACTGTTAAGTTGTAAAAATATGTTGTGGAAGACCCTAGTGATTTGTTAGGATTAGAACTACTTATGTTTGCACTCCTCGGTAGTGCAATGATTTGTAATATTTTACTAACATTGTAATAATAGTTATAATTTGAAATAAGCCTAGACACCACGAAGCTTTAAATAATTCATTGTGTCGAACTTAGAAATCACTAAGATCAACACTACGTATATCTTGACCCCCCACCAGTATAAAGATTTGAGAAATTTTTATCATTCTAATAATAATTGTCCTGGGAATAATGCATAGATGAAATCAATCTCTAAATATTTTATTGTGGCTGAACCTAGTAACCGATAGGATCTAAACTACGTAAGTATTGAGTCCGAAGAGCGCTTGTATTGACAAAATTCTCATTGCATTACTATTTTTTACTAGAGTGAGGCCTAAAAAAACCATGGTTACTGTTGTGTATATCTTGACCCCTCAGTGGTGCATGTACAATCGTGCTTTTCTCATTCCATTAATAGTAAGTCTATGAATGATGCTTAGCGACCACTAAGTTCTCAATATTTAGTTATGGCTAACCCTAGTGACCACTAGGATCAAAACTTCTTTCATTTATTTGGAAATTATTTTCTAAGATTACCTAATATTCAGAATTAGGGACATATGAATGTTTTCATAAATTCAATTACATCATTTGTCTCAATAATTGTTTTTGTTGATCATGTATGTAGCTTTTGGCCCTTTAATTTTTCAAGATGGAGGAGAGCCGATAATGTCAATGGTAGATGCTTATTTATATTCCAATGAGGATGGTAGATTAATAAGAGATACTTTGTTTGATCCAACAACCTTACATGACAAATTTCAATAGTACTTAGGTCTATTTTCCCTAGTATAGGATGAGAGTGTTGATGTTGATGTCCTAGACAAAAATTTTATATCGAAAGATCAAGTGCTATGGCTTTGAGACATAAGGGATATAAAAAGAGATTGTCTCCATTTAATTACCACTAAACAAGAAGTACTTCCATTTCCAGAAGTTATTTCGTCCTATCTAATTCATGCCAAGTCTAAGGATTTGTCATTATTTTCTAAATAGTGGAAAAATAGGATAGGTTTTTGTGTGGGAATGCATACAAAAGTTATTATAAAATTCCAAAGCCGATACACCGTATAACTAAAAAATAGTCAAGTTTTGCATGTCCTAAAGGAGAGTAACAAATATTTTTTAGAATTGGGCCATTGATCCATTAGATAATATAGATGATTCCCATATACCCGATATCGTTATTAAAATGTTTATACCAAGAGTCCGTATTGGCTTGGTCCTCATGAATAGGATAAATGGAAATTATTAAATCTATAAGGTGGAATTTTCCTAGATCCCATTACTTTATTTTATTATTAATGATGATAAGATTCCCTCTTTAGGGCTAGTTCTCTATTTAAATTTAGCGAGATAAAAATAATTTCATCAACAATCGAAAATCATTTTACATGGCTTCCTCTGTCTTCTCGATGTTATCTATGGTGTTCTTGAACATCCATATTTTTATCAAATCTAGTATCCTTCGAACCCTTTTAAGGTAAATGAGAAATATTCGAGTTGTATTCCCATAATTTTAGATCACATATTCAAGATATATGTACTAATTTTTATCCTACTCTCTAACAAAAATTACATGAAACAATGACACTGATAATACATGATGTCATCCTCACTTATATAAGGAAAATGGGAGTTGTATTTTTCTAAACAAAATATATAGTTATCATGATTGAGGGGATCCTTATACCTAATTTTTAGTTGCCATATTATGTTCTAGACAAATTGGTAGAACAAAAGGTTGCATATTAGATTTACAATGGTATTACTAGAAAGTGTAAGGAGAAGAAGATTAAAACACATCCCCCTCCCAATCTATGTGGGACATAGAAAATTTAATAGGTGGCCCAATTTGAAGGCTACCTTGGCCCATATAAATTCATTTCATCTCCCTGAACACCCTTTAAGGAAATATGACAAAATGAAAAGGGTTTCCAAGAACCTTAATTCGAATAAAGGATAGTTAAATATAATGTATTCTCACATGCATGATTACAATTACTCGGTATGGATTACCTAAACATAAGATAAAATTGTTAACTAGAATATGAAGGAGACATGGGTGGTTCCACCTTAGAGAGAAGTTATTAAAAGGGAAGGTACGAAGAGAAAGGAAATTTTTATTTAGAGCATTCACAAAATCCTAGTGCTCCCTTATCTCCACCAATTGAATCTCGATATGATTTTCGAGAAGTATTTCCCAAACCAAAGGAAGCACCAACTATGGTGACATATGCCATAACTTCATCAGATGAAGAACAAGAAACTATGCAAACTAAAATTTCAGTTAACACAAGATTTGTGCAACCATCTCAATCTTCTCCCTCCACTTCACATGAAGTGAGACAAAATTGGGTAGAGCAATATGTAATTTCCCACAAAGAACATCCATGTTGAGAGGCACAAGTAGATCCTATATTAAACATTGAATTCAATCCAAGGATGGGAACCTTGAAAAGGATAACCAAAAAGAAGATGTTAACATAGAAATCCATTGTTTGGCACAAAACTTCAGAAGACCTCTTCACTCTTACAAAGAAAAGGAAATCCAAAGGCTCCCAAGTGGTGTAATATGAGGAAGATCTAGAATCCTTGATAAGGGCTATAACTGAAGTAGCCATAGAAGTAGTGAGAGGAGTATGTGATAGAAATAAAGAACTTGAAACTCAATTAAAATCCTTAGTTTCTCCTGGCATAGTTTCCGATGTAGAAGAGGCATTGCATGGCTTGTACAATAATATAAATAATTGTATTGGTGAATAGAAGCACGAAGAAATGTTATTGAAAAATAATAAAAATATCATTACAATAATGACATCGTTGTAGAAAACATTAATAAAGATGGGGAAAGTAATTGAAAAAGGAATTTTTAAATACGCGTGAATTATGACGATGGATGATATTGGTATATTTCAGACATATGCTAATTATACGAAGGAAATACTAAGGGAATGGAATGAACAGGTAAGAAGAATTTATTTGCAGTTTGACAACATTATTTCTAGAGGAAATAATATTTTCATAGAAGCTTCGGTCATGGAATTATTTAACAGAAACCATGAATTGATTTGATAAATATTTTGAGACATCTCTTAAGAAATTCTTGGTTAATTTTCAAAGGAGAATAACTGATGCAAACAAAGGAGAAACTTCACATGTCATTGAGATTATTTCCAAAACAAGGGAAAAAATACAGAAAATAGAGAGTCTAAAGGAAATTTTCAAAAAACCAATTGGTAGTCAAAAGGATTTTCTTAACAAGTCTAATGTGCTATATAAAAGCCCAATTTATGACATGGGAAAGATAATGAGAGATTATCAAATTTACAAAAAAATCTTTTGAGAAAGATATATCTTAAGAGAAATAAATAACACTTGATCCCTCTCGATGGGATGTAGTCCTTCAATTGGGGTTTCCATGTGAATTCTACCCAATATGATACAATTACAATCAATGAAAAATATTAACCATCGAAAGTTGAGCAGGATAGTGATTACAATGATAGGTGGTAATGATAGGATCCTAAAAGCCATTAAGCAAGACCATTGTTTGTTATTATATATCTATTCTCAAATTTAGAAACTATTGATCCTATCAGCCACAATGTTATTCCTTTCAACTAGTAATGGAGCTTAGCAGTCGCTAAGCATTTTCTTTTATACGAAGAGAAAGTCTTGATCCCTCTCGATGGAAAGTAGTGTAGAAATTTTCTCCACCGGGTGACGTGTGGCTAATTTGATACAACTATAATCATTTATAATTACAATTGATCTAAAGCTATACACATAGTGATTTCTACGACAATAGGTAATGATAGGATCATAGTGGTGGCTAAGCTAGACCATGAGTTTTTATTCAATAGTTAATTTGAAATTAAGAAATTGTTGAGCCTACCAATCACTAGGATTTTTCTTATTTATGAATGAATATGGATTATAATTTACAAATATATATCTTAGGAGAAATATATATGTCTTCATCCCTCTTGTTGGAATGTATTTTTCCAATTGGGTTTTTCGTGTGAAGTCCAAAGAAATATGATATAATTACTATATCTTTGAAAAAAGTATCGGTCTAAAGATAAAAATATAGTTCTTGCAATGAAAATCAGTAATCATAAGAGCCTAGAGGCTACCAAACTAGACCGTTATTTTTTATTATATATCTATTTTCAAATTAAGAAAATGTTGATCCTAGCAGTTGCTAAGTTATTATTTTCAACTAGTAATGGATCTTAGAAGTCCAATTTTTCCAATTAAAAGATCTGTTGAGTGAAGCGCGGCTATGTCATTTCTTACAATTAGTAATGTATCTTAGTGGTATCTAAGCATTCTATAATATAAGAACCTAACTGAATTATATGACATAAAGAGTATAGCTTATGAGAAAAATATATGGCTTCATCCCTCCCAAGGGTATGTAGTGTAACACTTGGATCCATCGGGAATATTCAAATCAATATGATACACTTAAAGTTATTGAAAAATAATATTGATTCAAACCTATAGAGATAAGTGTTACAACCATCAGATGTAATGTCAGGAACCTTACGCCCGATATTCTAGAATATTAATAGTTATTTTTTTTATCTTTTAAAATCATTATCCTAAAAATCATAATGGTATTTATGTCTTTCCTTTCAATTAGTAATGGATTTTCACGGCTGCGAAGAATTCTTTTTTATACAAATAAATTTGAATTACGACTCCAATGCTTGATTTTGAATAAAAATTTCTAGATCTTAGTGGGCACTATGTTATTATTTGTAATATGTGTCATGGAACAACTAAACATTTTTATGTTTAACAAATACTGCAATATGACCGTTGAACCCATTATTCTGATTTTTTTCTCAGACACTCTTCTCAAAATATGAAACATTAAATCTTAGTGGACATTATGCTAGTCCATTAAATTCATGTAAATTACCAACAAGTAATGTTAAAATTTTTCCATTTATATGTCAACTTAAAGCACATCTCTCTCTAACATCTATGTTTCAAACATTCCTTTCATGTTATCTACACAATGTGGATGGTTATCAAACAACGAATAATTCTTCCAAAATATTATGCATTTCAATTTTCAAGAAATTTTTTGTATAGTTTATGTTATTAATTATGTGATACACAAAATAGGATTTAGTGTAACCAATTGAAGGTTAGATATCATGTACGGTTGAAACCAAGTGGTCTCTAACCATTATGTTGATTACTCTCGATGATAAAAATATTACAAAGGATAATACTTACATTCATTAACATACAACGTGACAAGAAAAATTACTCCATATGTGAAGTAATTATTAATATATTCTATTCCATTTTAGGTAAAATGTCTACCGTTGGTCGCACTCCATTCTTGGTAATTCTATTCATTAAAGGCATGATGCTTTGGAAGAAAAGAGATGAGGAATGGTTTGTTGAAATCCATGACCATAACAAGTATTGCATCGACACATGGTTGTTTTGTTTTATAGATGATGGACATGATGAAATGGGTATGTTTATATTCTCAATAGTTTATGATTTGAGTACACTACATATTCAATTCAACCACATTGACTATGAAAATAATAAGTGTCTTATTATGGATATGGATTTGGATGTATTTTTATTCAAGAAATGGGTAATAATGGCCTTAGAAGACAAAACACAATGTTCCTGTTCAATATATGGTTGGGATTTGGGGATGTTAGTAGATAATGAAAAAATGGCTATCTAAATACAAAAGACATTCATAATGACATGCTTGTAGTACTCGAAAATTGTATAGAGCTGATCTTTGTAGGAAGCAGATAGATGAGAAGAATGTGGAGTGAAATACTCTCAACACATTGATTTTATTATGAAGAAGCATGTACATTATATAGGAGAAATAATAAACTATATTCCCCTAAACTGAAGGAGGAATATTTGGATGAAGGTGAGAGAATAATGGAATACAACAAGGAAGAGATAATAAAGGGATAAAATAAAACAAACACTCCTAAAATATAAACTATGCTACATATGCTAACATTCCCCCCTTATTACATTATTCTTGCAAATGTGACCCCTGAAAAGTTTAAATTTCACTTTTCCAAGAGATTTAGTGAGAATGTCAGCAACTTGTGCTTTAGGACAATACTGGAGCTGAATTTGATGGTTCAAGACGTTCTCTTGAATGAAATGGTAGTCAATTTCAATATGCTTTGTTCGTTCATGAAAGACTAGATTCTGCACAAGCTTCAACACACTCTGATTATCATAATAGAGAATAGGTGACTATTTTTAGGAATTCCCAGGTCATCCAAAATGTGACGTAACCATATCACTTCACACACAGCTCCTCATGTGGTGTGATATTCTACCTCTGTGGATGAGATAGAGACAACATTCTACTTCCACAAGATAGGTCTAGATCCAAGATGAAATATGTATCTTGTAGTTGACTTTATGTCATCAACAGATCCGGCGTGGTCCAAGTCGACATATCGGTGTAGTGTAAGAATTGATCATTCTTCTTATATTCTAGACCATAATCAGTTGTTCCTTGGAAATATCTCAAAACATGCTTTTTTGCATTCCAGTGACATTTCTTCGGCTCCTGCATGAACTTGGAAAGATAGTTGATAGCATAACATAGATCTGGTTTGGTATATGTCAAATAGATGAGCCCTCCAACAAATTTCCTATAGAGAGTAACATCTACTTGAGGTGAGTCCTGGAATCTTGAAAGTTGCAAGCCTTTCTCCATGGGAGTGGATATAGGTTTGATCAAACATTCTATACTTTTCCATGAGTGTATTAGCATACTTTGTCTAGGAGACAAAAATGTGATGCTCATTTTGCCATATCTCTAAGCCAAGATAGTAATATATTAGCCCCAAATCTGTCATGTTGAAGGTTCTTTTGAGATCATTCTTTATAATATCAACTGATCTTTTGAACTTCTAGTGATCACAAGATCATATACATACACAACAAGAATGACTATTTCTCTACCTACCTTCTTTATATACAAATTGGAATCTGAGGGGCTATGAGTGAACCCATATTGTAAAAGGTGATTGTTGATCTTGATATACCATGCCCTTGGAGCTTGTTTTAGTCCATACAAAGTGATTTGATGAGATGACATACCTTTTTAGGATGCTCTTCATCAAAAATCCTTCAGTTGGGTCATGTATACTTATTCTTTTAGATCACCATTTAGGAAAGCACTCTTGACATCCATCTGCTGAAGTCTCCATCCTTTCTGTGCTACAAGTGTGTAAACTACTCTGATGGTCTTCATCTTTGTAGTGGGTGCAAAGGTTTATTCATAGTCAATGCCCTCTTTCTAAGCATATCCTTTTGCTACAAGTCATGCTTTATGTTTGTCGATGGATCCATCTACCTTATATTTTGTCTTGAAAACCCATTTGCATCCTATGGGTTTCTTTCCTGTAGGTAGATCGACAAGTTCCCATGTCTAATTTTTCTTGAGTGAGTCAATTTCTATATCCATGGCTTCCTTCCATTGAGGTTGATTGAGTGCTTCACGAACATTTTCTAGCTTGAAGCTATTAATCAGTGAACTCATGAGTGTAAATTTTACCTCATTTCTTGTTTGACTCCTCATTTTTTACTTCGGATGATGTATCTAGGATTTGTTGCAAGTGTGAGTCCTTGATGGTGCTTTGTACCCACTTCAGATGAGAACTTGGTTTCTTTTGAGAAGAAATGTGACATTGCCATGTGGATTTATGTGGAGTCACATTCTCCAGTTCTCCAAGATCAATAAATAGTTCTCCTGGTAGCATTTCTTTTCTCTAAGTAGTCTCCTTTGGCTCATCATCTGATTCGGAGACTAGTCGATGAGAGGTGGTTAGAAGTGGATCTTCTATTGATAATATTGAGTCAAAGGATGACTCATCACAAATAATATCATGACTCTTGTATATTTTTATTTGTCTCAGGATCCATGAGATGATACGCCTTCGAGGTAGTTTTGTAGCCAAAAAGGATACATGGGAGTGTCTTTGGCTCTACCTTCTTTTCTCTTACGAGTTGGGACATGCATGTATGTTATGCAACAAAATACTTGTAAATAAGAAATTGATGGCTTTCTACCACTCCATACTTCTTCTAGATTTTTATTTTGTAGAATCTTTATCGGTGCCTTGTTAAGAAGATATATAGTTGTATGTACTGCTTCAGCCCAATAGTATTCCTCTAGCTTTTTGTTGTTAGCATGCATCAAGCCATCTCCATCACTGTGTGATTCCGATGCTCAACAATGCCATTTTTCTGGGGTGTGTAGGGAGTAGTCAGGTGCTACTTAATTCCATGTTGGTTCAGGAAGGCCAAGAAATTATTTGATGTAAATTCACCCTCTCGATCTGAGCAAAGTAGAAGAAGTGGTTGTCAGTCTCTTTCACAACATGATGATAGAAGTTCTAGAAATATTGAAGAGCCTCACTTTTCTTCTTCAAGAAATATTCCCACATCTTGCGAGAGTGGTCATCCACGAATAGTTGGAAGTACTTGTAACCTAAAAATTAAGTATGCAATGGGCCATTAAAATCGGTATGAACTACCTCAAGATGCTTCTTGGCATGGAAGGTGCTCACCTGAAATGGATCTCTGTGTTGTTTTCTTGTAAGACATCCAGGGAAAATAGTCAAGGAACTAGACAATTTGGGTATTCCATGGACCATTACTTTTTAACTCATCTCAGTAAGTGAATTAGCCAATAAGTTTCCATACATAAAATGCCATAGGGCAGTTGATTCTATTGTAGAAGTAGATAAAGCTACTGCAGAAGATGAAACAATATCTAAAGAAAATAACTTATCTTTTACAAATGCTTTAGCAAGAACCATACCTTTTCAGGAGATTAAACATGATTTAATGCCATTTTGAACAAGAAATTCTACCTTAAGGTGATGATTCAAGAGTTGAGTAACTGACAAGAGGTTGCTAGTCAAGCCAGGAACATATAGTACCTTTGTAAGTGTACATTTTCATGGTCCTAGAGGAATGGTGACATTTCTAATTCCTTATGCAACATATTCTTTTTCATCGGCTATCCGAACCCGATCTCTAGTTGGTTCTTTATGTAGTGAATCAAACAAATTCATGTCACTTGACATATGCTTTCTTGCACCAGAGTCTATCAACCAGAATTTCTTCGTGGGTGAGAAGTTTGAGAGACAAGTACAAGGTTCTTACCATAATGGGCTCCTTCTGATGTTTCCTCATCAGATTCATCATCTTCTTGGGATATGAGATGTCCCTTTTGATTTCTCCAGTTGGGACGTCATTTGGAATTTTGAAAATATTTGTGCATAGATGTGCTTGTATGACTTGAAGACCCCCATTTCAAGTTATTATGCCAGCAGTGATTAGTGTCGTGAGTGTTGGTTCTACAAATGTGACACCATCTCTTTGAATTTTGATATTTCTACTTTTTTCGTGTGTGCTTGATTTCTCTTCTAGGGGACCCTTTCGATTCTTCTGGCCATGGTATGGCTTCGAGAACAAGGCTTTATCTTGAGACTCCTCATGGGATGAAGTGATGACCTCTTCCTGTTGCAGCAAATTCACAAGCTCTTTGAATATCACTATTTGTTTAGACACATTCAGTGTCATAATGAAAACTCAAAATTGAGAAGGGAGTGCTCTCAAGGTGATTGCGATGAGAATTTTATCATCCACCATTTCACCGAGTGCTAATAACTCTGATCTCAGATCAACCACGTGACATAAGAACTCCTCCACTTTCTCATCTGACCCCATAGAGAGGGTGTGCAGCTTTGACTGAAGATGAAGAATCTTCATCTAATTTTTGGCTTCATAAATGGTTGCCAACTTGTCCTGGCCTCCTTTGGTTTCTCCACAGTTTGAACATGCAGTTGCACATCATCACTGATACTGAGCATTATTAGCATCAAGGCTTTGGCACTAGCCATCTCATACTTTATTAATTCATTAGGGGCTATGGGAGTGGGCACAAACCCTATGACAATGCCCCATAATCCTTCAAACTGAAGGATTGTTCTCATTTTTGTTTTCTAGGCCGCAAAATTGGGCCCTTTGAGCAACTAAGCATCGGAAAGAAGCAACTTCGGAGTAGACATTGTAAAAAAATAAATTTAATTTATTTCAAGAGTTATTACAACTTTGAATCACTGATGAGAGAATTAGTGGCGAGTAGATGCTTGTGATATTCATGTACTTGTGATTCGGAAACACTTTATGGGGTGTTCTTCTTCATCGTCACATTTGGCATCGTACCCAACTTCTAATTCTTCTCATACTCACTTTCCTTGGCAACTGACGTCAAAAAGGAAGTATTCAAGAAGTACTTCTCAAACTAGCTTGTCAAAGGCTAGATTACCGTTATTCGAAGCTTTTTAGCAAAGCAAAGTAGAACCCAAAGCTCTCGGGAGTTTCTTAATATTGTTCTCTTGATGGCGACTTGATGTTCTAGATTTGGTATGGCGTGGCGATTGTGTTATTGATCTCTCAATCGAATTGTCTACACTCGACATTTGATGAAGTGTTGTAGAAACTCCACATTTCCTTAGTAGATTATCTCTTCACATAGTACTCCACCACATACCAGCAACAACTCTAACTTTCTGCTAAATACTTCACCGCTTATTTCTTCTTCTTTTATGTCCACATTTTTTGTTATTTAGCTTTCCAGTCTTTATCTCCCACGCAGATATTTTTCAACAGTTTCCACACATTGAGGAGCTTGAGGAGGTTGAGGAGGCATCATGCAAGTTAGCAAGGATGCTTTTTGATAAGAAATTAATCTAAAAAAATCCACGTATAACCTTCTTTCTAGTCTAGTCGCTTCCAATTTCCACGCAGGTGTGCGAATTTCCATGCACTTTTCTCCACGTAATTATATATAGGCCACTTACAGATTGGTTGTGGAAATTTTACACGCAATTTTCTCTTACTTCACGTAGGCATGGAATTTCTTATTTCCACATAGGCATAGCTCTTCACACAACAAAAATATATTAAAAAATAATAGTAAAAGACAAAACGCAGGAGGTTAGCCTTTCCACGCAAAGAAAGTAACAAGAGCTTATTCCACGTAGGTTGTAGAACAAATCGCTCCACTGAGCCAATTGTAGGTCACTGGTGTATTTCCTCCATGCAGCAATAGATTGTTTGCACCATGTTTTTGGTTGTTGAATGTCTCCAATCTTGCGGCAGATGATAGCAACAGCAAAAGAAAAATAGTCTTAATAGTCCCGAGGCTCCTAGTCTCTCCACACAGGTCACTCCACGCAGCAGGATGGTCTACACCTTCAAATGCATAGGTCAGAGTTGTTTGCTTCTTTAGACACACACTACGATATCAAAATTTAGGAAGCAAAGAGATGAAAAGAATGTGGAGTGAAATACTCTCAACACATTGATTTTATTACGAACGTACATTATATAAGAGAATAATTAACTATATTTCCCTAAGCTAAAGGAGGAAGATTTGGTTGAAGGTGATAGAATAATGGAATACAACAAGGAAGAGATAATAAAGGGATAAAATAGAACACACACTCCTAAAATATAAACTATGCTACATATACCAACAAATACAACCTCTTCCGTTTATCATTTTTGAATAGAAAAGGTTGTCTTTCACCGCCTAAATATGCCAAGTTATTTAATATGCTGAGGTGATCATATTTGGCTAAATTAGAGATCGATCCATCTAAATCAAAGCTGCAGGGGTTGAAAAAGAATACTAAATCAACTGCATTGTTGAAGAAAGCAACCACTATATTCATGAAAACAAAACCTTCAACTATTTAGTAATTTGATTACTTTTTGTTCAATGGTACAATATTTTCAATTGATGTTTTGATGTGTCATGTACCACCTATAGAGTATCACTATCATCCTATACATGATGAGAATGTTAACCTTCTTGTATACTCTATGTTTATAAATGTTATTCCTACACATAGGGATACAATTCTTCTCCCCTTCTTGGATTCTACGAATACGGTTGTGGAGCTCTAAGATCTGAAAGACTTAGAAAGGGATGACATTAAATTTTATATACTTGATGGCCAAAATACAATATGTGCATAAAAATATTTTGGGCTCAAATACGTACAAGTCATTACATAAGCGGATACGGTTTGAAGCGCTCATATTCTTTCCTAAAATACAACTAATGGATTTCAATATTTCAACTTTTGAATTCTAATATATGTGATTTTGGAGTATGGTTAATTCAATATATATGATTTTGCATTCTAATATATGTGATTTTGATTCCAATAAATTTGATTCCAATAAATGTGATATTGGAATCCAATATGTGATATTTTAGAGTGCGAGATAACTCCAATATTTAACATTTTGGGATCCAAAATAGTAATATTGAATTCAAATATTGGCTATATTTTTAGCTACTCAAACTGGAATATGTTGATTTAGTGAAATAAGTTTTTGTAGATATAGGTGGAGTAGATGTATTTGAAATAGAAATGGATGAGGGACTAGATGTTATGGGTTGAGATGTGATAGGTGTAGAGATATGCGTGGATGTTGGTGAGGTTATTGTTATAGAAGAAGTGTCTAAAGTAAAGATAGATGTAGTAGAAAATGGGGTAGTAGATGTAGGTAATAATGTAGGCTCTTGATTTAAGGTGTTAATTATGTGAGAATCAGATTTATAAGATGTGGCGGTGGTATCTGGTTTGTTGATGGATTTTTAGAGATTGGTTGTTTAGAGGCATCAATGGATTGATTAGGTGATGTGTTAGGATTTTCTATTTGAAGGTCCTCTGATTTATAAGTTATTCGAACCAATATTGAAGGAATGATTCTTCTAAATGTCAAGACCTTAGACTTGATGATATTTAAAATAATTATCCTCACAATACCATATGAGTTTGGGTCATGATTCATCAAAGGGTCATATGGAAGAAGTTGTATGAGGTGGATAACCATAAAATTATCAAATAAAAAGTTATATAATACCCTCATGGGGTATAGTTAGGAGGTGGTCGAGGATTTGTTTTTGGAGTCTCTATTTGAGAAGTGTATGCGAGATGAAGATTGAATTACGGTGGAGTTGGTGGAATTTTTGAACTTGTCACCATACATGGAAGATTTGGTGAAATCATCTTTAGGTTTATTTTATCTAAGTTTCATATGGTCTTACTCAAGGGAACAGAGTTCAAGTTTATGATCCATAGTAAATGCCTTTTGAAAGTTTTGGAAATATTGAATATGAATAGTGAAGAGATGTGCTTCATACAATCCTATGAGAAAATCTCAATCAGTTTAGTCTATAGAAGGGATGACCATAGTTGGTTAATAATGTTACACCATTATCATCATAGTTTCAAATGGCATAGAGGTTGGTGATAGTAATATTATGTGTAATGTTAATTGAGAAATATTCAATGAATAATTATGCTATTTTATTAAAGGTGAATAGTTAGTGTTGTGCGATATTGTTTTACCAATCCAATGCAGGACTAGCCAATGACATGGGAAATGTGTGAAGCATAAAATTCTAATCATTAGTGATAAGGAAGGATGCATGTGTAAAGGCTTGTATATGTTGTTGTGCATCCTCCATATTGTTGAACTTAGAGAACTTCATAAGTGCCCAATTAGGAGGATATGGTTTAATAGGAAAAGATGGGTTAATGGGTTTGCTATCCAATTTTGCACACATGAACAAATTAGACAACGGGGTCCTATTATGAATAAATTATGACATTTGTCCAAAGGTCCCATTTATGGTCATCACGAGAGATAAAAATGATTAAAATAATTAAGAAATTGATAATTGAGATATCTTAGCATTAAACAAGATCAACTCGGTTGTCATCTTGGATAGGGTACTCGGTGTGTAGCTCGATGGTGGGAAGATAACAAGGCAATGTCAATTCTTTCATCAACTTGGTCGAGCTGGTGTAGTCAGCTCAGAAGGTAACTCGGGCTAGGTGGAGTCACTTCAATACAAAGCTCGGCTCGGTAGGGAACAATTCATTGAGGTAGAGGTAGGATGGCTTGGTAGTCATCCAAAGGAGCCAACTCGGCTATAAGAATATTATGAAGGACAAAGCTCAGGAGTTGTGCCTTGGAGGCTTACATGACGAAGCTCAAAGTGTTAAGGGTATAGCTCACTAGGATCTTGAGACCTATGTCATGGTTTTCTCAAAGGTAGAGTACATGGAACAGCTCGGAAGGGCAAGCTAATGGTATAACTCGGGTAGCACCGAGTAGGTCACTCGATGACAGACTATGGTGAAAAAGTGTTAGGAAAATGTGAAAGAAGAACCAACAAAGGAGCTTGGTTGATGGTCATGATGAATGAGTAGGTGAGTGATGTGGCTCAATTTTGAAGCTCACCTCATAAGGAACGTGCATAGAATTATAGGAGAGTTCAACATGGAAGTGAAGGATTCATGCTTGTGATTAAGGATCAATACAAATAGTTCATAAATGAAATGATTTACATGATATAATTTAGGTGAGTGATTTGAGCATTAGAGATAAAGGTATGGAGTATCGAGTGGATTCAAGATTGATCTATAGGCCATGCCAAGCTTGAAAGGGACTTGGCGATGCATTTTGAGAATCCACTAGTCATCACGGTTGAGAATCAAGACGAGCTTGATAGTGAAGATGTTGTTTCCGAAGTTCATAGTCAAAATCAATCTTGATTGATTCAATTCAGTGGCATGATAAGGAATGAATGATGAGTTTTTGATGGACTGGTCGAGCTTGAGGAAAGGAATTTTTGTATGGCTCACATTGAGTTTGTCGGTATATGCATGGTACTCGCTTGGCATAATTTGTTTGAGCACGCTGAGTCAAAATTTGGCACAACAAATAGAGCTCGCTTGATGAAGGAGCTCAAGAAATGTTGAGAAACCGAAGAGAAGCACAAGTCAGGATTATTTTGGTCCTTTTTCATCCAAGTGAGTAGAATGGTGTTTAAACCCCATTCACCATTAAGATCTCGGGGAGATTAACGACCAAATGGCCAAGAGGGATTTTGATGATGGCAAGCCAAGTCGGTATTTCTGTGCATAGGGTAAATTCATCCCATTTTCCATGGTAGGAACCTTGTAATGAAAAGCCATCATGAGGCTTACGAGTAGAGGAAAATTCGAGTTAGTTACATCTTTAGCGGGTGAGTCATCAGGGTGCTTTGAGGAGGAAGAATAGGTTGAATGATCATGGTGAGTCACTGATTTATCTTCAAGATTATCAACACGGTTGTCATGGTGAACAAGTCATGGGAGGCCACCATTTTACAAGGAACTAGTTTTGGGATCATTAATATGGTTAACATGATGAGTTCACCTGGAAAACACCGCAAGATAAGTAAATGCATAGAGAAGGAAAATTGGTTGGCCAAATGAATTCATTTGTTAGTTGATTGAACATTGAGGTCTTAGAGCCTTGAGTAGGAAATTGGTGATCAATTTTTTAGTTACAGATCCAACGCATAGGTATGACCCTTATCACTCAAGAACGGTGATCACCATGAGCATTTTGGAGCATCAAGTTGTGATATGAGGAAACATTGATTGGAAAAGAGTTCATAGTATAGCTTGACATATTCATAAACAATGAGTAGATACACGTGAATGGAAGTGGCAAGATCGATCAGCAGAGAGAGGGAGAAATGATTGACTAAGCTCTTAAACAACTTGGTAAGTCATGCATCAAGAACTTAATGAAAGGATTTGTAGATGGAAATGCAAAGGATATCGTTTCAGCTTGTAAGAATAAATCGATGAATTGGTAGATAAGTGAAAGGAAATGTTCATGAGTTTGACATTGAGTGAATCTACTCAATTAGATCATGCTTTGGAGTTTCAAGGAGGTTTCGTGCATTGGAGGACACCAAGTTAGTTAGGGGTCACCAAGGTGAATGTCAAGTTGGGACCACTTGGGATCCGAACTATGTTGCGACGGAGTTAAACCATGTACATAGAGAGCTCGTGGGAGACGAAATGGCCGAATATGAATGGAGGTTGATGGCATTAAAAAGGAACTCACTTGGCTTGATGTGGTAAAGACTCATGTGAAGATAGTCCTATGAACACGTTCTTGTGGAATTCAACTCGTAATGAGCCACGTACATATTAATTCCAAATTATGAGAGATCGAGAGACAAGCCATACAAGCTAAGTTACATCAATTGAGGGTTGATGTGTTGGAGGTAATCTCGGCCATGCATTTTAGAGGCTCGATTGTTACATGATGAGATGTTCATAGCTCAGTGGTGGTGAGTACACAAGATTACGCTCAATGGTGAGCTTGGTACTCAGTCAATGCACAACAAGTAGATGGTGGCTTGTGGTGGAACATTAAGAGCTTAATTTGGTAAATGTAAAATAATGCCAGGCCATGATGGAAAGAGCTCAACAGTGGAAGAGTTTCATATAGAGCTCACTGAGCCAATGGTCCTATGGCAACAAGGAGCTTGTTGGCATATGTAAAGGGCTCGAGGTAATTGTAGGGATTTGTAGCAATAGGAAGAGCACAGTGGAAAGTTCATTTTTGAAACTCCACGGTGAGCATTACAAGCGGTCGGGAGCCATGTTTGAGGACCAGTCGAGTCAATAAGCGTTTGGTGCAAGGGAGCTAAAGTTCATTAAATGTTGAAGGATCATAACACAAACTTGGTGACTTGGCTCGGAGAGCCAACCACCGAGTTGGTTCATTTTCGTAAATCAAGCCTCTTTAAGGAAAACCAATTCAAAAGGGTCCCACCATAATTTTATTAGATTAATATTTTTATTTAAATATTTTAATAATAATATTTATTATTATTATTTAAATATTTTATTTAAATATTATTTTAATTAATTAAGGAGAACTAGGTCAACAGGAAATTAATGACACATGATGGAACCTTCTCAAGTGGTTCAACCAACTGTAATAAATACATCATGTGCCTTCAATTTAGGAAGGGAATTTATGACTTCTTCTCTCCTCTCTCTCAAACTTCTATAAATTTAAGTTGGAAGTTCATTCCAAATGGTTCCAACATGTCAAACAAAGTTAGGAAAAGTAAGATATCTAAGACAAGTGCAAATTTTTCAAGATTCCTCTCTCTTCTACAAGTTGTCCTTATATGTTGAGGGAAATTTCAAGCCTTCTTTTCAAGACTATAATGAAAACCATTTCCTCTTTTGAATGTATGATGCATTATGCACATTATTAATGCAATAAAAATGTGTGTTTTATGAATAATATAGGTCCTTTGATCCTTATATACTTCTTTCTACCTTTTCTCATGCTTGCAGTACAATGTGTAAGTTCATGTTTCTATTGCATGTTCTTGTAGTTTTCACTTATCAAGTGGTGAGTATTGATGCGGTTGAGTTGTGTTTCTTATTCACACCTCTCAATTTCATCCTTCTTCACTGGAAGACTACTAACTTGTTTTTCTAATCAAGTTTAATAAAGGGAACACATGCTTCCTAATATGTGGTATTTTGTACCCTCTCTAAGTTGCAGTAGGTGAAGTTGACTTGTGGTGCACACACCCTCTTCAAATTAACCCTTCCTAATTCTAGAAACACCATTTATTTGGTGCGTAACCATCCCTAGTATAGTATCATTTCTTGAAAATCTCATTCCCTAAAACCCATGAAAATGTTGGCATAGGTTGAGATAACCATTTAATTGCACTAGGATTAGTACAACACTTAGCTTAGGAAGAGGAAGCCGACCTTCTCCGGAGGTTCACCTCGAGCCCAAGTCCCAGAGCTTGAGAGGTGATCCCAGTTTTCCTAATCACACCAAACATCATGTTCACATTCTAGCCATTTAGAGGGTGTAGTGATCTGGCAATAACTATTTGTGGCACACACTGGTTGGACAAGATTTGGTACTTTTGTTCTCACTTACACAAATCAAAGTACCTAGAAACTCTATATCTTTAGATTCCAAATATAAGTGTGTTAACTTATGTGAAGAATTTAGACAAGAGCTTCTTTAAAGAAAGGAAATTATCAGCATATAAAACTTTCCTTGTCTCCTCCAAAGAGAAGAAGAAGAGGCATTTCAACATCACCAGTTATAACTTTACCTCATAGGGGTCATTCAACTCCTCCATACGGAAGGTTTCCTCCACCAAGGAACAATCAAACTCTTGCTGCTATGGCACAAAACCAAGTTTTTCCCCCTTTCAATGCAAGTAGTCCTCTTATGTTGGCTCAACATGACCCTATACATGTTGTAGAACTCAAAATTTTACCCTTTTATATAGGGTAAACTCATGTTACTCCAGTGGAACATATTCTTGATGTAGCCAGCATTTGTGCAGTACATAATATCACGGAGGATGTTAGAATTCTTGCTACCTCTTTCAAGGGAAAATCACTTCAATGGTTTTGAGGGTTAAGTGTTGGCACTATAACCACTTGGGATGAGTTAGGAGAAAATATCTGTAAACAATTTGAAGACAAGAGTGATCACCTATCACTTTTGGAACAACTCACTACCATGAAGAGAGCTCCCCAAGAATACATGAGTGATTTCAACTTCCGATTCCATAGGTTACGGAATAGGATTCCGGCACTCATAAAGCCTTCTCCAAATAATGCATTCTTGTACTATTTGTGAGCCTTGAATAGTGATGTAAAAATTATGATGCAGTTCATGGGAATGATTTGCATTACCTCATGTCTATGACATTGCCATAAGAGTAGAAAATTCCTTGATTCAGGCTGGAAAAATAGCTCTATGACCACCAATGTTGTTGTCTTGATCTTACGAACAATCATCCTATTATTTCTCCTATTCCACCAGCCTCTAATCAACTAGCTCAATCTATCCCTACCTCTTCAAATGTTCTATTTGAATTCAAGTCAGCTCTTGTAAACTTTTAAAATGTGATCGTTGCACTTAAGAGGCAACAATTTCAATATAATCATCCATACCAGTTATAAAACCAGTAGTATTAGGCTAACTGTCCTCCTTTTCAAGGAATATCAGCCTCAATATCAAACTGCAAGTCAATCTACAAATGTGAGGCCTTTGAACTTTTTAGAAACCTCTTCTTTTGCTAGCTCATCTAGAACCATAACAAATGTTTGGAATAATCTAGTTCAAGAATATGAATGGTGTTATCCTTGTTCTCAACCACACAATAAAAATCTTTGCCTTAATGGATTTTTTTTTGGCTAGGCCCTTATGGTTAAAAGTGCATCTTCCCCTTCTGAGATAAAAAAAAACACATCTACGTAAGAAACAATAGATCAACCATAGGCACCTAAAGAAACCACTTTGCTAAAATGGCAAGTAAAATATTTTTACGGGTTGAATACAAATTCCTCATCAGTGGTGGAAAAAAATCATTCCAAGAAGAGAGAAATGGAACCTCAACCTTCCAAAGTTGATCAAGCATCCACTTCATAGCCTCAGACACAAGTGGCGGTTGATAAAGATGCGGGAAAGAAACTACCAGAAACACCTATTAGCCAAGTTGCGAGGAAAGAAGGTTCTTCAGGAATCACAAGTACCCAACAAGAACTTTCTAAAAGAGGATTCTAATGCCAAAAGAAATTTTAGAAAATTTGGAGCAATTCCCTTCAACATAGTAGAACAAATGAATAAGACCAACCTAAGTGTTACTATGTGGGACGCACTCTTAATTCCTTCTCAAAGAAATTTGTTGCGAGAGGCTCTAAATAGTTTTGGTACAACCGACAGATTGTCAGGTCATGGAGAAACAACTGCTACAAGTTTGTGTCAACCGGAAGGGAAAAGTATTCCTAAAGCCAAAAAATCACCACCATTCTATATTTCTTTGATCATTGGCAACCACCGGTACATAATTACATGATCGATTCTGGCACTAGTAGCTCAATCATGCCCAAATAAATTGTAGATGTACTAGGCATACAATATGTGCCGGTTGCAAGAGGAGTTGTTCAACTAGATGGCATAGCTATTAAGACTGTTGGATTTATCAAAGGAATTCAACTTACCATCCATGCATGCTGAATTTTTCATTCACCCAAGACATATCAGTCATTGATCTCCTTACTCTCTTTTCCATCTACATATCACGATATTTTCTTTGCTAAGATGAGTGGTTATCTATTAGTTGATTGGTCACATATGATTCTCAAGACTTGATATGGAGCCAAAGTGACTATAAGGGTGGAACCAATTTTCCATAATCATGTAGACCCCTTTTTGTTAGTCCTATAAATAGGAATTACACCATCGGAGATCCGAAAGAAGAAGATGTTGATAATGAACCGCCCACTCTTATTGAAGCAGGTCCCCGATAATGTGCTAGATGAACTAAGTGGAGATCATTAGTACGATCCCTACGCTGATGTATTGGAAGAAGAAGAATCTGGTTTAATGTTGCTTGAAGAAGCGAGATTGGGTGCATCTTGCATTAATGAAGAAGATACAATCATATTGCAACTAGTCAAAACACCAAGCAATTCTAAAGGAATGAGGCTATTGTTCTTTGATGGATCAAGGAGTAAGAATGGATCTCGATCTTTGGTGTTATGTTAATTTCTTGATAGGGAGATAAGTACTTCTCATATTTCTGGTTGTAATCTACTTACACTAACAATGTTGTTGAACATGAGTCCCTTGTGCAAGGAATTGAGCTAGCCCAAAAGAAAGGAATCAAGGCCTTGAATTTTTTAGAGATAGTGAGTTAGTTGTTCATCAAGTGACAATGTGCAGTGCATCCAAGAATGATCTTTTAAGATCATACAAGAACTAATTTTGGGACTTGATTGAAGATTTTGAAGCTTTTGGGATCCATATAGTTCCTAGAAATCAAAATCAAGATGCTGATAGGCTTGCTACAATTGGCTCGCAATACAACATACCTATTGATATCATGAAAGAAGGGAAGCAATTTGTCAAAATGGTGGTTCAACTTGTAATCCCTGATAATGTGAGTAGCTGGCAAGTGTTTGATAGTGATAAACAAATTGTCCTTTTCCTACAAGAAGAGGCAGAGTTTTTGTGAAAAATAAAGATAAGTTGCAAGAATCATATGGTGATCAAATCATATAATTGAAAATAAAAAAACTACCAAAAGTCTTAGTCACTCTAGAATCCATCTTCAGTTCAGATGATCAATCCAAAATACAAAGCCATAACATGGTGGTAAAAGAAGAAGATTTTGAGGAAGTTGAAGTAACAAATGAATTTTTTTTGAAGATCAACAAAGTATGTACTTCTGAAGAGAAAGAATGCTTCATCAAAATTTTTCAAGAGTATCATGACATTTTTGCATGGAGCTATAAATACCTGCATGGTTTTGATCTAGGTATAGTACAACATATCATCGAACTAGATCCTAAAGCCAAACCAATTTGCCATAAATAGAGATCAATTAATCCCAAAATGGAGACACTAATGAGAAAGGAGCTAACCAAACTCATCAAAGCATGTATTATTTTTCCCATCAAGATCTCCTCTTGGGTAGCCAATGTAATACCCATAAGGAAAAAGAACGGAGAGATTCGGTTTTGCATAGATTTTAGGGATTTGAAATGTGCCTTGTTGAAAGATCATTATCCTCTCCCGTCAATGGAGCATATTCTTCAAATGGTGGTAGGAGCCCAAATATTTTCTTTACTCGATGGATATTCGGGTTACAATCAAATTCTAGTCTAAGAATCAGACCAGTTCAAAACAACTTTCACTACCAAGTGGGGCATATATGCCTACAAAAAAATGCAATTTAGATTGTCTAATGTAGAGGCTAATTTCCAAAGAGCCATGGACATGGCATTAAAGGTACTTATCAACGATATCATCTAGGTTTACCTAGATGACACAATTGTATATTATAAGCATACAAAAGATCACATCAAGCATCTAAGTAAGGTTTTTCGAAGGTGTATGTAATTTGGGGTTTCACTTAACCCCAAGAAATGTATTTTTGTAGTGCATGAGGGAAATTTGTTGGGGCATGTTGTTTCAGTGGGAGGATTGTCAATCAATCGTACTAGGATTCATTCAATTATGTCCTTATCTCTCCCAAGTCAAAAGAAGGGTCTCTAGAGTTTTCTAGGAACCATAAATTTTGTGTGGATATTCATCCCTCAATTTGTGACATTGGCTAAACCACTGATAACCATGCTGAAGTAAAACCTACCATTCTCATGGAAAAGGAAGGATGAGAGAGATTTTAAGCCATAAAAGTGAACATTTCTCAAGCTCCCATGCTAGCAAACCCCGAGTTTGATAAATATTTTATCATCTATGATTTTTCAGGTCAAGAGAGCATTTTAGGTATCCTCACCCAAAAAAATGACAACCTGATGGAGCAACCAATTACTTTCTTCATTCAAACCCTCAAATACTATGAGCTCAAATATTCATTCATTGAAAAAATTTCTCTGTGGTTATTCAAGCCTTTTAAGAAATTCAAGCACATGTTATCCAACAACAAAATTCATCTAATGGTGTCTCATCTAGGCATCAAGGAATTTTTTGAACAAAGAGATGAATGAAAAATGTCTTTGGATGGATCACAAAGGTGATGGAGTATGACGTACATATCAAAGTTACCAAAATTGTTAGAGGTAAAGGTTTGTGTCAACAACTTGTTGCAAACATGGAATCAAAAGGTGATGAGGACACAAAGCACTCCTGAACACTTATGAGAGTGATGATCAAGTTGATTGGTTATCCAAAATGAAGAATTTCCTCTTCTTGGGATTATATCCTATGAACATGGATAAAAATCAAAGACAAATTTCCATCTTTAGTCTATTCCATATGTTCTGGTAGATAACATTCTCTTTCGAAGGGATTTGAATGGTGTTCTCCTTTGGTGCATGGGACCGAACAAGTAAGTAAGATACTAGAAGAGTTTCACAATGGCCTATCTGGAGGACATTATTCTACATGAACAACTACTACCAAGATCATGTGAACCAGCTATTATTGTCCATATTTGTTCAAAGTTGTCCATCTCTGGGTAACGAAATGTAATGAATGTGTCTTTTTCATGAGCAAGAAGAAGTTGATAGCTCTTCCATTGCATCTAATTCAATTCGATTAACCCTTTGTCCAATGGGGTTTGAGATTCATTGGAATGATTAATCCTCCATCCAGTGATGGACATAAATGGGTCCTTACCGCATCGAATATTCTACTTGATGGAAAGATATGGTAGCATTGAAAGAGAGTAATGATAAGGCAATTTTGGATTTCTTAGAAGGTATAATAACAAGGTTACGTGTTCCGTTTACAGTCATTTCAGAAAATGTGCTGAATTTTCTTAGTATGAAGTTGAGTGAATGGGTTATTAAAAATGGGTTCTATCTCAAGACTTCATCCAATTACTATCCATAAGAAAACAAATTGGCTGAGTCTAGTAACAAAAACCTCATAAGTATTATTAAGTGCATGATGGAAACTAACAAGAGGACTTGGAATACACAACTTAAGAATGCATTATGGGAAAATTGGATCACACCTAAAAGGGACATCAGAAATTCCCCTTTAGTTCTTGTCTATGGAAGAGAGGCAAAAATTCTGATCTCTTTGGAGTTACCATCTTTGGAGTTAGATCTACAACTTGAATTTATGGAGAATGATCCTCGACAATTAGGTTTTTTTGAACTCATAGAGTTGGAAGAAGTACAAAACAAGGCTATGAAGACTATGTAGCAACATCGGTCTCGGGTTAAGAAATATTTTGACAAGAAGAAATTTGACAAGAATTTTCAAGAGGGAGATTTAGTCCTCAAATGGGATGAAGACAGGGACAAACTAGGTAAGTATGCCAAGTTCAAATCTCTCTGGAGCAGGCCATACATCATCATGAGTTACAAAGAGGTGAATTCATTTCATCTATATAGGCTCAATGGAGAATAATTTCCCATTCACGTGAGTGGGATACATATCAAATCTTCTTTTTGAGATCATTTTACCCCCATATGTTTTAGTTAGGTGTTTTTCTCTAAGTTCTTATGAACATTGTTGTAGTGTGTTCTTTTTTTTTACATGTGTTGTGTGTTGTTTTTTTGCTCTTGCACATTGTAGCATCATTAGAAGGTGTCAAGGAGAAGGAAGGTTCAAATTTTCCATAAGAGTTTCATACATCTTTGTCATTTAAAATTATTCAAAGTGTTCATGATTCTAAGCATTCAACAGATTCAATATACCTCATGCCTAACATTTCAGGGAGGTCCAAGATCGGATTTTCTCAAGGGGATTCCGAGATGTATCAAAGAATATTAAATTAATTTCAAGATTTCAACATTGAATCCATGTCAAATGGATGGATTCAAGCTATTGGAATCATGTTTAGTATGAAATTATCCCGAGAGGTCACAAAAATGTTATCCAATTTTGCACAGGACAAAATTAGACAACGGGGTCCTATTATGAATAAATTACGACATTGGTCCCAGGGGCCCATTTTTTGTCATCACGGAGATAAAAACATTAAAATAATTAATAAATGTATAAATTGATAAGTGAGCTCTCATAGCTTTAAATAGAATCAACTCAGAGCCTAACTTAGGCTCAACCCATTTGCCAACTTAGATAGGGTGCTCGGTGTGTAGCTTGGTGGTGGGAAGATAATAAGGAAATGTTAATTCTTTCATCAACTCGGTCGAGCTAGTGTAGTCAGCTTAGAAGGTAACTCGGGATAGGTAGATTCAATTCAATATAGAGCATGGCTTGGTAGGGAAAAAGTCTCCAAGGTAGAGGTAGGATGGCTCGATAGTCATCCAAAGGAGCCAACTCGGCTATAAGAATATTATGAAGGAAAATATCAGGAGTCATGCCTTAGAGGCTTGCATGATGAAGCTCAAAGTGTTAAGGGTATAGATCACTAGGAGCTTGAGACCTATTTCATGGTTATCTCGAAGGTGGAGTACATGGAACAACTCAGAAGGGTGAGCTAATGGTATAACTTGTGTAACACCGAGTAGGTTGCTCGATGAAATACTATGGCGTAAAAGTGTTGGGACAATGAGAAAGAAGAACCAACAAAGGAGCTTGATTGATGATCCACGATGAATGAGTAGGTGAGTGATGTGGCTCAAGTTCAAATCTCACCTGATAAGGAACGTGTACAAAATTACAGGAGAGTTAAACATGGAAGTGAAGGATTCAATGCTTGTGAGTAAGGATCAATGCAAACAGTTCACAGATGAAATGATTTGCATGATATAATTTAGGTGAGTGATTTGAGCATTCGAGCCAAAGGTATGGAGTATCAAGTGGCTCCAAGATCAATCTATAGGGCATGCCGAGCTCGAAAGGGACTCAAATGAGGCATTTTAGAATCCACGAGTCATCTTGGTTGAGAACCAAGTCGAACTTGATAGTGAAGATGTTGTTGCCAAAGTTCATAGTCGAAATTAATCTTGATTGAGTCAATTCAGTGGCATGATAAGGAATGAACAATGAGTTGTTTTGATGGACCGATCAAGCTCGAGGGAAGGAATTTGGTGCATGGATCATGTTGAGTTTATCGTCATATGCATGGTACTCACTTGGTGGAATTCATTGGAGCTCGTTGAGTCAAAATTTGGCACAAAAAATGGAGCTCAATGGTAAGGAGCTCGAGAAACATGGAGAAACTTGAAGAGAATCCCTGATTCAGGATTATTTTGGTCCTTTATCATCCAACTAGGTAGAATGGTGTTTAAACCATGTGCACCATCATCACCATGGGGATCTTGGGGAGATTATTAACCAAATGGCCAAGAGGGATTTTGATGACGGGAAGCCAAGTCAGTATTTCCACGTATAGGGTAAATTCATCCCATCTTGTAATGTCAAGCCATCATGAGGCTTCCATGCAGAGGAAAAGTCTAGGTTAGTTTCCTATTTAGAAAGTGAGTCATTAGGGGGTTTGGTGGAATAATAGGCTCAATGATCATGGTGAGTCATTGAGTTATCCATCATATTCTCAGGATGGTTGGCATGGTGAAAAATTTGTACGAGGCCACCATTTTCTAAGGAACTAGTTTTGGGCTCATTAATATGGTTGGTATGATGAGTTCACCATAAAATAATTCAAGCTAACTATATGCATAGAGAAGGAAAATTTGTCATGCGAATGAAGGAATTTGTTAACGAGATAAAATGTTGAGTTCTCAGAGCCTTGAGTAGGAAATTAGTGATCAAATTTTTTTAGTTATAGATCCAGCATGTAGGGATGACCCTTATCACTCAGGAACGGTGATCACCATGAGAATTTTGGAGTATCAAGTTGTGATCTAATGAAACATTTATTGGAAAAGAGTTTGTAGTATAGCTCGACATATTCATATATGATGGGTAGATATACGTGAATGGAAGTGGAAAGCTCAATCAGAAGAGAGAGGTAGAAATGATTGACTAAGATCTTACATGACTCAGTGATCCATGCATCAAGAACTCATGAAAGGTTTGATAAATGGACGTGGAAAGGAGATAGTTCGAGCTTGCAAGACTAACTCGGATGGATTGGTGCATAAGTGAAAGGAAATGTTCATGAGTTTGACATTGAGATACTCCTCTTGATTGGATCATTCTTTGCGTTTTGAGGAGGTTGCATGCATTGGAGGATACCAAGTCAGTTCGGGGCCACCAAGGTGAATGTCGAGTTGGGACCACTTGGGATCTGAGCTATGTTGTAATGGAGTTGAACCATGTACGTAGAGAGCTCATGGGAGAGGATCTATCTAGAACGTGAATAGAGGTGGATGGCATTAACAAGTAAATCATTTTTCTTGATGTGGTGATGACTCACGTGAAGAAATTCTGATAAACATGATCTTATGGAAGTCAACTCGGAATGAGCCACATACATAGTAAGTCCAAACCAGGAGAGATTGGTAGATGAGCCATGCAGCCGAGTTACATCGAGTGAGCTCATGGTTCAATGTATCTAAGGTAATATCAACACAAAATTTGGTGGCTCAATTGAAATGTGATGATAGGTTCATAGATCGATGGTGGATTACATAATATTCCACTTAGTGATGAGCTAGTGCTCGGTCACCAATGCACATCGAGTAGAAGGTAGCTCGTGGCGGAACATTAAGTGCTCAATTTGGTAAATAAAAATTAAGGCTTGACCATGATGGAAAGATCTCATTAGTATAAGAGTTTCATACGGAGATCAATGATTCAATGGCCATGCATCAACAAGGATCCCTTTGGCATATACAAAGGGCTCAATGAAATTATAGGGCTCAGTAGGAATAGGAAGAGCTCGATGGAAAGTTCATTTTGGAAACTCAGCGGTGAGCATTGGAAGCGGTGGAGGAGCCATGTTTCAGATTGAGCCAATCAATAAGCATTCTATGTAAGGAAGCTCGATTACGTTGAAGGTTGAAGGAGCTCGACACCAACTCGGTGAGTTGGCTTGGTGAGCCAACCACCGAGTTGGTCCATTTTTACAAATCAAGCCTCTTCAAGGCAAACCAATTCAAAAGGGGCCCACCATAATTTTATTAGATTAATATTTTTATTTAAATATTTTAATAATAATATTTATTATTATTATTTAAATATTCTTTTAATTAATTAAGGATAACTATGTCAATAGGTAATTAATGACACATGATGGAACCTTCTCAAGTGGTTCAACCAACTGTAATAAATACATCATGTACCTTCAATTTAGGAAGGGAATTTATGACTCTTTCTCTCCTCTCTCTCAAACGCATTCTATAAATGTAAGTTGGAAGCTCATATCAAAGGGTTCCATAGGTCGAGACAGGTTGGACGGTTAGATAACTAAGACAAGTGTAAAATTTTCAAGAGTCCTCTCTCTTCTCGCAACTTGTCCTTGTATGTTGAGAGAACTTTCAAGCCTCATTTTCAAGATAGTAATGAAAATCATTTCCTCTTCTAAATGTATGGTGTATTTTACATGTTATTGAAGAAATAAAAGTGTGTGTTTTTGACTAATCTTGGTCCTTTCATCCTTCTATACTTAGTTGTGTCTTTTCTCATGCTTACAGGTACACTTTGTAAGTTTAAATTTCTATTGCAGGTTCTTGGAGTTCGTGCTTATAGAGTGGTGGAGTATTACATGCAGTTGAGTTATGGTGCTTATTCAACCTTCTCAAGTTCATCCTTCTTCCTGGAATACGATAACTTTTTTGTACGATCGAGTTTTAAAAAGTGAATGCCCGCTTCCTAGTCTGTGGTATTTTGTAGCCTCTCTAAGTAGCAGAGGTTAATTTTACTTGTGGTGCACACACCCTCTTCAAATTAACCCTTCATGAGTATGGAAAAACCCTTTATTTAGTACATTACCATCCCTAGTATAGTTTTATTTATTGTAAATCTCTTTCCCTTAAACCCATGAAGATGTTAGCATAGGTCTAGACAACCATTTTATTACACTAGGAGTAGTACAATACTTAATTTAGGAAGAGGAAGTTGACCTTCTCTAGAGGTTCACCTTGAGCCCAAGTCCCACAACTTTAAAGGTGATCCCATGTGTCCCAATCACACCGAACATCCTATTCTTATTTTGGCCATTCAGAGGGTGAAGTGATTTGGTGAAAATAGGGGTTCATTGGCTATTTTTCATATGAAAATGTGGTCTTAGACCCCAAATTTGTTGCTTTAATATTATTCATCAAATTCAATAAACCATGTAACAAATGATTAGATGGTTGAGATGTTGGATTATGAGTTTTAGATGCATATGAGATGGATGATTTACATCATTGATCTGCTTGGTAATTTTGAGGATGTGTTGGTGTAGGTGGAAGTTGTTGATAATGGGAAATATAGTTAAGAGGTTACATTTAGATTGGTTCGAGATAATGTTTGATTTTGAGATATAGGGATTTGATAACATTGGTTAGATTGAGATGGTTTTTGTAAAATATTAACTCTTGATTCATGTTCTATGGGGTTATTTTAGTTATGAGTGCTAGGTGGTTGAGATACATGGATATCTTGGTTAGAAAGTGCATAAATAAAGTCAGCTTGAGGAGGATATATATGGGTTTTCATTTTCATTGACTCATATGAATGGGATTGTGAGGCTATTATATTGGTATAGATATCTGAAGTAGAGATAAAGGGTGACATCACATTATATGGTAAGTGTGATGATTGAGATCGTTCAACAAGCTTACTAGTGATGGTAGCGGATGAAGTGGAGATAGTTTTGATATGAGGTAAGTTGGGTCGAAAGGGATCCACCAATTGAGTATATTGAAGCGATTGGGGATTATGGAGGACTTACAAAATAGATAATCATAAAGGGAGATAGGATTATCATCAAGGAGTTCTGAAACTCCACAAATCCATGAGGTATCATAGAGGTTCATATTTTCTCTAAAGTAGATGGGGTTGAAGTTAGTCTAGAAGCATTAGTTTTAATAATAGGATCATTTTAGATGACATGGTATTCATAAAGTGAGACCATCAAAACATAAGGTTGTAAGATCAAAGGTGTGGTCTCAAGTTCAGAATATTTTTGGGAGTGATCATTGGAATAAGAGATCTCATTGTATGAGGTGGATTATTGTGTTTTCTTGGTCTAAGAGGGAGTGATAAAATGCATAAATTAGATAAAAAAATTATGTAGTTTATTAAAAAATAGTTCAAGAAATAAATTTTCTATCATCATGATTATTTAGATATGAAAAATAAGTAAAAGAGGTTCAAAAGGAACTTATGAAATGGAAGTATGTGGATGGTTTCAGGTGGTTTTGACTGTGGAGTCCCCGATATACCAAAATGCGAGTGAGGCCCAAATCTGGAGAGAGTTTATAATGTGGCAAGAATACCGTGAAGGCTTTCCTTTTCGATGATGAAATCCCATTAGTTCCACTTGGTAAGGGATGATTCAATGTGTAAGTTGGTTTGTGCATTTGGTTGTGTGTGATGGAGTGAATGTAATGTGTTAAACCCCCTAGTTAGACTAGATTCTAAAGCAAGAATGAAAAGGATTATTTTTCTATAAAAAAAAAAGGATATTCGATGAGAACAACAAGCAAGAAAGTAAATTACGATGCAAAAGGAGAAGCTAAGAAAAAGAAGAATACCTAGAATATGATTTTCCTTTTTATCTAATCTTCAAATTGGATAAGCAAGTGAACTCAATCCCAAGTAACCCACGATACAATGAAAATAATTAAGAAAGCACGATCCAACACACATTCCTCCCTTATAAGGTTAATGGAAAATGGAAGAAATAATATGAAAAATGAAAAGAAATAACAAGAATCACCTTCAAAGGGTCCGTCCCATCAGGTGTGCAAGAATGTTGAACAATATTTCCTCTTTCCTTCTCAAATTAGTGAACTAGTACTAAGGAAAATAAAGCAACTCAAAATATGAAAAGTTTGTGGACCTTAAGATGGGATGATAATGTGAATGGGGGAAAATAATGGATATTTTTCCTCGGTGAGATCAGTGACTGCAAATCAAAATAACTCAATAGAAAAATATTAGATTAGTAGATAGGATGGGAGGGTTTCATAATAAATTTAGTTCGAGAAGTAAAAATTTCATGGATATATTTGAACCCTCGTTTTGATAAAGATAGATAAAATTAGATATTGATAAATTTGATGTAGCTAAGATCTAGATAATATGTAGTAAATATGAGATAAAAAGAATATTGAAATGCATAAATGTAAGGAAAGTATAGATCTTATCTAAATAGATACTAAATAAATCAAACATGCATGCGTCAATGGAAACTCGAGGTTATAGATGGCCAATCGATGGTGACTAAGGTAGATGGATTGAAACAATAATGAAGAATTTTGATCTAAAAGCTCGATGATAGATCTTGAGTTGGTGCAACATTAGAATGATGAATAGAAACACTGTAAAAGATTCTAAGACAAGGATATATAGAAAGGATGTAAGAAAATTAGATATCTAAGGGTATATACTAAAAATATGGCCTAAGTTAATGGTGACCAGGGTGGTTCAACGAAGGTTGGGCACGGAAGAATGAATCTTAGATGACAAAGAGGTAGGATGGCTTGATTTAAGACAACACTAGTAAAAATAGAAATGAGGTGGCAGAGGATATGGATATAAGAAAACTAATACAGTATAGGTTATCTCGATAGTGACTAGAAAGGGTCACTCACAACTTGGGTAGACCTAGGCTTAGACGAAAGGATATGAGATGAAATTAAGATTTGTAAACAAACATAGAGAGCTAACAAGGATGAAACTAAGTCCTTGATAACAGTTAAACCTACACAAGATGTTAGAGAATGATATGGATGATAAACAATTATTATGAATCAATGCATGTAAAGGGTGAAGGAAATTGTTATCCCAAATGTGCCCCCTACTCATTTTTGGCTAACTCCTTTACATCTTTCCTTCTCTTGTGCCTAAGTCAGAATATTTTATTTTATAGGAACTGAAAACCTTTTGGAAATGGAACCATTGGATAGAGCTCTTTCTCAGCTTTCCAGAAAGGTAACTTTTCCTCCTAACTCCACGTATTTTTCAAGTAATGGCTTAGCGGAGTTTTGGTGGGAAATTTTTCCCTAGAAGGCCCGCAGCCAATCAGGAGCTGCCCGTGCCCAATTAGAATGTGCCATGAGGCACCTGGAGTGGTAGAGCATGAGGAAAATTTGAAAAATGTTCCAAAGACCAAACGGGTAAAAATTCAAACTTTTTGCCCGCCGATCCGATTTTGGCCTGTTTTTGCCCTAAAACTTCAAATCGCCATAACTTTCGATCCAAAGCTCAGATTTTTGTGTTCTTTATGTCAATGGAAAGCTGGTGAAATTATCTACAAGATTCTATGGTAAATTTTGAATTTTGGTTCAGTTTGGAGGGATAAAATCAAAAATGCTTCTGGTATGCGCCCATGGATAGAACTAACGTTTCAACAACCAATTTTAATGCAAAATGGGTCGCATTCTTCTCCAGCATGGTCAAAAATGTCAGGGCATGGGTTTGTAAGGACCTCCATGCTGTTTTTAATGCATTTTGGTCAATGGGGAATGGCTCCCACATTTTTTCAAATTTTCTCTCTCCTGGGCTCGACCCATGCACTGTAAAAGCCAGATTTGGCTCATTTTTCAAAGGGTGGAACACTTTTTTACATAGCAAGCTTCTATTTTCACCTTCAGCAAGTGATTTTTTGCAAGGATCAGACCTTTTCAGGGATTGTAACAGTTTTCTGCCTCTTTGGTGTTGGAATGCAAGGATTTTGATGTTGAAAATCACAATATGGGCTCTGTGAATGCTTTTCAAGTCCTTTGTATGTGTTGTTTGTTTCATTTCAAACCTTTGATTATAGATTATCAACTTTGTGCATGATGTTTTATGTTGCAATTTATGATTTGTGTCTATTTTCATGAGAAAAAATGTTCACCACTCCTTTTGTGTATCACCCTTATTAGTTTAGTTTCAATTTTTACATCTCTTATCCCTGTCTCCTTGCAATCTAGGATAAAATTAGGATCTGAACCTTTGTATTTGTGTAAATAATAGATCTAATCAGAGGATTTTGAGGAACCAGCCTCTAATCTAGAGATTCCTCTCTCATTTTTACAAGTCCCACACTTGGAGAGAGGTTTCAATGTTGTGCAATCACACTGGATGCCTAAAACATCAATTTAGAAACCTGATTTGCATCCAGGGGTGTTGCTGATTTGCAACAACAATTTTGGCATGCCCGGTGGGACCTTAGAGGTCTCATTTTTATTGCAGCAAAGTTGATGTGCATTTTCTATAATTTTCTTACTTCAAAAGAGCTATAAATTACACATCTGGCGAATCCAAGGGGAAGAATCAACTGGTTTCAGCGGTGCATGCTTGAAAACTCATGAGAAGAATCACTAGAAGGTCAAGAGCTAGAGAAGAAGAGGCCTTTGTTTGAATATCCGTAGTTATCTCTAAGAGTAAGGAAAAGTGGGAGGAGAATCCAAAGGTCTCCATCTCCACCAAACAGAACTCTCTCAACTCCTCCTGGTAGGCCTTTCATTCAATCAACAAGGGTTCTAAGGCCAATTAGAATGGCGCACAAAACAACCCCTATGTCAATTTCACCGGCAGCAGCCCACTTGCTCTCAATGCACAAAATCCAGCCCAATTGCAGCCTTGAAGAACATTCCATTCTTGACTGGAGAGAATCAAACTACTCCTGGTGATCATGTTAAAGACATTGCCAACCTTTGTGTAATTCATGAAAGCAATGAGATGCAAGTTGTTGTCAAATTGCTAGCATCTTCATTCAAGAGGAAGGCTTTGCAATGGTTTAGAAGCCTTGCCTCATGTTCCATTCAAAATTGAAACCAGCTATGTGTAGCAATTCATGAGCAATTTGGAGAGAAGGGAGACAACTTGTCTCTTTTCGAGCAGTTGACAACCATCAAGAGAGCTCCCAATGAGCAGCTAACTGATTTCAACTTCAGATTTCAAAGGACTTGGGAGCGAATTCCAGTGGCAGTCAAGCCAACAGCAGAAGGTGCTTTTCTTTACTATCTCAAAGCTCTAAATTATGATATTTCTATGTTAATTCAGTCCATGGGAGGCACAACTATCCCCATTTCTTATAACATTGCCATTAGAGCTGAAAATTATTTGATCCAAGTGGAAAACTAGCCCCTAGACCTCCCATGCCATTGTTTCCAAGTTTAGAGAGCCTAAACACTAATCAAGCACCTAATTTGACTCCTTCTCCCACTCCTAGAAATCAGAATTCAAGTGAAGCTTCCACTTCATCTTCTAGTGCCTCAAATGAACTTCAAGAAGTCATGAAGCAATTGGAAAATTTAGGTAATGAGCTAGTTACTCTTAAGAGGCAACAAGCCCAAATTTTTAGACCTTCCTTCTAGCCTAAAGCTTAGCCTAATAGGTAACCATATCAACCTCATAGACCACCCAATCTAGCTACAAATATAAATCAAGCAAGGCCTCCTGCCAATGTGGACCATTTCAGCCCTATAATCCAAATGCTATATCTTCCTCTAAGGCATTGGTGCCAACACAAAACAACGTTGCTCAGGAGTATGATTGGTGTTTTCCATGCAATGAACCTCACAACCAATCTATGTTTTTCAACGGTGCCTTGAATCAAGCATTAATGGTGACAACTACTGGTGTGGAGGGTGAGGGCGATCACGGAAACAACCAACAACAAGAAACATTCTAGCAACAATCAGCTCCAAATGACACCACACTTGTGAACTGGCAGGCAGAGGATTTTTGTGGCATAAATCAAACAATCTCTCAAGGTGTTACAGCCAACACAAGGTCAAAAAGAAGGAATTTGGGTGAAGAACAACCATTAGCTCAACCAATCCACAACCTTTTATGGCTCCACAAATGGTTGGTAAACAAAATCCAGTTATAAATGCACAAGGGCAGCCAAGAACAGCTCCTAGACCAACTCAAATACCAGTTGCTTCTGCCCACATGCAAGGGATGAATATACAAACCAAGGGACAAAAAAGAGATCCTTCATCACCATTTAGTATCATTGATCGATGAAGAAGACAAATGTCAATATATCAATGTGGGAATCCCTATCTATCCCGAGGCCGAGATATTTGCTACAAGCTGCCATGAAGGACTGACCAACTTCGAATCAGCAAGTCCAAATGCAAGAGAAAGTGCTCACAAATGCTACCCAACCTGAAGGGAATCATGGAGGACAGCAAGGTAAAATGTTGAAGCCCCCTCCTTTTTATGTCTCATTAATCATTGGAAATCAGTTAGTGCACAATTGCATGATAGATTCCGGGGCAAGTAGCTCAGTGATGCCTAAACAAATAGCTGATCAGCTAGGGCTCCAGTATGAAACCATATCCAAAGGAGTAGTGCAGTTGGATGGGACAATAATAACAACAGTTGGAGTGATTAGAAACTTGAGTCTTACCTTGCATGCATGTCCAAATGTTGTTGTTTTACAAGATGTATCAGTTATAGACCTTCCACCACTCTTTGCCCTATGCTTGTCAAGGACTTCTGACCAAGATTGGAGGATATTTTTTTACGCTAATTGGTCACACATGCTGTTCAGAACGAGGTATGGAACCAAAGCTACAATCAGGTCTGAACCTATTGCAAACTTCCACATTGAGCCCTACACTCCAAGTCAGATCAATGCCAATTGTTCAACATTTGATCAAGAAGATCACCCAAGCACTGATGAAGTTGACACCAAGGTTGGAAGCATCTCGGATCTAACTCTTGATGAATGGGCAAACAAGGTACATGCTTTTTATCCTTATCAAGAAGTAGAAGAATCTGAGCTAGGGGTCTATTGCATACATGAAGAAGATCAGCCCATTCCTAGCATCACCAAGCCAAACCATAAGGATGACAATGAGGTATGGTATCTATTTTTTGATGGATCAAGGAGTAGACAAGGTGCAGGAGGTAGAGCCATGCTTGTTTCAACTCAAGGAGTAAAGTACTATTCAGCTTTTAGATTTCAGTTTCCATGCTCCAATAACACTGCTGAATATGAAGCCTTGGTACAAGGAATGCATTGGGAAATAAAGAGAGGAATAAAGAACTTGCAAGTCTTTGGTGACAGTGAATTAATTGTAAATCAGGTCAAGGGACAACATGCTACCAAGAATGATCTACTTAAGTGCTACAAGAACAGGGTGTGGGACCTCATTGAGGATTTTGAGGGTTTTGGCATCAAATCCATTCCTAGGAAAGAGAACCAAGTTGCTGACAAGCTTGCAGCAGTAGGGGCAGCCTTTGACATTGTGGAAAGCATTCAACAAGACAAGGTACAACCAAACATCCACATGATTGTGAGGCCTTCAGTGCCGGATAACAATGTCAGTTGGCAAGTGTTTGAAAATGACCAACAAATCATCCATTTCTTACAAGAAGAAGCTGAGTTCTCAGCTAAAAATCAGAAAAATTGGAACAGCAGTATGGTGACCAAGTGGTATAGCTGAGAACTAACAAGCTGCCCAAGGGACTTATCACTTTGGAGTCCATTTTCAATCCCAATGATCAGTTTAGGAAAGAGAAAGCAAACATTCAGGTCAAGAGAGAAGATTTAGTATCCATCTTGGTGGAAGAGAACAAACCATTGCAAATTGGAAAGATGACAACTAAACAAGAAAGATACGAGTTCATATATATTTGTGTCAAGAGTTCCCGATGATGTGCTTGCTTGGAGCTATGAAGACTTGAAATGTTTCAATCCCAACTTAGCTCAGCATACCATTGAATTAGATCCAAATACTAAGCATGTCAGGCAGAAATAAAGACTAGTCAATCCACACATGGAGCCTCTCATGAGGAAAGAATTGAACAAGCTGATTGAGTCAAGGATCATATTCCCAATCAAGCATTCTAGTTGGGTTGCCAACTTGGTTCCAGTCAGAAAGAAGAGTGGAGAGATCAGATTGTGTGTTGACTTTAGAGACTTGAATAGAGCATCTCTCAAGGACCATTACCCACTCCCTTCCATGGAGCAAATCTTGCAAGTTGTGGCTGGCTCCGAGAGGTTTTCACTACTTGATGGCTACTCAGGCTACAATCAGATTATGGTGAAGGAAGAAGACCAGTTCAAGACAACCTTCACAACCAAATGGGGAACTTATGCATACAGGAAAATGCCATTTGGGCTATCCAACGCTGGTGCTACCTTCTAAAGAGCAATGGACATGGCGTTCAAAGGTTTGATTAACAATGTGGTGCTGATATACCTTGATGAGATCACTATTTTTTCAAAGAATGCAGCAGACCACCTCTCTCATTTGAGACATGTCTTCTAAAGGTGTAGGAGATTTGGAGTGTCTTTGAATCCTAAGAAGTGTATCTTCCTAGCACAGAAGGAAAGCTCCTTGGACATATTGTCTCCAAAGAAGGATTAGCAATTGATACAGAGAGGGTTGAAGCCATAAGAGCACTACCATTACCAAGCCACAAGAAGGCCCTTTAGAGTTTCTTGGGGAGAATAAACTTTGTTCGAGAGGTTTGTCCCAGATTTTGCAGCCCTTGTCAAACCTATCACCAAAATGTTAAAGAAAATCATGGCTTTCAAGTGGACAACAGAAGGCAAGGAGAGTTTTGAAGTAATCAAAGAAGCCATCTCTCAAGCACCAACTCTCATCAACCCAGACTTCTCCAAGGATTTCATCCTCTATGCCTTTGGAGGTAATGATACTATTTCTGCCATTTTGGTACAGCAGAACAAGGACAACGATGAGAAGCCAATTGCTTTCTTCAGCCAGAGCCTAGATGACTATGAGGTGAGGTATTCTTTTATTGAGAAACATGTACTTGCAGTAATCAGAAGCTTGAAGAAATTCAAGCATTTAGTCTCAAACAACAAGGTCCGATTCATGGTCTCTCATCTTTGGGGTTAAAGACTTCCTCCTCAACAAGGATTTGAATGAGAAAAGGGCAGGTTGGATCAATCATGTCATGGAGTATGACATTGAGATCAAGGTCACCAAGCTGGTAAGAGGAAAAGGATTGTGTGAGCAGCTGATTTTGGGGAAGCAAAAGAAGTATGCAATGAAGAAGAGGCTATTTTGTGATTCAAGACAGCTATGAGCCAAGTGGCACTCAAGAAGAAAATAATGCTATCCCCTCTCCTTGCTGGACCCAAGGTATAATACACTTCCTAAACATATGTCTATGCCCTCGGAGATGAACAAAAACCAAAGAAGACAATTCAGATTGCAGGCTGTCCCATATGCCATTGTTGATGGAGTTTCATTCAAGAAAGATGTGAATGGAGTGCTGCTAAGATGCATTAGCACAAATCAGATTCATAGGGTGTTGGAAGAGTTCCATGGTGGACCAGCTGGTGGTCATTTTGCATTGAGAGTGACAGCTCTAAAAATTATGAAGGCTGGTTATTATTGGCCCAAGATTTTCAGTGATTGCTTTGCATGGATCAAGAGGTGTAAGAATTGTGCATTCTTCACAGGAAAAGAGAGACTTGCTGCCCTTCCATTGCATCCAATCTTAGTTGACCAGCCATTCATGCAATGGGGTTTGGACTTCATTGGAGTCATTAATCCCAATTCAAGCCAAGGGCACAAATGGATTTTGACAGCCACAGACTACTTCACCAAATGGACTGAAGCAGTAGCACTCAAAGAAGCAAATGAGTCTAGCATCTTAGACTTCTATGAGGGCATAGTAACCAGATTTGGCATACCTGCTACAATAATCTCAGATAATGCATTGGCATTCATTGGATCCAAGGTGACTGAGTGGGCTGTCAAGAACGGGATCTACCTAAGTACTTCATCAAACTATTACCCTCAAGGTAATGGCCAGGCTGAGTCTACAAACAAGAACTTGTTGAGGATCATTAGGAGAAATCTTGATGAGAATCAAAAGTCTTGGCATACCAAACTGAAATCAGCCTTATGGGCTGATAGGATAACTCCCAAGAGATCCACGGGTAACTCTCCATTCAGGCTTGTTTATGGAAGAGAGGCAATTTTTCCCATGTCTCTTGAGTTGCCAACATTGGAACTCATGAAGTAGTTAGAGTTGCTAGAGTTTGGGCCCATGGAGGTGAGATATGCAGAGTTGATGGAGCTCCAAGAGATCAGAGATCAGGCATCCCAAGCAATGGAGAAGGATCAAGCTTTGATCAAGAAGACCTTTGATAGGAAGGCCAAGAGTAGATCTTTCCAAGTTGGAGATCTAGTGTTAAAATGGGATGTAGATAGAGAAAAATCGGGAAGGCATTCAAAATTTGATGCCATTTGGAGTGGCCCATACATGGTCACGAAGTGCAAGAACAACAATTCTTTCCAATTGGCTTCATTGGATGGTGAAGAACTGCAGATTCCAGTCAATGGAATCTATCTCAAGCATTGCTTCTAAAGGGAAATTCTCCACCTTGTAAATATTAGCTTAGGTTTTCATTCCTTCAAGTGCTTGTGCACATTGTTTTGCTGTAGGTTGTTTTGCTTTCCCTAAGTGCTTTGGCACAGCTTGCTGTTCCTGGGAATGTGTTGCAGGCCTTGCTCCATCAGGTGATTTTCCATGTTCCTCTTTGCAACGTTCTAGTCAGTTGGGGTATTAAACAGAGAATCAAGTGACTCCATGCCCAATGGATTGCTTCAGGAAACTGGTAACTTCATCCAGCAGGCAGATGACCCCTCTGAGTCACCAAAATTGTTATCCCAAATGTGCCCCCTGCTCATTTTGTGGCTAACTCCTTTACATCTTTCCTTCTCTTGTGCCTCAGTTAGAATATTTTGTTTTCCAAGCACTCAAAACCTTCTAGAAATGGCACTATTAGATAGATCTCTTTCTCAGATTTCCAGAAAGGTAAATTTTTCCTCCTAACTCCACATATTTTTCAAGTTATGGCTCAACAGAGTTTTGGTGGGAAATTTTTCCCTAGAAGGCCCGCAGCCAATCAGGAGCTGCCACGTGTCCAAGGGCAAAAAAACACCAAGCGACCCGAAGGAAAAAATGGTCAAGAAGGGCCCATACCCAATCAGAACATGCCATGTGGCACCTGGAGTGGTGGAGCATAGGGAAAATTTGAAAAATGTTCACAAGACCAAACGGGTAAAAATTCAAACTTTTTGCCCGCCGATCCGATTTTGGCCTATTTTTGCCCTAAAACTTCGAATCACCATAACTTTCGATCCAGAGCTCAGATTTTCACGTTCTTTATATCAATGGAAATCTGGTGAAATTATCTATAAGATTCCATGGTCAATTTTGAATTTTGGTTTAGTTTGGAGGGAGAAAATCAAAAAATTCTTCTGGTATGCGCCATGGACAAAACTGACGTTTCAACAACCAATTTTAATGCAAAATGGGTCGCATTCTTCTCCAGCATGGTCAAAAATGTTAGGGCATGGGTTTGTAAGGACCTCCATGCTATTTTTAATGCATTTTGGTCAATGGGGAATGGCTCCCACGTTTTTTCACATTTTCTCTCTCCTGGGCTCGACCCATGCACTGTAAAACCCAAATTTGGCTCATTTTTCAAAGGGTGGAACACTTTTTTGCATAGCAAGCTTCTGTTTTCACCTTCAGCAAGTGATTTTTTGCAAGGATTGTAACATTTTTCTACCTCTTTGGTGTTGGAATGCAAGGATTTTGATGTTGAAAATCACAATACAGGCTCTATGAATGCTTTCAGTCCTTTGTATGTGTTGTTTGTTTCATTTCAAACATTTGATTACAGACTTATCAACCTATGCATGATTTTTTATGTTGAAATTTATGATTTGTGTCTATTTTCATGAGTAAAAATGTTCACCACTCCTTTGGTGTATCACCCTTATTAGTTTAGTTTCAATTTTTACATCTCTAATCCTGTCTCCTTCGCAATCTAGGATTAAATTAGGATCTCGAACCTCTGCGGTTGTGCAAATAATAGATCTAATCGGAGGATTTTGAGGAACCAACCTTTAATCTAGAGGTTCCTCTCTCATTTTTACAAGTCCCACACTTGGAGAGAGGTTTCAATGTTGTGCAATCATCACCTGCTGGATGCCTAAAACATCAATTTAGAAACCCGATTTGCATCAGTGGGTGCTGCTGATTTGCAACAACAGAAATCTCCATAAAACTTCAAAATGGAAGTGCAAGATCTCTAAGAGAATTCCAAGATGAGTTTTAAAGTTGTAAAGACACTCAAGGATGAAGAAAAGATCACAAGAAAGTGAGAGTTTCCAAGATTACATCCTTGAACATGGAGGTGTGAATCAAGATTTATAGGGTTAACGATGACATGAGAAAGCCACCGTGTGCTGTTGAGAGACATCCATTTGAGCGGTGAAAAGATGTCCAACTTGAGGCATATTTTTAGATAGATAGTTCTAAAAATATCTATCTAATCTCATTTGCCTATGCAAAATTGTTTGTTTCTCAACTATTTCTTTCCAAAGACCTCAAATATGGATCATACCTCTGAGTTATGACATGGAAACATAAACCTCAATTACATAGTTACAACATTATTCCCATACTTTTACAATACTTGATCAGCTCTAAATTTAACATCTCTGCCTCATTCTTCATGTTCTAGGGCTAGAAGCAAGCATGGAATGACTCAACTCAACCATGAAAAATCATGACTTAACCTTGTTGACCTCATATAGATCCATAGACACGTAATACACACCTCATGGAACATGAATCACATTTTGAAACACTCGAATTCATTTGAGTTGACTCAAACCATGACTTTTGTAACAATTTTGTGACAATATAGCACGTGTAATTTTGGGTGCGTACATATTGCCCCCTCAGAGAATCATCTTAGCCATGAAGAGGTGTAAAACGTAGAGTCTGAGTATGGAATTCCCAAAATGGGGAGTTAGAAGCTATACTTGACATGTCCGTGTGTTGAAATTTCACCGTCCAAGCTCCTGCTACCTATAAGAGGAAGAGAAGACTCAAGTGCAGATAGATAAAATATTAAAAAATAAAAAGTAGATAAAAATGAAAAGAGGACATACCATTTGTGTGGGGATATAGAGATATACATGCACCAACACTCTAGCACTGTAAACACATACACTCAAAACGAGGTCAAAAAACACATATATATCAAAACAAACTCATTTTCCAATTCATTTGTGCTTATTCGATTTGGTATTTTTGGAGTTGTGGACCTGCAATGACCATTTGCGATGAGAGTACAACTGAAATAACCATTACAATATCGTGATCATGCCTCCATGAGTGGGAGATTGACCTACATGGTCCAAGGTTGGATTTTTCACTTGTGTATTTTTAAACATAAAATGTAAAAATGTTGAAAAGTTTACCTAGGGGAATCATTTTTAGAATTTATCGTCTAAAATGAGTCTCTAGGGGGCGTCCATAGGGAAATATTTTATTTTGTCCAAAATGGTATTTTTTGTGTTTTTGAGTGTTTTATAGGGTTAGAACGTGTTTAGAGAATTAGTTTAGCACCAACACCCGAGTAGGGCGGTGGTCATGGGACCTGCCACCTTGATAGGGTGGTAGTCCTGAACTATTTGCCCGCCTGTTTGGGCGGCGGTTCAACATAATGACCACAATACATGTTAACTTGATTTTTTTGAATTTTTGATGTTTTTCATATTTTAGGAGAGATTATGCTTTGATATACGTTACTAACTTGCTCCTTTTCTATGTTTTGGTGGATGCGTATGAAGGAGGAGGAATACATTTTTGGGTTGTGAGAGGGAGTGTGAGTGGATCCCGGATATTTTAGACCAGTTGACCGTGGATGAGGCATATATTCTCCATAGGGTGGGGTTTTGGAGGATTGCAAAGGTTCCCCATGTCACTCTCGTGAGTCACATAATGTGTGACATGTTTTTACTAGGATACCGACTGAAACACTTTCTAGTTGCCATGGGCAATAGGTGAGTGGAATATCATCATTTAGGATGTATACCACATTATTGGGCTTCGATACTCAGGAGGACAATAAACTTGGAGAAAAAAATATCCAAGTATGTGATGACAAAGTGGGCCACATACATGGGCGGTGTTATTGTTTCATTTGGCTCGAAGAAGGGGATAAAGGTCCAATCTATTGTCACTACTCCTATCCCCATCATTTACAGAGCCATCATGGGTATCTTGTCCTCATGATTGATCAGGGACAAGGGAGGTGACACTCTCCTTTACTGTTGGGCTCCTATTATTGCACAGATTGAGGGGCATGGCTATATATATGCCTAGGGAGTAGACATCCTGGGGACTACCTATCATGACATATACAGGGTTGTCAAGTTACAGGGTTAGTAACTAAGCCATCCCACGCTATTTATGAGATGGTTATATTAGTGCATTACCCCTTATGGAAGGGGGATACTAGTGTAGGATCCACGGGCCATCCGGGGAAGTGAGGTGGCCAACAATGTTAGTTCTTTCGACCCCACACCATCCGGTGGATTCTTTAACCCCGAAGACATAGCTTACACACCCTACCGGGATATGTCAGGTTATGGGGCGGAGGTGACCACAATGGTAGCTTTCTCTACCACAAGGAAGTTTTTGATAGGGTAGGGAGTGTCAAGGTTCATCCATTCGATCGGGTTCCTTAGTAGTTTGGCCTCCCTTATGTAGATATGCTTCCTCCAAAGTGGAACCAATATACAAGACTATTTAGGAGGCCCGAAGGGCCCTAGAGGGGATCCTAGCTAGATTGTGGTTACTCCATGTGTGCCTATTTTAGTAAGGTGTGTGGTTTATGGCCAACGGGAACTGGTGTCCCTCGAGTGCCTTTACTTTAGATTACGACCACTATCACTCACATTGGAGAGGAGGATGAGCCCATTGATGTACACTCTAGCTCGAAGAGAACAAATGAGATGACACCGAGGAGGAGTCCATTGGAGAGGAGATATGGGATGAGGGGTTAGGTGGTAAGGCTACTGACTTATCCCATATGGATGAGGAGGAGAGTGATCCTTAGTGGCATAACACTTAGGTTATGCCGAGAATAGAGTGAGAGGAGGCAATAATAGAGAGAGAGACCTTGGTATAAGAGGGACCACTTCCTCGAGATAGAGAGGGAGATGATGAGTCCATGATAGGAAAACATCTCACATATAGCTTTGGGAGGCCCCAAAACCATCAGTAGTAGGTGTAAAAATACCGAATCTACTTGGATTCCTAGAGATCTAAGTACATTGATACTCTTCCCTTGACTTTGTTACTTGGTATTTTTTGTTTTGTTTTGTAATCTCCTAATTAATTGTTTCTTATTATTTTATTACTTGCAAGTATGCATAGGAGTGGTGAGAGATTATACGATGGGTGTATATGGACACCTTGTTAATCCCCTTAGGAAGACTGAGCCGAGTTGGTGATGATTTAGGCCAGCCAATAGCAACCGGCATACACACCGATTTGTTTTCACCTGTTTAGAGAGTAGTGGAGGTGATGACCTCTCTTTGTACTTAGGTGGTTGGGTATGATGAAGCGAGAGATTGATGAGGTGGAGTTGTTCTTGTAGCAAGACCACGTCCAAATGGCCTCCACCATGAGTACTCACACCATTCAGTTTGTTCTAATCGACACACTACCAAGTAGGAGTCTCGAATTTGGCCATGCACCATCTGAGGGATCCCAGAGTGATTGATTGGCCATTGGGATTTTTATTTCTTTGTTGCTATTTGATTTAGCAATATATGAGTTTTTGTATATTTTGGGCTCATTGTGAGCATTTTGACCATGCCTAGCGAATGATGGCATTATACACAAAACTCAATTTATTATGATATATACAAACTCTTCTTTTTGGTTCAAGTAATTATTTGTATCTGAGTTGACTTCCTATTGGATCACTTTGCATGTGTACTCTAGATGTTTAGAAATTCCATTTTTATATGTTTTCAGAATGTATGTAGTGGATATGAATGCTAATAGAATGATTTATTTTTGTATTTTATAATGTTGATATATGATAATGCAAACACATTGTAATGCTCAACTTTAGTTTCTTTAAGAAATATTTGGTACTTCGTATTGTTTAGGAAAAACATGGTTATATAGTGATATGATAAGTAAATGAAATTTCCCTACTCCTAACTCCACATAATTTATAAGATGCGAGGGCTCAACACCAAGAGCCAGAAAGGGCACAAGTTATGAAAAATTGTTGAATGGTAGTAATGAGAGAAAGACAATGATTTGGAAAAACCAAATTGAGATGCTACAACATCCCTATACTCAAGTTGCTTCATAGTTTAGAATGTGAATTTATTTCAATTTTTTCTAGACTTAGATCCGTAGATGGCCACTTGGTTGACAACAATTTTCTTTTAGGTTCTAAACTCTTATGGAACTTGAGACATCTAACTCACTTTGTTTTGATTTATGATTTCACAATATTTGAATGAACTTTTTCTAACGTTCATCTTTTTCAAAGAGACCCCCTACACCTTGCCCCATGCTGCCAATAGGAATTATGGGCTCATCACCATGGAAAAGGCATTGGTGAGTAAGGGAATTTATATCCTTTCCCAACCGTACATCACTAGTAAGAGATGTAGGCTCGACACCAAAGGTTGATAAGGCAAAGAAATGTGTAAAATAAAAGTTTTCTCTATATTTACATTTGACTTATTTATCTAGGAAAAATGTTTTGAATGTTCTTATTTCCAAAGAGATCTCGTACGAGATAGATGTGACAGCATGAACCTTCTAGAATAGACTATAGTAAAATACACCTAATGTAGAAAGAGACTATAAGTAGAACCAAGTATGTAGGCCTTGGTATGGTTATTGTCAAAACTTTGTCTTATCCTGTTTGAATTGATGAAATGATTCAAAAACAATTGATGATACCATGTAGATTTGTAGAGGGATGATTTGAATGTTTTGATAATATTTTTAGAAGTTTTTAGGAATTTATATAAGAAAAAATCCCTTGATCACAAAATTTTACTGAGAATGAATTGGTAGATGAAATTGCAATGCGAGATGCGATAATGTACATATGAAAATGCTAATGGATCATGCATAGTACCTCTTGGTGAAAATATTTTACAGATTTGCTAAAATCATCACCCTCTAGTGTACATAGGAAAAATTCCCCATTTTTGTAGTCTTTTATCACTCGATATGGAACCAACCACATGGTTCTGAATTTCCTTCATTCATCGGTCTTTTTTTCTATCTAGTTTACAAGTCTTAAAACCATATCTCCATCATATATTTCACACTCATAGACCTTTTTGTTGTATTTCTGAGCCATCCGGTCAATGTAAACGTTATGCCATTGTTCAACATTGAGTCTAGCCTCATCAAGAATTTCTAATTGAGAGATTCATACCTCTCGATAGCCTTCTTCTCTCATAATTCCTTGTAATGAGATATAGAGACTAGGTATTTTGACTTCGAGTGGTAAAAATACTTCTGCACCAAATACAAAAGAAAAGGGGGTTTCCCCCGTCGGAATTCTTAATCGATGTTCGATAGGCCCATAAGGCCAAAAAAATATTTAAATGCTGATCTCATTTTTTCTCCTTGACGATATTAAGGAGAATTGATTTTAATGTCTTGTTCGTATTCTCGGCTGTCCATTAGCTTGAGGTTAATAGAGAGAAGCCGTATGGTGATTTATTTTCAACTTTTCACACAACTCACGTACTTTATCATTCTTGAAATATGTACCATTATCTAAGATAATGAATTGTGTGACACCGTACCTACAATCTGATTTGATTTAGAATGAACTTTGTGATTATAGATCCAAGAACGGTGGTAAGAGGCATGACTTCTACCCACTTATTAAAGCATTTTGTGACTGCGATTATAAATTTATGACCATCCATTGATGAGGAGATAATTTCCCTATTAAATCTAAGCCCCACATGGAAAAGGGCCATGACGTTACAATTAGTTACAGATCCTATGCTAGTATGTGGATCTCATGGGAAACTCTTGAAATTTATGGAATTTGTGTACAAAATCTACCACGTCATGTTCTAGTGTGGTCCATAAGTAGACCATCCAAATTATCTTTCAATAAGTAGTGTGGCCACCAAAGTGACTTCCACATACTCCACTACGTGACTCATAAAGAATATTTTCATATTCTTCTTCATCAACAAATCTTAACAACATTCCATTAAAGCCTCTATGATAGAGGACTTGTTCCAAGATGACATACTTGGGGGTTATAATACACAACTATCTTATTTGTTTTGATGTTACCCCTTTTGGATATGTATGTTCCACTATGAAGTTAATGATGTTAGTGTACCATGGACGCACGAAATGGGAGGCTTGGTTTCAACAAAATACACACACTCATTGGGAAAGTCTAGATTCAATAGATTACCTCCATCCAATGGGTTATCAGCCAACCAGTCCACAATGATTTTTCCTTTGATGAACATCTGATTTATAAATGTTAACTCAAATTCTCCCATCGAGTTATGAAATGTTAAAATTTCTTTGATAAGGACCCTTATGTGAGGAATGTCCACATGTGATCTATTTTAATAATAACCCTTATTTATTTATTTAGCATGTAATGTCTTAAGAAATTTATAGTGAAGACTATATCAAGGCATTCCTTTTTTTCTATGTGTAATACATCTCATAATGAAACAAATTCGATCATTTGTTGAAGTAGACTACACGTTATCTTTCATCATCATCATCTTATTGAGATAACATGTAGGCTAACGAGACATCCGTAGCTCGTGAATACAGGATCAAGGGGTGATCTGACTTAGGTGGCATGAGTGTGGGAGGTGACAATAAGAACTATTTAAATGACTTAAATTTCTCATTGCATTCTTCCATCCAATCAAGTGCAAAGTAATCCTTTTTCAATAAGTTATTGATTGGGTGAATAGAAAATATCAAATTAGGGATAAACCTTGATTATACCGATTTTTCCAAGGAAATATTTGATGCGAGACTCATCTAACAAAGTGGATTCATTTCTAGTACAACTCATATTTTGGCTGGGTCTACATCAATCCCTCATGAAGATATTATGTATCCTAAAATCTTGCCTCATGTTACACCGAACACGCATATTTCAAGATTTAATGTGACGTCATATTTGATTAAGAGAGAAAGGAGGGTACGAAGCACCTTGGGTTATCACAACATTTTATGGCCTTAACGAGAAGGTCATAGACATAGGATTCCACAATATTATGTATAATATCATGAAATATATAAGTCATCTCCCTTTGTTATGTGGCATCAACATTCTTAAGCTCGAATGAAATCAAAACATAAATGTAGGTTCACCAAGGAGTTATGAATGTAGTTTTAGCCTAATCCTCCTCGAGATTCTAATTTGATTGTACCCTTAAAACCCATCCATGAGAGATAGCAACTCAAAACCAACTGTTGTGTCGAGAATAACATTGATGGATGGTAATGGGAAATCATCTTTGGTACAAGCCTTGCTGATATCCCAAAATTCTATGAAAATGTAAATATTTCCATTCTTCTTGACAATGGGGATGATATTAGACACCCATTATGAGTAGTCAACTTACTTGATGAACCCTATATGTAGGATTTTCATCACTTCTTCCTTTACCTTGAGGGCCACATTTGGCTTCATGGGCCTTGATTTTTTTTAATTAGCTCAGTGTCTGGCTTGGTGACGAGGTTGTGAACTGCAATGTGTGGTGAAATTCACATCATTTCCTTGTAGCTAAATGTGAAATATTTTTTATGCTTCTTGAGGATATAGGTATGTATTTCAACCTCCTCGAGAGTTAGAGAGAATCCTAGTTTTAATATTTTTGTTCCTCCTCTATCCCAATGTTTATATCAATTTTCCCTTGATCAAGGAGGCATTACCTTCCTCTAACTTAGCAGTGGGGGTAACTCTAAATCCCCCTCTTCTCCTACCTCATAAATTTGAGCTCCTTCCCGGGAAGATGTTATAATGGGATTTCTAAAATAGGAAGAGGAATGTGGGATTAAGGAAAGATCAACCTCGAGATGAGTAAGATGTAATTCTACAAAAGTGTTTAGATATCCGGGGGTTGTTTTATTACTTTCAACATGATTTGAGATGACAGACTTGATCTTGGATTCTATGTATGTCAACATCGAGTTATCGCTTTTTACAAACCAAAGGTTCGAAAAAAGCGAGACCATGAAGTTTATATCCTCCAACTCACTACTTTGAGTGAAGCGAGAAGCAAATTTTTTTATAGATTCTATGAGGAGGTTCTGTTCTCATGGAATTTCTTCAATCAATATGAATTCAAATGAATTTGTTAGATTTAGCACTGCTATTTTGTAGAGTTGTAGATACTTGAGCTCTAGTCTCATATACCTCGAGATACTTGATTCATAATGAGACTAAGAAGGAGGGATTTGTATTCAGCCCCATTATTTGTACATTCAAATTTTAACTTGAAAGCAAAAGGTAGAATCTTTACCTCATGAGAGGTAAGGATCACACCTTCCTCAAAGGCCGAAACCACATTTAGCTCCATAAAAATGGAGATTCCAAAAATTACTTAGAAGAATGGACATTGGATCATCCTTTGTGTCTTCTTCCTTTACCTCAATTACTTCAACCATACAAACTTCATCTCCTAGAAGAGAACCGAGTCCGTGAGGTATGTCCCATAACTATATAATTGAATGGAAGAAGAATAGGTAAATCCTATTCCAAGAGCTTGAAAATAATTGTTGCGGTTCTTACCGACATTATCTCTATGATGACAGTTTCATCCTTGATTGGAGGAATGCCTGTGATCAAGCCCATGACTTCTAATTCCATTGTAGAAACCAAATTTTCTTCTTGTCTTGAGCTTGTAGGTTTAATTAATTAAGTTGTAGGAAGGTAAAACTCAGAGTGGACCCCTGGCCTCTTCTTTAAGTTAGCTAGATGTATGTAAAAATGTTTTGGATCACCCTATGTCACAAAGAATTTCCCTATATATAGGAACTTGACTTCTTGAAATAAAGTGGAGGGAATTGCCTTCATACGATGAACCAAAGGAAAACCAAGGATCATATTATAGTTAGTTTCTGATCTATAATATAAAACTCGTTAGAACCATCTTAGGTCGAAAGTGACTGGTAACACTATAGTTCGATTGACATTGCTTAGAGGTTGTCATAGCCTCTCAAGTATATTTTGTGTTGAGGAGAAATTTTTCTCTCTATAACCTAAGTTTTGAAGAAAAGAGAAGGGGACTGTTAACTTCTATCTTATCATCAATCATCACATGTTTCATAGAATTGTTATAAATCCAAACTTGTAAAAACAAATCCAGATCATCACTATGAGTTATTTCACCATCGTGGGGATATTTATGATGTCCAATATGAATCGACATCTCTTTCAGGATGCCTCTGAGGATAGACATCAAATTCCATGTGGTTGATCTATGATTTTGGAGGAGGGGTGATGTTAATCAAATGGCCAAGACCTAGTGCTTGTAATAGAGCCACTCGTGAGTAGGGGAATTCTTTAATAGATCCAAGAGGTAAATGTGAGAGAAAGTCTTGGTGAGTCATTGTTCAAGTCATAAGCTCCTACTGGTTTTCCTAGTGTATCACAAATGTCATCTAATATAGTTGGGTAGATCGAGATGGGATTTGAGGAATAATATTTGGCTCCAGTGGAAACTTTAATATGAGGTTTAGTGTCTAAATCTACTAATCCCACAATTTTTGTTTATTAGTGGCCATCCAAAAATGGTGCCACTTGTGGGTTTGAAGAGGTTGAGGCTTCACAATCATTGATTCCTATTACAATACCTTTTTTGAGCTATTGGGATCTATTCTACCATATTTTAGGTACATGGGGAGAGGATCATTAAATATTACAAGTGGTGTGTTATGTGGGGATACCGGTTCCACGTAGCTATTATGAGTTGGTGATGTTAAATTTGCCAAAAATATGTCAACAAATAATTGTCTTTGATCCTCTGGAAAATGTTGTAGAAACATTTTGCAATCACAGATGTTCTTGCATCATGACAGAAAATCCTATGAAAACCCTAATGCAAATAAGGATCATAATCTCAAGGCCTTTGGTTTGCACCTTGTTATCACCTGAAATTACGATTGTTTCTCGGTTGCTAGTTGTTATAGTCAAAATTTAGGAACCCTTTCCTTGGTTCTAGAATTGGTTCAAGTACCCGCCTGGGTATTGATTAGGGCCTTAGGTATTCATTTGTCTTGATTGCTGAGGTAATTTTTGTTGTTATTGTTCTTTGAGGAAAATTAAAATCTATAGCATTGACTTAGGAGATAATTTATTGTTTCTCTGATTATTTCCATTGTTGTTGTTGGTAGTGTTTGTATTGGGAGAACTAACAACATTGGGTTTCTTGGGTTGATCAGTAACACCATCAGTCGTAACCCCACAATTATTATTAAGGACCTTTGATCCTTGATTATTACTTGTGTTGTTGGAGTAACCAGGGTTATTTTGGCTAGGAGTGACTAACTTTCCATTTTTTCCATAAGTCTTATGATCATTGGCAATGGTTGCTTGGTCAATTCGGAGAGCACCCTCTATCACTTCTTCGTATCTTCTTAAGGGGAAATTTTTAACTTATTCCTTTGTATCCCTATTGAGGGAGTGGATGAATGAATCAGAAAGCTCCATCTAATCCATGTTCAGATAACTTGCAAAGGAGTAAAGAACCTGTCACCACCTTTGAATGAACTGGGGTGTGAACTCATTATACTCTTGTCCGATATGAAGGAATTCTTTTATTTATGTCCTTAAAAGTTGGTTCATGTCAAAATCCTTAATAAACTCGACACAAGTTTTTGATGGAGTGTATTAAAGCCTCTTGTATCCTATAGTAATAATTGAGAGTGATAACTTATAGCATCTTTGGGAAAATCTTCATAACAACCACATCCCACAGGAGAAGCTCTCGATTGGTCATTGCGTAAGATTTGATGTGAGTGTTAGGATCTCCCTACCATTTGAACTTAGGTAGATCAGGAAAGGGTATTGTGAGCATGACTATCTAGATGGAGAATTTTATAAGCTCCTTACGATATTCAGAGTAGGTCCCCATTGCATAGGTTTCAACCATTAAAGATTCGTATTAGGGAGGTAGAAGTTACATTGGTTGCTAAAATGAAACAACGTAAACATTTTTGGGGCATATGGAATCCTTGTGGCTATCCATACGGACTTGGGTAAGTGTATATATCCCCCTATGGTGATTTAGAGTACATGTTGTAAGGGGGTTGACTAATTTGATATGGAGTTGAAGGCACAAAGTTAGGGAATGTTGCATTTCTAGCTAGTACGATGTTTCATAACACACTTTTGGCTAGTTAATATTATAGATATCCATATGTGGCATGAGGAGGCATACCCGAGGTTCCGTTCCCAGTTAGAAAATCTCTAGGGCTTGGAGTGCCCGTATAAATTGGAAGATTCTGTATAGTAGGTACTTTTCCATAATTCTATGGATAGTGAGAAGTTCTTATTTTCCTTGCGTATTAATTTTGAGCATTTTGGGAAAGCTCTAACTCTTTTAATTTGTCAACTAACATCGAGATGATGTCACCCATTGATGGGATGGTGTTTTTTTTAGGTGCTTGTTGTTGAACTTTTGGAGGTTGTTGAGGAGTGTGGTATCCTGCTATGAATTGTTCACTATGTTGTCACCCCTCGTTGGCAATGTTTTCCATTGTTGGAGGGGTAGTGTTATTGTTTTGAAGTGGAAAAACACCATTTTCTTTTCAACCTATCAAAATCCTAGTTCATATTTTGGAAGCATTGTTCACTTCTAGTGTATCGTGATAAGTACTCCTCATCTAGATGCGAGAGCTGGTCGATTACATGCTAATGGGTTGTCGAAACAATACCCGAGGAGATGAACTTACTTCCCTAGTGAAATTCATGTTGTTAGAACTTGATTGTTCATGAGGATATGTCTGTGTAATTTGGTCAAGATCCTCGATAAATATAGAGGAACAACCATTGGCTCCTTGAAGAAGAGCATTTTGAGCGAGTTGATCGGTTATCTTCCGTGTTTAGAGAAAAGGTGAGTGTTATTTCCCACTTGTTTGATAGTTGTATATATGTAACCTAGAAGGGGTCAAATATATTCATCATATCCTGACATATTCATAGGGTATAAGGATACCCACTAAATAAAGGAAAGTGGAAAACCGCAGAGAAAGTGGAAACATTTAGAGACTAGCTCTTTACACCGGGTTCACTAATTTATACGAAAGAAAATCAACACATGACCTTCTTTTCGCACCCAACTTCCCGAGGTCATGCCGAGACAACTGGTGTAGAATAGAAATGGATGTATATGTGTGGTGATGATGGATAAGCTAATGAGGAAACCTTATATCTTCGACACACAATATCAAGATCTATGAGTCTAAGGAAAAGAATGCTCTCCTAACCTAAAGTGGTGTGATGGATTGATCGATATAATAGTCTGCTTGGAGACTCCAGTCAATATCAAGCTCTACCGAGATTCTATTCACTCATTATTGAGAATGTGGAAAGTGTCCCGCTGGTGCCTCATATATATTTCCAGACAAGGTCATGGAAGTGAGAATGAGAGGCGTAATGAAACCACAAGGACTATGGATGATTTTCTAGTCTAGTCTAGAAAGTCTTAGCCTGATCGGATGCTATGTTTAATAATGAAAGTTATGCGATGATATCAGGTAGAAGTGGTTATGATCTAAATAGTGATACATGTAAAACAATGTCGATATCTACTTGGTTAGCAGGCCCATTGCGTTGCGGGACCTGGGGATCACAACCGAAAACTCATGGAAGATGTGGTCCTATTATGGTCATGCGCATAAGAAAAACCTATTTCGAAGCATTCCAATAATTATAGGCTTGATTAGATATGATTTTTAACATGTTTAGTTGTTTTATTTTCTCATAAAACCTAACGGGTGTGTGTAAAACTTGCAAATGTGAACTTGTATTAATATCGGTCAATAATTCTATCCCATTTGGTTGTGGGACCAATGGATCACAATCATACGTCTGTTTTTGTTTTGGATCTTCAATGGTCATGTAGAACTAATTGAATTGATTTAATAAATAAAAATAACTATTAAAGGAAATTTAATCTATGTTTTTGGTTTTTTCATAACATATGAGAAAAAAATAAATGAAAGAAAAATAATCTAATAAAAGTAAATGTTTTTATCTTTTCTAGTTTTTAAGTAATACTTCTAATCTAGTAAAAACTAAATACAAATAATTAGCCATATGTAGCTAATTACTAATGCAAATATGTATATCTAAATCTAAAACACATAATCTAATTTAATTAAAAACCCTTCAAGCCCTATGTCGAGGTGAAGAACAAATCATAACCCTAGAAGAGCTATTGTTCCCCACAAATTCCAGTAATGTCAAAGAGAAAGATTTATAATGATTTAATCTACTTGTAATTTCCTAATCAATCAAAATGAACAATTTTGATACTTTATTTAATATGTAATTGAAAGTAATGATTCAAAATTGGATATTTGACAAATGAAGCAAACAAAAATTAATTCCAACTGGATAAGCAAGATCTTTGGAAAATCTTCTTGTATATGTATCTGTCCCATGAGTTTGATCATTTCTTTCTTTTTGTGTCCATATGAGTCTAAGGGATTAGGAATGCAAGAAAAGAAGTAGAAGAATATGCTTGAGAAATGATAGCTTGAAGGAAGTCTAGTTACAATGCAAGTAGAAGAGGGATATGACAAGAGATATGATCTTGGCTATGAAATTCCTAGTAGGATTGTGGCAATAATACTATGCAAGATATAGAAAAATTCTCGGGCCTCTTTTCTTGAATACAATCATGGAATATATAAGAATTGGGGATGGGATGTGCCTTCATGTAGAAGGCAAGAATAGTTAGTTCCAACTAACTAAATCTATTTAAAATAGAAGAGGGAAGGAGAACAAAGTAATAAAAACTATTTTTAGATAAATTGGTTCAAAAACGCATCCTAATAGTGAAGTTAAGTGAAGCATCACATGTCAAAAAGATGCATGACGGATTCTCGAAAATTGGTCGGGACCACTACTACTGCGCGCAGGCGTGGTCCTAGCACTAAAGGCCAAAACATGTATAGAATGAAGCGAGAAGCTAGAAAAAGCTTGGAAATGTGAAGTAAGAATGTATAAGATAAAATTATACACCGTGAATGGGTTTAGGAGCTCAAACATCTTCTGAAAGGATGTGAATCATCATTGGGGACTTTTGTAACCATTTTCTAACAATGTAGCACATGCAATTTTGGGTGCGATACAATTACATATATGTATTATTAGACAAATTTTGAAATGAATGAATATGGTCTTGTGTCATACCTCCTTGCCTCGGTGGCCATGGTTTTTGTTTGAGAAACATATAAAAGTTTCCCAGCCTCTATCTTACATCTTTAATATCGGTGAAGCCTCCCTTTCTTGAACAATGCTGACCAATTCTCTACATCTACAATAAGTTTACTTCCTTATACATGCATGTCATTACTCTGTGAGTGTTGTTTCAACATATTCCATTTTCTTCTTATCATACAGAGCATATAATTGATTATCCATATCATTCACAATCTCCTACTTTTTTTTAACATGCTAACAATCTCTTACTTGATATATCCCCAACTTTGCTTTGGTAGCTAATCCACCGCTTTATCTTACATTTCTTAACCTCTTCATAGAAGCTCTTGAGTAATTTCAACAGATTCAATTTTTTTCAAAAGTATCTTTTGAAATGTCTCTTGCTCCTATCAAATCCAAAGCATCCATGTCCTCCTCACTAAGTCCCTTCAAAAAGAGTAATTTGAGGGAGTCAAGTGGTATTTCAGTGGTGTGTCTTGACTTTTGAATGCATAACAGGAACCTTTCCAAATAGTCTTCTAATGGTTCATCCTCTTTTTGTGCCATTATGTAGATTTCATCACCTCCTCTACTGCTTGGTCTACAATAATCCTAGTACTTATTGAGGAAATTATCCTTCATTTATGCCCACATGGTTACAACATTTCTTCCCAATCCCATGAACCATATCAAGGTTGAATCCTTGAGTGTAGCAGGGAATAAATTCAATTTGTGTGCATCAGTAGTATAATCATAGCTTCTGCACAGAACATCAAACTCAAACAGAAAGGTGTTTAGGTCTTGTCATGGATCCATGAACGTTGGGAAAGGATGAGGGAGAAATATTCATCATACCAAAGATTCTGTATTGTTTTCGTGATGGGGAACTTGAAGGTGGTCACCCAATTTTGAGCATTCTAATTTTACTTCATCTGTCATCCCAAGATACTCAGGAGAAGCTACATAGCCTTCACTTGCAGGATTATCTTCAAACAACAAACTTAGTAGGAAGGCTTCTTCTTCAGAACCTTCAAAGGTAAATAAATATATTTTTGCTACTTGTAGATTAGGAAAAATCTACCATGGGCATCCATTGGATGGTGCATGCATCAACTAATCAAATCATTCAATGGAAATTAGTACATGGTTTAGTTGAGGTGAATTCCTAAAACCTAGAATTCTTCTAAGAAATGAAAAACCCTCTTCAAACAAATCATAACTTGGCAAAGTATCCCCGAAAAACACCATAAATGGTGGTGTAAATTGAATAAAAAAAATTAGTATGTTGTTTATTAATCCACAACCATTTAATTATCAGACCTAGGGATGTAAACTTTCAATATTACCAGTGTGGTATGCAGAGGTACAGATGTTGGGAGATATAAGGTAAAATTATTGTCAATACAATTAGGAAATACAATGCTGGAAATTAACAAGTTTATAACTAGAAATAAATAGTATGGCTATCATCAAAGTATGTAAAAGATAGATCATAAATAAAATATAAGATGGTACAAATCTAATCTAATCATAAAAGAAACTATAAGAAAAAATAAAAGGAGAGGGTTAGAAGACACAAATGGGCCCTACTTTAGATGTTAATCCATCCCAAGGCCTCGTGTCTACAACAAATTAGAAGAACTTAGATTTTATTCAATAGCATGAAGATTACAAATTGAACGTACAACAAAATCTCTACCTATAGATCAATCATTTTTCACATCCTTCGTATCCTTTTCATGTTCTTCACTCAGAGGATATGTGAAGAGATTGTCTTATTAATAATAGTTACAATTTGATTAGGTAAAATATTTTTATTATTATTGGTAAATAGTTTTTTGAAAGTGACTATACCCTTGTATACAAAGAGGGCGTAGAATCCAGAATAGGAATGAAAAGCATCACAAGAAGGATCAAGATCCAGATAAGACATAAGAACCCAAGGTAACCAAAGAGAAGTTACCCCAAAACAACTAACCAGTTCGAACACTACATAAAAGTAGCCAAACAACAACAAAAAATAGCAAAAAACATGAAGTAAGGCAGCAACAGCATGCAGATCCATAATTACTTCTTGGCGGCTTTGGCGATTCTGGATTTAATAGTTTTCCAAGAGGTGAACATAGCCAATGTCATCATATGAGTAGGGTCAGAAATATCCAGCTGTTGAATGGTCTGTTTGCTTTCCTTTTCCGTGCCCTAAAGAGTTGCTGGTATTTCACTAAGAGTAGAGATGCTATGGACATGCTGCTCAATAAATTCTTTGATTACACTAAAAATAGCCATATTATGGTCATGGCGAGTATTGGATTTCCCTAGAAGGTTATCTAGGGAGTTCATTTTTTTGTAGATATCCTCAACTTGTTTATTGTCAAGATCAACCTCCTCCTCCTTCTTCCTCTTACCTTTTTGCTTAGCCAAGTTTTTAACTTCTTCTTTCAGCAGCAACATGTCTTTTTCTAAGGCTTCTAGCCTTTTTTTGAACCTCTCGATGTGTGCCTCTTGTGAACCAATATTGCTAATATGAAGAAGATTGCAGTAACCTCCAAGTCCTAAGGAACGTTCCCAAAATAGGGGTATCCAGATTCAATTTTTTAGAAGACCTAGTTATAGGTCTGGTCGAAGTGGAGGTAAAGGGGGTGGGAGCATAGGTGAGGGGGATGACATTGGGAGACGAGAAGCAAGGAAAAGGGGTAGTACTAGTGGTAATGGGGATAGAAGGAGAAGTGATGGGGGTAGCGGCAGGTGGTGAGGGGGATAGATGGAATAGAGATGGGGAAGTTGAATGCTTTGGGAAACTTTATGAGACAAAGTTTATGCAACAACAAGATGAGAACTTGATGCAGAGGGACCGCACGAGTATGTTTTGGAACTCCAAAATGGAGTGCTCAAGATAATTAAGAAGATAATGAGGGAAACATACCGTGAAACTTCTGCAGAAGTGATTGAGGAACATAAGATGTTTTAAGGGCACTGTGACAAATCTCCCCTCCAAAGAGATGTATCAAACCATCATCTGGTTGACCTCGTCAAAAGGAAGAGGGATAGAGTTGACCTACAAACCTACCATGACAAAGACCAGTTTCTCATTGCCCTTAATAAATTTCCTCTCCTCAGCAGCTCTGTCAATCCTTTTATTAAAAAATTAGTACCCATCCATCCCAAGGCCTGTTGCTTCGGCTATTAACTCTTCACTAATAAATTTTTTTCGCCTACGATATTCAACTTTATGATCCTTCCAATCCTTCACAAATTACATGGAAATGCTTTGGTCGTGACCCTGTATCTTCTCAATAAAATTTGTGATGCCTCCCTAGTTGAGAAGATTCCAAAGCTCTTCATTATTCTTCCACTCTAGGTCCTTGTTGGGCTCTATCTGATAAGGGGCTCCTCCCATTTTCACCATGCTTGAGTGATTGAAATTATTATCTTCAAAATCCCTATGAGGATTTCTATAATAGTCACAGTTTCCAATCCACATTTCTCTATTTTTTCTCACATGATGGGAATGAGGATTAGTGTAGTCGTTGCTATCATAACAGTTCTCATGAGTGCCTACGTGAATGCTGCTATGTACCTGGGAAATCTTGCATGGGCGAACTTCATCCCCCTTAGAAACCCACTCCAAGTCATCATCAACCTTACTACGGACTTGAAAATCCATAAAAACCTGTTTAAAAGTTGTTATAGGCAAAAGATTTCCCGCATGTGTGGCTTTAATCTTCATATAAATCCACTTTAAGTCATCATTATGCTTTCTATATCCTTGATTACCCGTCAAGATCTGCTTGAGTCATGTTTTAAACTTATCAGCACGTGTGAAATTCCTATTCTTAAAGACCCACTCTAAATGCTCATTTACCTTACCCCGATGCCCATAAGTATCCGCTTGTATGTTGTTTTGAATCTACTCAGAATGTGATCACTATCATCCCAAATAATGTTATTAACATTTATGCAATAGTTAGTCAATGCATTTGCCACCTTGTTACCCTCCTGATAAGTATGCTTGATCTAAATATTGTTGAAGGTTTGGAAAATAATTATGGATTCCAAGATGAAGTCCTTAATGTTCCAACTTAGAGGCGAACACTGATTAAGATGATTAATGATATTAAGCGAGTCTCCTTCCAGAATGAGATTTTGGATATTATGAGTCTGAGCAATTCTAAGGCCCCATAAAGTAGCTAATGCTTCAGAAAAATGATTAGTTTGTATTCCCATTTTACCAGCATAAGTAGCTATCAAACTGCCTCTATGATCCCGGATCACTCCTCCCCCAGCTACAATCCTAGGGTTACCCTTAGAGGCCCCATCAAAGTTCAACTTATACCAGTTGAGATCAGGAGGATGCCAATGTATCAAATATCTATCAATATTATTACCGGAATTATTTTGGATATTGTCAGCTCCAATCTTCCATTGGGACAAGATATGCTCTTCATTTTCTAGATAACTCTTGTTCTTGGGGGGTTTAAATCTAGCAATATTCTCTTTAATAGCATTAGAAATTTTACCAATACTGAGCTTATGATTCTGTTTACTATTTCTAAAGATGATATCATTTCTATCTTTCCATATCCTCCAAATAACATGAGGCATTACCAAATTCCAGAGCCTTCTCACAACATAATGTTTATAGGGTGGGCTCCATTGGGTCCAGAGCTGACTGAAGTCCTTCGGCACCACCCAGGAAGCTTTAAAATTAGAGAAGGAAAAACTCCAAATTTTGGTAGCATATTCACAAAGGATAAATAGAGTCTTTTTTACATGATGACATCTATTAGGCATTATGAAACCTTTTCTTATCAGGTTGTCAGTGGTAAGAATTCTGCCCCTGAGAGCAAGCCAAAAGAAAAAGTTAATTTTAGGTGTTAGCTCAGTCATCCAAATTCTACTCCATTTAAACTCAGTTTGACTATTGTTGAAGAAAGTATTATAACCAGTTTTAACAAAGTAGTCCCCATCAATAGAATTGCTCCAGACCAATTCATCCTTAACATCCAACTGACTTAAGGGGATAAGGTCCAACTGATCTTGTAGGGAGGAAATAGTTTGGATCAGATCATCTCTATCCACAGAAAGTTTTTTCCATTTCTTATTGTTACCATTTCTTTCAATATAATCCATGATTCTAGTGCCATACTTTCAAGACTATCTTTGACTACACCAAATCTGTCCATAAGGCTGCAATTAAACCAGTTATCATCCCAAAATTTTATATCACAACCATCTCCCACTTTCCATTTACTTCCTTGTTTGATAAAATTTCTGCTCTTCACTAAATTATTCCAGAAAATGGAACCATAAGGAAGATGCTCATCTTGAAGAAAAGAAAAGATTGCTTGTTGATTAAGGTATTTAGCCTTAATTAATTCTATCCAGGGTTGCTTCTCAGATAGCATTCTCCAGCCCATTTTCACAATAAGAGCCTCATTCATTTTCTTTATGTCTTTTATGCCCAGGCCCCCAATAGATTTTGGAGTACAAACCTTATCCCAAGAAACTAAGTGATATTTAAACTTCTCCTCCATGCCCTGCCATAAGAATTTTTTTTTAAATCCTCTCAATTCTTTCTCTAAAGGTAGAAGGGATATTATATAGAGACATGATACGAGATAGGTAGATTTTGAAGAGTACTTTTTATGAGCAGACACTTACCAAAGCACTAGACAGAATGGCTCTTTTCCATCCAATAATTTTTTTGGAAATCTCGCCAACAGATCATTCCACACCTTGGTAGAAACTTTTTAGTGCCAAGAGGGATTCCTTAGTATGTGGTGGAAGTGAACTTATTTTTAATTTACGAATTTTTACAATTTTAAGTTGTCTTTCCTCGGGAGTGTTGAAGAAGAAAATGGAGCTTTTATCATAATTTATATCTTGCCGTAAGAAGATTCGTAAAGTTACAAAATAGTCTTGGAAGCCTTAGCTTCAAGGACGGAGGCCATTAAAAGAAGGATTGTATCATCTATAAATTGCTGATGAGAAGCTACTTAGCTGATGGAAGTGGGCTTTGAACCTTTCAGAAGACCATCAATAACTTCTTTACCAATTATTCTACTAAGACTGTCTGCCATAATAAGGAAGAGCAGGGGGGATATGGGGTCCCCTTGTCTTAGCCCTCTGCTACTTGTGAAAATTCCCACGGCTCACCATTAACCACCACTGAGAATCTGACCATAGAGATGCAAGCCTTAATAATTTTTTTGAATTTAGCGAGAAAACCAAATTTAATCAAAACTTTGTCAGAAAAACCCAAGAGACCTTTTCAAAGACGTTATTCATATCAAGCTTAATGACCATATTTGATTTTCTATTATTTTCCATAGAGTGTATGGTATCATGTACAATAATCAATCAATCTTGGATAATCCTTCCTTTAATGAATCCACTCTCTGCCTTGATATTAAATCATTCATAATAAATTATAGCTTGGTAGCAATGATTTTGGTAAAAATTCTATAGATAACATTCACAAGGATGATGGGTCTGAAGTCTTTGAAGTCCTTAACATCCTTTTTTTGGAGCAATCACAATTTGGGTGTTATTTAGCTCTTTCAAAATATACCCAGTTCTATAGAATTCATTCACCGCTTTGAGAAGATCATCCGAACATATTTCCCAAAATTTATGAAAAAAGTTAATAGAAAAACCATTTGAACCCGAAGCCTTGTCACCTTCTAAAGTAAACACAACATTTTGCAGTTCTTCTAGTGTGATAGCTTTAGTGATATTTTTAAATATCTTCTCCTCAATTATGCCTTGGGGAATATCCTCCAACATGAAAGAAATTGCCTCATCACCAATGATATTCCTCTCATTAAGAAGTTTTTAATAGAAATTGAGAGATTCCTCTTTGATTATTTTGGGATCTTTTATAACAAAGTGTCATTAATTTTAGCCACTTCCATTATCCTATTACAATTTTTGTGCTTTAGAGTGGTCATATGAAAAAACTTCATATTTCTATCTCCACCTTTTAGCCGAGATAGCCCTAGATTTTAGTCTCCATAAGGACTCTTCTCTACTACAAATTATATGCGATTCGAAAGAATATTCTTTTCCTCATTTTGATCTTCAAAATATCTCCCGTTGTATTCATTTTGATTTCTAGATCTTAGAGATTTTGTTTTAAATTCTTTTTTTTTCAAACACATTACCAAAAACTCTTTTATTCCAAATTTTAACTTGTTTTTTAACATTTTTGAGCTTCTGAATCAATCTAAATTGAGCAGTGCCTTCACCATTCCAAACCCACCACTCTTTAATTTTGTCATAAATGTCATCATGCTCCATCCACATCTTTTCAAATTTGAAGGAGCTTCTGATGGGCTTAGTCCAATTGAGAAGATTTAAGGCAATCAGATTGTGGTCTGATCCAATTCTGGGTAGGGAAGAGAGATGGAAGTCCTGACTGAGAATCCAACTAGCAGAAATCAAGGCTCTATCTAGTCTAACTTGGATTAGATATTTTCCCAACCTTCTATTGGTCTAGGTGTATTTATTCCCATGGAGATCCACATCCAAGAGATTAAGATCAACAACAAAATCTGCAAATTCATCCATACCTATGGAAAAACTGGAGATTCCTCCATATTTTTCACCTGGGTTTAGAGGAGAGTTAAAGTCACCCATGATAAGCCAGTTGGCTATAATATGCTAGTTTCTAAAGATCTTAAGATCAATCCATAGTTTATGTCTCCCACTAACCGTATTAGGGGCATAGATATTAGAAAGGATCCATTCACCATTGTTCTCAATAGCATGAAATTTAATAGCAAGATGATTAGTGCTAGCATTAAGAATCATACCAGTATATTGCCTTTTATCCCAAAGAGTAGCCAGACCTCTAGAGGCTCCCTGAGAGTCCACCGCAGCCATGTCAGAATTTTCCCAGAAATTCTTTTTACTAATTTCAAGGATCTTAGCTTTCATCTTAGTTTCCTACAAAATCAAAATACTAGGACTACTAGAATCCCATAACTCCTTAATGATTCTCTGTTTGGAGTTTCCATTTAGCCCTCGGATGTTCCAAGAGATAATATTCATTTAATAGGAGTGGGAGCTGGGATTTCCTGATGGCTCAATTGATGTTGAGTGCCATCTGCAATGTCTTTCTCTATTCTCTTGGATCTAAGAGTCTTTTTTGAGGGCCTTCCTCTTTTAGAACTACTTCCAAAATCTACTATTCTTCTAGCAGAAGATCTAGTAGTTCTGGATGTTGAAGTTTCCCAGTTGTCAATTTTCTTTTTCTTTTCACTATAGAGTGATTCTGGGATCATTTCAAATCCTTTCATTCTCTTTTTTTTTTAAATGACCTCTATGAATCCAGAAGTTAGCTCCTCATCTTCCTTAAATGGCGTTACTTCTCCCTCCTCTTTCTCTCCCTGTTTACTATCAATATAGTGTAGATCTGTTGATTTGTTGTTGAAACAAGGGTTTCCATTTGTGGGTGAGATTTTACTTTCGACCCTTAGAGTGTTTTTCTAGAATTCTTCTTCTGAACCCATTCTTTTCTTCTCTAACATTTCCTCAATGATGCACAGAGAATTATCTATCTTAGCTTCCTTAGTGTCATTTTGAAATTCCAAAGTCTGAGCTAGATCCTTAGGAATGATATTTACCTTTACTTGTTCCTTCTTGTTTGTCCACCTCCATAGTCACCTTTACTGGATTTTGCATTTCTAAGTCTTCTTTGTTTCTGATTGGTGCTCCATGCAAAGCTACCACTGGGGTTTTTGGATGCTAGACCAGGTGTTTCCTTATAGGAGTTCTAACCCCCTTTTTTTTTCCTTTTTTTTGTAGTTCAACTCAGGTTGGTTAGGGGCTTTTTCTTCTCTAGCTTTCCTTGTCTAGCACCCTACTTTCCTTTGTCTTATCTAAATCACCCTCAAGTTGTTCTTTCTTTTTGTGTTTATCCTCCTCTGTAGAGATCTCCTTATTAGGGCATTTTTGGTGAAGTGTCCTATACGATGACATTTCTTACACCTTAAATGAAAGGTTTCATATTCAATTTTTTGGATCCACATTCCACACTTAGATTTCAAGATGATGTGCTCTGGTAACTCCTGCTCCATTTCAGAAGAAATGCAGAATCGAGAATGATCTGAAAATGTTACTTATTTATTTATTTATTTTTGAAGTACTTTGAAAATTTCCAGTATTTTGAAATTTACTGACTCAACATTGATCTTGAGTTAATTTGATCCAATTTTTAGGTGTCTTGAAACCCAAATCCTCAACTCTTCCAAAAAGACCAATTAATCTGATTTTTCATGTGTTTTTTTAAGTGAATCACTTGAATCTAATACAAATCCATTTTACTTCACAGATTGATTTTTTAATCATACACTAAACCGACATTTGAATCTAAGATGATAAGTGTATTCAAATCTTGTTGTGGGTTATGGATACTGAAAGTTCCTTCAATCCATTTACTCCAGTTTTATAATTATTTTATCAATTAATAAAATTAATCCAATGATGAATTTCAACTAATAAAAAGCTTTAAAAACTGAAATGCACAAATCCACAAAACAAGAAATTGATAACGGAGTTCACCCGAAGGCTACATCTCCGGATTCACAAAAAGTGAATCGATCCATTAAACGTCCAATGAAGTACAATATCCCTTCAATCTTGACTTAACAGACCTTTATACCTGCAAATGATCTGATTCAAACCTCAAGGAATTCTGCAATTTACCATAATCATTCCCAAGTTCATCTCGTGGCTCCTACAATATTTCTTCTGTTTGTTCCCTGTGCAAATATGTTCAAAAAACATCTACAAATTGAAATATAAAAGACCTATATAGATAAGGTTTACATTTCTGGAAAATTTAGGAAATTATTAAAAACTTCCCCTTTTACTTCATGGTCTGATTCGGATCAGAAGTGGATGCAAAATACAGATCTCTGCTTGCCCCTCGTTCTTGTTCTGTGAAACTGAGATGGAAAAACGCCTACACAGAAAAATATATAGCACTTCATGTAACAAAAGTTACCTTTCTGGAAATATATCATAATTTTTAACAACTTTAATTTTTACACCAAGTCCTAATTCGAACCATAAGTGCCTCGAAAATTGTGATCTCTGCAAACTGGTCCTTGGCTGTCCCCCTTTCCAACCTACCAAAAGCTTCCCTTTAAATAGATGTGATCTCCTTCTCTATCACTTGCTACAAAGTGGCAGCTTGGGAAGGCTGATTACTATTTTGGCAAGGGTTCAAATCCCCCTTCCATAGGTTTAGGCACCCAATTTAGCCATTGACCCCACGTTTGGTGGGAAAGAGATAAGATAAGCCTTAAAATAGCTTTTTTGGCCACAAAATCCTCCTTATACCATGGGATTTGAATTTATTCACATGGAATGGATTAAATAGATTTTTAAAATTATTATTTTAAAATCTAAATCCACTACAAACCTGCCAAGTGTCACGCCAATAATATGCCATTTGTCCACGTTAGAGTGTGCCACGTCATCATTTGACCGCAACTTTGACTATGCATATCTTTCGCATACGAACTCAGATTTGGTCCGTTCAAAATGCGTCGGAAAGCTTGCGATGAGCTCTATACCATGGAACTGATTTTGAAACATTATAGTACCATCAATTTTTTCTCATCACCAACTGCCACGTGTCACCTTGTCATTGGTCCACTGGTTGACCTATTGACCAGAGTTGACCCGTTTGGAGGCCCATCTTCGACCGGCGATAGAATTTGCATACGGACTCTGTTTCTAGAGTTCAGCATACCGTCGGAAAGGTCTCAATAAGCCCTTTAGCATGGTCCAATTTTAGGGAAGTTTAGGGAAAATTTTCATAGTGAAAAATCCTCCGGATCAGAGAAAAAGTAAGTCCGGATCTGCTTTCTCATGGGTCCATCAAACTCTCTATTGCAAAGCACCTATGGATTTAGCAATGTTTAGAAATATTTCATCATCCCAAAATTGTAATGGTATCCTTGGGAGTCTACACTAGATTAGAATGATGTTTATGTTTTCAATGTTTGGGTCAAACCCGGATACTATTTTTTCAAAAAGAGGCTGTTAGTGCAAAATCACAGCACCCCTGGACACACATCAAAGCTTCTAGGTTGATGTTCAGCATCCAGCTTGATTGCACAACATGGAAACCTCTCTCCAAGCGTGGGACTTGTGAAACCGAGAGAGGAATCTCCAGAGAAGGCTGATTCCTGCTCCTAAACTACCCGCCACAAGCTATTCCAAAGTGCGGTGCAAGCTAATCTAATCCTAATCTAACCATGCCAAGGAGACAAAGAGAGAGAGAGAAGGGAAAAACAGAAAAAGCCTACACTAAAACGGTGATACACTAGAGAAGGAGAATGTTGGACATCTATCAAAACTGCCATGGGACAAAGAGAGGTGAGCAATGGGAAGGATGGAAAGATGCATCACAGGCCCAAGGATAGATTTCACACAGTAAGATGTCCCAAAACTCCATGAACACACTCCGAACTCCGCAATGAACATTCAAACATGCACAGACACCTGCAATGAAGAGAGGAAAGAAGAAGACAAGCAAAAATGAGAGAGGATGGACAGATACATCACAGAACATGTTTTTTTGCTCCAGAAGTTTGCACAGAACATCATTCCATTAGTAAAAGGCAAAAACGCCATTACAGAGCAAGGGAGGAGGTTCGAGCTCCATTTTGAACCCTAGAGAAGAAAAGAAGGGAGGGCTGAGCTGAAAGAATGAACAACTTCTTTTTTTTAAAAAGAATGAGCCAAATCGGCTTTTACATTGCATGGGTCGAGCCAGGGACGAAAAGTGGGAAAACGTGGAAGCCCATTCCTCATTGATGCAGATGCATTAAATCAGCATGGAGGATCTTACCAACCCATACCCTATCACTTTGAGCAATTTTGGAGGAGAATGCAACCCATTTGTATTAATTTGGCCGCAAAATGTTACTTCGCCGCGCGAGAAGAAGAATGCGACCCATTAGCATTAAACGGGTTGTTGAAAGGTCGCTTCGCCATTACCACACGTAAGAGCTGTTTCTCAATTTTCTCTCTTCAGACTACACCAAAACTCGAGGTTGATCCGTAATCATGTAGAGCATCTCAACAGCTTTTTGTTGATATAAAGAACGTGGAAATCTGAGCTCGGATCAAAAGATATGGCGATCCGAAGATTTAGGGCACGGAATGATCAAAACAAATTTTAAAATGTTTTCCGCTCTTCGCCACCTAGACGACACGTGGTGTGCTCGATTGGTCACGTAATTCTCTCTCCTCTACCTTTCGGCGGGCTATCTTTTGAATTTTCCTTGTGGGCCCTAGCTGTGACACGTGGCACTATCCCATTGGTTCGGTTCAGCACTCGATAACTCGCCCCTTTGACCTTTTGACTTTTTCTCCTGTGAGGACACGTGGCAGTTTCTGATTGGTCCTCGGCTCCTTCGGCTCCTTCGCATACTTCACCTCCATTTGTCCCGAATGTCCCATTTGATTTTGGGCCCTTTGTGCTCATTTCGGCCGGTTTGGCATTTCGCGTCCATTTGTCCCAAATGTCCAGCTTGCCTTGGATCGCTTGTTCCCATTTCACCCGGTTCGGCCGGTTCGCGCCTTTTTGTTCCATCTGTCCCACTTTGTTTTGGACTGACTCGACCCTTTTCACCCGGTTCGGCCAGTTCGGGCCTTTTTGTCCCAACTATCCCCCAACCGCCCTAGGACTAGGACTTGGTCATTTTTATGATTTTTTCCTGGATCAACCTACTTGCCTTCTGCAACCTTTTTCACATTTTCTCAGAGCTTGCTCTTTTCCTCTCAGACAGGGAACTTAGAAAATATTTGAGGGGACTCTAGCAACATGATTTTTGGCCCCGAATCAATCAATTTTCCTGGGACTTGAATATTCTGATGCATGTTATCAAAATTACCTGGGGGGGTGAAATTTTGACAACAGTTTGGTGACTCAGCGGGGTCATCTGCCTGCTAGATGAATGATCAGTAGCCTGAAGCATCCATTGGGCATGGAGTCATAAGCAAGCCTGAAAACTGATCTGAACTTGAAAATCTCCCCTCTGAGCCACTTGGAAACCCACCGGGCATGTAGTTGTTCTCACCAAAACCACTGAAATGAACTGTGCCAGAGCAAAACCAGCCACACCAAAACTATGTACAGAACTGAAAATCATACATGTCCCAAATGGAACATGCAGAGTGTGCACGAGCACTTCTTCTACTGAAAGCAAATCTACCTACTCTACTCTAGCTGGAAGCAAAGGCAAGCTAAACAAACCCCCGCAATCGGTTGTTGTAGTAAGAAATAGCTTCCTTTCTTCAAAATTGGTAGCCATGTAATTGATTCGCACCGATCATGGCTGTTTGGATGGATGGAAAATCAACAAGAAGCTGGTCTTCTATCCAAATCATCAAGGTATCAACTGAAAAATCCAATACCTCTTTTAGTTGCTCTGCATTTGGATTGGAGAGGTATGGCAGCTGATCCTTGGTACTTTGTAGCTCATCCTCATGCTCAGAAGCAAGCATGACTGGTTGTGACTTCTCCTTTGGCTCCAATGAAGCCAAGTACCTGATTGGGCACGGTCTGATCCGTTTGATATGCCCATAGCTTTGATTTTCAACTCCAAGAATGGAGTCTTCTTGTAGACCCTCCTGAGTGGATGGTGTGGAAGAAATGGTGGGACTCTTCTGTCCTTTCTCTTCCTCCAATGAAGAACATGGAAGATTAAAATCTTCCAATTTTGATTCCAAAGGGCTGCTATAAGATGCAGGCTGCTGCAAATGAAAGTTCTCCTTCATGGCAGCAGGCTCTTGTGTTTGGAATGTGGATGATGAAAGAGAGAATGGTGAAAACTCAACCGGCTCTTCTCCATCAAAATAGTCCTCCAAATCTGACAGGTAAACTGCCTCATTGTTGTGCTGCTGCTCGTATTCAACTTCCTCCGTGGTGTCCTCTTGATGTGCAACCTGACCACCATGGTTTCCTTCACTCTCCAATATTGAGTTTGAGAGATCAAACTCCTTTTCAGTGCTAGAACTTGAGAGAGATGAAGTGGAAAGAAGAACTGAAGGTTCTCCTGTAACCTGCTTTGTGCTCAAAGCCCTTGGATCTGCATTTTTCTTCTCCACAGCTAGATTGTGCTCCTCTTTTTTTGGATTTGGAGCAGCTTCTCCTTCCTCCAATGTTTGAAGGCAATCTTGCTCTTGGTTGAACTCTTCCTCCAGCATGAAGTTTGTCAAGTCAAACTCTTCAATTTGTTGCTCTAGAGGACAAGTTGGGACTGCAAGATCTTCTTCTCCAACAAAATCAGTCCTCACCACCATTTGTTCAACCTCAGCCTCTTCTGTAGGCTTAACCATCAAGGGGATCTTTGTCATCCCAAATCTAAGAGCCCAACTCTTCAGACTGTCTGTCACTTCTTTTCTTTTTGGCTCTTCCTCTTGTTGTCCTTGATGACTGATTTTTTCAATTTCTTCTTTCCCACATGGAATTGGGAATGCAAGAGGAGGGATAGGTTGAAACTCAACTGATTTGACAATTTTGTGTGGTGGTGGAGGCGGTGAAACCTCTTGTTTCTTTGGAGGAGGGGGTATTTCTGTTAGCTCTTGTGGAGGGGATGACTGTTTGGAAGGGAAAAGAAAAGAAGAATCGAGATGGGGTGGAAGACTAGGGGATGGAGGGATGGATTCAACACATGGGACAGCAGATGAGGAGTTTAAATGAGATGATGCTGCTTGAGTAATGGAAAGAGAAAAACCAGATGATGGTGTAGAACTTACCCATTGACAAGGTTGTTCAACAACAAGTCTGTAGGCCTCTATTTCTGCTGTCCATTGTGCAAGCAAAGGCAGCATTGCAATCATGAAGTCAAGCTTCTCCTGAGGGCTGTAATGCCTTGGAAAAGGTCCCACCCATGGACAGGGTGCTCCATAACCGATTCCAAAAGCTTTCATTTGTGCTTGAGCCCTGGACTGCACCATCCCCACCTCCATCTTTTGGATTTTCTCCAACAGACCAGCATCTTGGATCTGATGGTCTTCATTGTATGCAAACCCTTGATCTTGGAAAGCTCCATAGCCAAACTGACTTTGGCACTGCTGCTCATATGGGTATGCATACTGATCTTGAATCTGCTCAAAATGCTGATTTGGAGGATTTGTAAAACATGTTGGAGGTGGAATATACTGTTGTTGTTGATGTGAAATCCATGATGGAATGAAGTCATGATTACACAACTTCATAGAATGAAAGAATGATGGAAGAGATGGAAGGAAGAATGGAAATGAATGGAAAGGAAGGTCTGCAACCTCAGAGAAATGGGTTGTTGATCAGATGGAGTCGCCAGATGTGTTTGTAAGTGCCTCCAAAGGCTGAAATCTTCACAGGAACACACCAACCTGCAAAAGATGAAGTGAAAGACCTCTAAGGTCCCACCGGGCGTGCCAAAACTGTTAGTGCAAAATCACAGCACCCCTGGACACACATCAGGCTTCTAGGTTGATGTTCAGGCATCCAGTGTGATTGCACAACATGGAAACCTCTCTCCAAGCATGGGACTTGTGAAACCGAGAGAGGAATCTCCAGAGAAGGCCGGTTCCGCTCCTAAACTACCCGCCACAAGCTATTCCAAAGGTGCAAGCTAATCTAATCCTAATCTAACCATGCCAAGGATACAGAGAGAGAGAGAGAAGGGAAAAACAACAAAAGCCTACACTAAAATGGTGATACACCAGAGAAGGAGAATGTTGGACATCTATCAAAACTGCCATGGGACAAAGAGAGGTGAGCAATGGGAAGGATGGACAGATGCATCACAGGCCCAAGGATAGATTTCACACAGAAAATGTCCCAAAACTCCATGAACACAGCTCCGAACCTGCAATGAACATTCAAACATGCACAGACACCTGCAATGAAGAGAGGCAAGAAGAAGACAAGCAAAAATGAGAGAGGATGGACAGATGCATCACAGAACACGTTTTGTTGCTCCAGAAGTTTGCACAGAACATCATTCCATTAGTAAAAGGCAAAAATGCCATTACAGAGCAAGGGAGGAGGTTCGAGCTCCATTTTCAACCCTAGAGAAGAAAAGAAGGGAGGGCCGAGCCGAAAGAATGAACAACTTTTTTTTTTTTTTAAATGAGCCAAATCTGGCTTTTACATTACATGGGTCGAGCCCAGGGGACAAAAAACGTGGGAAAACATGCAAGCCCATTCCTCATTGACTGCAGATGCATTAAATCAGCATGGAGGATCTTACCAACCCATACCCTGTCACTTTGAGTGATTTTGGAGGAGAATGCGACCCATTTGTATTAATTTGGCCACTAAAATGTCACTTCTGGCCGTGCAAGTAAGAAGAATGCGACCCATTACCATTAAAACAGGTTGTTGAAAGGTCACTTCTGGCCATTACCACACGTCAGAGCCGTTTCTTGATTTTCTCTCTTCAGACTGCACCAAAACTCGAGGTTGATCCCAGAATCATGTAGAGCATCTCAACAGCTTTCCGTTGATATAAAGAACGTGGAAATCCGAGCTCTGGATCAAAAGATATGGCGATCTAAAGATTTAGGGCACGGAACAGATCAAAACGAATTTTAAAATGTTTTCCCACTCTTCGCCACCTAGACGACACGTGGTAGGCTCTGATTGGTTGTGCAATTCTCTCTCCTCTACCTTTCGGTGGGCTGTCTTTTGAATTTTCCTTGTGGGCCCTAGCTGGGACACGTGGCACTATCCCATTGGTTCGGTTCAGCGCTCGATAACTCACCCTTTGACCTTTTGAATTTTTCCTGTAAGGACACGTGGTATTTCGATTGGTCCTCGGCTCCTTTGGCTCCTTCGCGTACTTCGCCTCCATTTGTCCCGGATGTCCCATTTGATTTTGGGCCCTTTGTGCTCATTTCGGCCGGTTTGGCATTTCGCGTCCATTTGTCCCAAATGTCCCAGTTGCCTTCGGATCGCTTGTTCCCATTTCACCCGGTTCGGCCGGTTCGCGCCTTTTTGTTCCATCTGTCCCACTTTGTTTTGGATGACTCGACCCTTTTTGCTCGGTTCGGCCGGTTCGGGCCTTTTTGTCCCAACCTGTCCCAACCGCCCTCTGGACTAGGACTTGGTCATTTTTATGATTTTTCCTAGATCAACCTACTTGCCTTCTCGCAACCTTTTTCGCATTTTCTCGCAGCTTCTCTTTTCCTCTCAGACAGGAACTTCGAAAATATTTGAGGGGACTCTAGCAACATGATTTTTGGCCCCGAATCAATCAATTTTCCCGGGACTTGAATATTTCGATGCATGTTATCAAAATACCTAGGGGGTGAAATTTTGACAACAAGGCCCATATTACCCATCCACCACGGGCCTCCCAGAAGCACCGATTCCAAATCAATACGCTGATTAAATTTTTCTAGAAAAAAACCCATGGAATAATGGTAATACTCAGATCCCCCTTAGGTTTCCACTTTCTAAGAGCCCATTTTCTAATGAAATCAATATTAGGTCTGGAACCTAGAAACTTACCAACAAGGGACAGATTCGCTTTGTCCAAAGCCCTATTTATGCAGCCATCTAGAACCATTAGACAGGTTGCACCTTTATTGTCCTTTTCCCACGTGAACTACCCTCTTTCAGGAGATTGTGGACCCACTTTTCTGTTAGGGTTTTGAAAAATCTTAGTCCAGGCTAAAGGTGTTGATCCTAGTGTGTTCACTTTTTCAATTTACTGACTTTTCATTCATCCGATTCTGGTCATGAAGCAGTTGACCTCCTCTCGCCTATATTTGGCCTAGATCACAGACATTTTGTAGCCAACATGGCTGAAACCACACCGACTATACTTCCGTCACTATCTCCATCACTCGCTATCTCCATATAACCATTACATGTGTTCTATCTCAGCTATCTCAGCTATCACTCGCTATCTCAAGTCTGAATTTCATCAAATATTACAACCAAGAAATCCAAATATTCTAATGCATGCAACAAAATTGTTCAAAGAGGTATCCTCGTATAATGACATAAATAAAAACTAATTGATCTAAACTACTAGTTATCAAATCAAATCTACTAATAGCTTTTTGGATTTACAGAACATAATCAGTGATGGAATTTATTCATGTTCTCATAACTTCTCCTTTAGTAACACATGAAAACTTAGGTGAAGTGTTTATGTTGCTCAAGATTTCTAGAATTATGGTCTTGTATATGCGTATAACCTCAATTGGTTATAGGTGATTTGTTGAGGATGAGTCCCGATTGCTAGATGTCAATTTGCTACAGAAAATTCCCTTTACATTTTGAATGATTTTAATTGGTTGCATGTCGTGGATACACATTACAATTCTTTGGAAATCAAGATTGACATTTATTCAAAGCATTATTTAATCATCATATTACATTCAAAATAATAAATGCATCCATAATCTACAAAATAAAGTAAACTTAGTAATAATTATATTAATTAATATAAGTTCAAGATTCAGTATATATGTTCAATAGTATATGGGAAACACAAGTTCAGGGGGTACACATGGATTAAAAAAATACAACAAATGAGGCATTTTAAATAGTAAATAAAATGGCTCATCATTTAGGTTATGCCACAATAACATATTTGGATCTTAGTGATCCCTAGATAGTTACAAATATTTTGATTTGTTCATCCACAATCACATGAAAACATAATATTCGAGCATAGAGGTTACTAGGATTTAAATAAATAAAGTAAGATATTGCAATCTTAGCGCCCGCTAGATTGTGTAACAATATATTTTTGGAGATTGGAAATCACTAGGATTTAACAAAAATAAGTAAGATATTATAAGATTAGCATCCACAAGGTTATGCCACATGAACATATTTGGAGCTTAACAATCACTAGGTATTTACTATTATTTTGAGCTTTGTGGCATGCTATGGGGCTATCATAACATAATTTTTAGAGCATAACAATCACTAAAATTTTAAAAATAAATTTAGATATTTTGAGCTTAGCATCTGCTAGGTTATGTGTAGCAACATATTTTTTTTAGAGAATAATTGTTGCTTTAGGATTAACCAAGTAAGATATTGTGAGATTAGCGGCTACTAGGTTATGCCACAACATATTATTTGGAGCTTATGGTATCTATGTAATTTCAAAATATTTTTTGAGATTATTGGTTGCTATGCACGCCACAACATAATATTTTAAACATGGGGGTTGCTTTAGCATTTATTAAAATTAAAGAATGATATTTTTAGCTTAGCGTCCACTAGGTTATGTTGCAACATATTATTTGGAGGTTATATTTAGCTACAATTTAACAAAAAGGTAAGATATTTCAATCTTAGTGGTCGCTAGGTTATGCCACAATAATATATTTGGAACTTAACGATCACTAGACAGTTATAGATATTTTGAGCTTTGCAGCCATATTGGCACTATCACAACATAATATTAGGAGCATAGTGGTAACTAGGATTTAACAATATAAATTAATACATTACGAGCTTAACGTCTGTAAGGTTGTGTAAAAACATATTTTTGGAGATTAGTAGTCATTAGTATTTAAGAAAAATAAGTAAGATAAAGCGAGCTTAGCGGCCACTACGTTACTCCACATTAACATATTTAGAGCTTAGCGATATCACCAATAGGATTTTGAGATAATTGAAATATAGGTACTTCCATAATATAATATATCAACCTTAGTTGTCACTAGCATTTAACAAGTCAAAGAATGATTTTTCTTACTTAGCGTTCACTAGGTTATGCCACAACATAATATTTATATCCTAACGGTGGTTAGGACTTAACCAAATAGATTAAGATATTATGATATTAACATCCTTTCGGATATGCGAGAACACATTATTTGGAGCTTACCATCACTATGTACTACTATAAGATAGTATAATATTAACGACTACTAGCTTATGCCAAAAAACATATTTGGAGCTTAGTGGTCGCTAGGTAGTTTTGGATATTTTCAGCTCTCGAGGTCACTAAGGAACTATGAAAACATAATATTCAAAGCATAGCGTTCATTAAGATTTAACAAAATAAATTAAGATATTGTGATATTGGCATCTAACACATTACGCCACAACATAATTTTTAGAGTTTTATGTCTCTAGGATTTAACATATAAAGTTAAGATAGTATGAACTTAGAGGCTGCTACATACTGCTATAACATAATATTAGGAGAAAACATGATGAAATGATTTTATAAATTAAAAGAAAATATGATGATCCTTGTGTCCCCTATCTTTTTCCACAACAACATATATGGAGCTTAATGGTCAATTGGTAGTTCCATATGTACAACTAATAAGTGCATGTTTAGATAAGATTAACATTTGGAATTTACAGATGAACATTCAATCAATTATAAATATTATTCTATTTACATTACATACATATTTCATTTCTTGTCCGTCTAGATCAAACAATTCTTGATTATGTTAAAATGTAAAATAATATCCTAATCTAATGCAAGTTTGTAGTAAATAAATGAATACCAAAACACCGAAATAATACCTAAGCAATGGAAATATAAAACCCTAATCTATAAAGAATGGTAAGTTGCCTTATCTGATTTGAAGAGGTTACCTGGATCCGTGTCACAATGGAGATCGATTGAACAGAGATGGAGGACCATCGTATAAAAGTTGATAAAAATGGAGAGGTGAGATATTTTAATTGAATGGGGTGCCTTGAGAAGGATTAGGGGAACTTGTCAGGGCACCCTAGTTTTGATTATGGGTTCCTTGGTATGCGTAGATGCTCAAACAAATCCTATGAGGTGTCGCAAGAGGTTCACAACTTTATTTCCTTTTGTCATGTGTATTTCACTAAATTTTTCTGAATGTCTCTGTAAATTTGGAATGAATGAATCACCTGCAAAACCCCAAACAAATCATCAAACCTAAAAAGAAAGATGCAAATGAAGGGGTCGAACTATCCTTAGCTTCCAAAATGATGGAATTATCACTAAGCATTACAATGTATCTCGACATAATGTAGTTTTGTGTGTGTGTGTGTGTGTGTGTGTGTGTGTGTGTGTGTGTGTGTGGAATTGCTCCTAGGTTTTTCTTGTGCCATCCGAACTTGAAGTAGAGAGCAAGTAGCTAGACGTAGAATGTAAATAATTTATGCATGGAAACAATAGAATTCCCTCCTATGAAGTGTGATGCAGATGAACCAACCTTTTTCCCTTTCGATGGGGCTAGATGGATGAAAATGGAGCTATATATGCCTTTAATAGATGCAACCTTAGGTGGAGATAGTAGATGCTCAATGTTTTTCTCTTATTATGATCACATAACTTTATATTTATATTATTCCTTTTCTTTAATTTCATAATTAACCCTAAAAAGGCTGAATACAAAAAATATAAGATGATGAAATGGATAGAAAGGTCCCAAAAAGTGTGACCAAATTACAAAGAGGACAAGGATTTGCATAGGGGATGAGAGCACCTAGATCTAGCATCCTGGATGGGCGTTAGTGTCTAGAATGACAAATTTAAAAATGTGAAAAGCAAATTTGAGCAAGTTCAAGTGTAAACTAAAAGAGGAAGCATAAAGAAAAGTAAGGTGGCTAAAGACATGGGTTAATTAGTACATTTCATACTTAGGAATCATGAAAATAGTAGTATGTGATTGAGACTAGATAATTACCCAATGTGCATGAGTTTTTGTCTACACCGCCACTTATGATTCATTATGGTTCTTCCTTAATTAAGGGTTGGTGTTGATCCGATTCCACATGTAAAGTTATATCTTAAATTTGTATCTTTTTTTGCGGGGATTTTGTATCATTGTTATTTTGTTCCCTACAAAATGCTTATATACAAATCTTGTGATTTTAATCTATCTTTCCTACATCCATAGTTAGGTTTCTAAATAGCACACTAGCCTTGTGAAGAAAAACTCGTTGAGTAAAATTTGTTTTTCCGACAATTTCCTTTAGAGTCTCAAAAAGTGCAAGCTTAATATTTACCTCAGTAGCTTAGAGGAGGACAAGATTAAGATTTACCTCAGTAGCTTAGAGGAGGACAAGAACATGAAGAACGATATGAAGGACATTATTGGGAAGGAAGAAAATATTGTGGAATAATAACTTTATATGAAAATTATAAATTAGTAACTACATTCTTATGCACAAATTCAAACTCTTATAAAATAATAATATTGAAGTAGTGTTGTTGAGTCTTATGGGTGTCCTTTAAGTTGCAATATGAGTGAAAATTTGATAATAATGTAAGACCTAGATTATTCAAGTAGTAGTATGAGTGAATATGAGATAAAAATGATAATAATGAAGTAGCATTGTTGATGGTTTTGGGTTTCCATCATGTAGCAATCCGACTGAATAGATGTTACATTTGCATTTGGTATTGAAAAGACATTACATTTCCTTTTTGTATTGAATATATGTTATATTTGTATTTTGTATAGAATAGGAGTATGTCCTTTCTCATATAGAAAATACAAAGGAAGAAGATGTTGTTAAATATATGAAAATGATAAAAAAACTCTATTATAAAAATGGTTGTAACAAGAAGATGCCCATTTTCATATACGAAACGTAGGATAATACTATATTTTTAGAAGGGAAATATGCCCATTCTCATATAAGAGTCATATAAGGATAATGGAAACATAATTTACTTTATTTTATAATGAAAATATGTGTATTATGTCAACTTTAATTTTTTTTAAATAAAAATTTGTGCATTCTCACAACCCTCATAGATAGAAAATATTACTAGTGAAATAATGTTTATAATGAGAACATGTCCATTATCATATAAACATAAAAATTTTATTTTTGTAATTATTAGTAATTGTATTATACTAGCGGACTATCCTGGTAGAGCTAGTGTTTCACTACATACCCTTGAGAGGGATCAAGCCTTATGTAGTTTTCATCATACAATATATTTATATGATTGTAAACATTTTTAGAATGGGTTGTGAGAATGGGAAGTGTGTTTGTAAAAGAAATATTGAATTTAATCATTTTAATACCTCTCATATAGGATTCATAGAAATGTTTTAAAACAAAGTAAATTTTAATTATGTTATTCTTCTTTGATTCACAAATGAGAGTGGGCATCTGCCCATTTTATATGAGTAATAATGAGCTTAAATATTTTTAATACCTCTATAAAGGATGTGAGAATGGGAAGATTATTTATAAAGGTTGTGAGAATTGACGTATACCTCCAATTCAATACAAGACCAAAATGTTTGTTTGTTTGAGAATTGGCATATGCCCATTCTAAACATTATAATACAAGTAATTATTTGAACTTAATCATCTTGTATATTGTCCCACAAGTTTAGTAATTTTCCAAGTTCCATGCATCTCTCTCTCTCTCTCTTGAAGATCTTTAGTATTAAAAGTTATACCAAATTATTATAGATGTAAATAACCTAAAACATGGCTATGATATTGTTTAAAATATATATTTGTTCTTGACCATGACATAACGAGACCACCATGCAAATATATTGTTTACCACCATTCCCATTCTCATTTCCATTTATTTTTGTGCACAAATTCCTTCAATTACCATGCAATTAACAAAGATATTCCCATTTTGTATAGAATGGGATTATGTCATTTATATTTTGTATAGTTTTTTGTGCAGATCATCCAATTACCACGGATTTTTGTGCACATATATCTACTAGTGGAAAACCTACCTCCATTATATGCTAAAATAATCAAGGTATATATTTAGTTGAACCCATAAAGAAATATCCCTATATTCATACCTAATACCAAACCTAATATCCAACACTTAAGAAATTTCCAAATAACAATCTAAATTCACATAAATAGTATTCCAAACCTAATATCCATCACCTACTTTATCTAATGTGAGAAAATTTTTCCCAAATTAACATTTAGTATTCCCACACATACCTAGTAAATAATTTGCAATGACAATACATATTCAAGCCTTATTTACGATTTTTAACAATTTTATAAGTAATGTCCTTCAAAGAAATATTAAACTTAAATACAATACAAGTTATATTGAAATTAATTTTTTTCCCATTCTCACAACCTTTGTAGAGATATTAAAATGATTAATTTTAATATTTCTTGTACAAACAAACTTCCCATTGAATACAAGACCAAAATGTTTGTTTGATTGAGAATTGGCATATACCCATTCTAAACATTCTAATACAAGCAATATAATTTGAACTTAATCCAGGCCACTACATGGCACATAGGTGATATTAAGTTAGTGTATTTTAAATGCAAATAACCTAAAACATGGCTATGAAAAATGTATATATATATATTTTTCTGATTATGACATAGCAAGACCACCATGCAAATATATTGTTGACCACCATTTATTTATTAATTGAAGCTAATTGTTTTAAAACACCTATTCGAATGATCATTAGAGGGAAATTGGAGATATTAATGGAATTTAATCCATGTCACTACGTGGCATTGTGGAGGTTTTAATGACAACTAATGTTTTTCGAGAAAGGAAGAGCTCTTTAGAATTTGAAGCTTTACAATAAACTTATTACATGCAACTTACTTGTTTTATGTTCCAATTTTTAACAACTCTATGAAGGTTGTGAGAATGGGAAACTAACCATTCTAAAAAAAATTATATTTTACATCTATTATTATTTTATGATTCCTATATGAGAACAGGCATTTTCTCATTTCGTTAGACCATTTTGTCTTGTGAAGCACAAGATTTGAAGAAAATTTGAGATAATATTTGATATCTCTTCTTTTTATTTCATCCTTTCCACTTTGGGCTCCTTTATTTCGTCATACCATTTTCTTTCTTGTGAGATATTTAAAGTTTTATTTTTATACTTTTTCTTTTCAGTTTTCTATTTTGTTTGATTGTTTTGGCTTGTGAAAAAAATATATCAAGGAATTTTTCTGCGAAAAAAATCCATTAACAAGACTAAATTTTTTTAACTCTTCTCTATTAATTTATTCTAAGATGAAGAATATCATATGGTTTTCTTTCCCTTGCATGGTGGAGAATTTCCCATTGTGCAACATTTTTTCTCTAAATTTCTTCTATGATTCCTATATGAGAATGGGCATATTCCCATTATATATGCCCACTCTCACATAGGAATCATAACATAATAATAGAGAAAAAAATTATTTCACAGTTTTAGAATGTAGTAAATTATATATCTATTCTTTTATGATCCCTATATGAGAATGGTCATATGCCCATTCTATATGCCCATTATCACATAGGAATCATAGCAGAATAATAGAAAATTAAATTTTATCTCCATTGTTTCTTGTTATTTATTCAAAGATGAAAAATATCATCTGGTTATTTTCCCTTACATGGTAATGAATTGGCCATTATACAACAAAGTAAATTTTATCTCTATTCTTCTATGATTCATATATGAGAAAGGGAATATGCCCATTCTCATATAGGAATAAATAGTGAATAAATCATTTGGAGAGCTATATAAAGGATGTGATGATGGGAAATTGTCCATTCAAACAAATTAAACTTTATCTCTAACAATTTATGTGATGATGTATGAATTTTGTTTATGTAAAATATTGATTGTGAAATCATCTTCTTTGATGTTGACATTTCAATTTCATTATTAAATGTTATAACTACCTTATTTTCTACATTGATTATTGTGATGATGAATGAATTTTGTTTCTTGCTTATTAGATTTGTAGTTGTCTATATGATTATAAAATTAGGTATTAAAATTTGTTTTCTAACAGAGATTGTATTATTACCTTGTTTATTGATAATATGTACTATGTAGATAAAAATGATAGTTAACCATTTTTTAATATTCATTTAATAATAATTCAACATGATTATGAGTTGAAAATTCATGCCAATTCATTGAACTAACATGCATACAATTTATTCTTTTCATATGGTATGCAGGAATCAAAGTAATCATTACGAAGTGATATGTTGGATTTGATACACCTACAAAGGTAACAAGATTGGGTAAGTTCCCATGCTAAACAAAGTAAATGTTATCTCTATTATTTTTATTATACTTATTCACATATCTCTATAAATAATAATGTACTTTATCTTATGATTCATATTAAAGAGAATAGGCATATGCCCATTCTTCATATTCTAATGTTATCTCTATAATTCTTTTTGTGATATTTTCATTTATCTATGGTATGAACAATAAGTGACATTTGTAATGATTCCCTCATGAGAAAAGGAAAATGCCCATTCTATGATAATTATTAAAGACAATATGCATATAGCCATTCTACATATTCTAATTTTAGTGATATTAAACTTAATCTTTGTGATACCTTTATAACGGATGTGAGAATAAATATATGAATATTTAATACAAGAAAAAAATTCTCAACCACCCACTCTTTAATACGTCTTTAACAACTATGATGGTGTTAGGAATATTTTAATATTGTGAACATTATTATTGTGCAAATAATGAGTTGGTGACAACTCGTAGAGATCTCTTAGAGAGATTCTAGGTTTGTTGAGTGAGAATAGGTATTGGGAGAGATTTGTGGGATGCTGAGTGATTAGTGGGATGAGTGTTGACTCCTAGAATTGAGGAGATCAAACTCTATATATGTAACCTCTACCTGTGAATAATATATCCCGGATGTTTGTAATTCAATTATATTATCATTCTATTCGGTGTTTTTTAATCTGCAAAGCTCTACCAAAATTAATATCTGGTATCAGAGCAGGTCAACCATTAGCCATGTGAGTCGTGTGCTAGTTCTTCAATGGTGACAATGGATTGGATTATTCCTGCGTGAGTATATTCATTGCGACTGAGATAGGATTTTATTTGTTATTACAAATTTATGGTTTGATTCTTTGTGTATCAGAGGATGTCAATATTACTGCGCATTATCATTGACTTCAACGGATCCATTTCTTACATATGCTTGCGTCCAAGTCTGTAGATGTAAAGTCATTCACCTTATATCATTCTTGGATCTGCTGTGCTCACGTCAGATCTATAATATACGTCTATTCTGCGTGCTTTCAAATTTCAGGAATAGTGATCTCCAATCGCCATCACCGTGATTCACGAATTTTACAGCAGAAGAGTTCTGTGAGTCCAACTCGTTATTCCACGCCCATCCATACGCATATGCCACGATGGAGATATTTTTGTAGCTCGACCAAAGAAGATTATCATTCTAAGTTTCTGCATCTAGATTGAAGAATTGGTTCGGTTTGATTTTGGATGATTGGACATGATTTCGTAGTGATTCACATCTCTGAAACGTCTGCAGATTTATGTAGTCTATATATACCTGTTAACAAATTATTCCTCAATAGATTGTATGTACTTTATTCCTCAACATAATTTCAAAGATTGAGGAACGGACTCTGATTTCCAAAGGCTCGGTGCATGCAAAGCCGTATCATACCCACATCAAATAGATCTCGAAGTTTGATGCGTCCCAGGTGGAACAGTTGCGGAGAATCGAATTTGAGTTTCCCATACTTTCGTGGGCGATAGACTTGGATCTCATATCTGACAAGTATAAGGTTGGGATTTGCATGTTTATTTGACGGTCCTTTTAATTTCCTTTATTCTTTGTTATCCACATGGTAGCAAATTGTTTAAATATAGTCCATGTCTTATGTGAGTGATAGTTCATCATAAATTATTAGTGGTCATGTTTGTGATCTTACGTTAATATAGTCTTCAAAAATACCAAGTCAAAATTGGATCTAATTGGTCTAAAGTCATTTTATGTGTGTCATAGTAAAAAGTAATATCTAATTACTTTTTAAATGTTATTGTCATTTTGTCTAGTGTAGTAAGTCAAAGCGTCAATCTAGTCAGTATCGTCAAGACGTTAAAAGAATTTTAACAGTGTCAAAATTTTAAATTGTTTGTAAAAAGGGTGTATTTTCGGTTGAAACCGACACCTATTTGTGTCAAATTGTGGAGAGTCATAATGGATAAATTGGGTTATGTTGAAAAATTTGATGGAAAGGATTTTCACACTTGGCAAGTACGAACTCAGTTGACACTCATTAACAAAGATTTGTGGGAAGTTGCGGATGGAACATTCAAGAAACCAACCGATGCTGATGAAGCAACCAAATGGGAGAGTAGAGATCGTAAAGCAACAGCAATCATTGGACTTGGATTGTCTGATGCATATTTGCATCATATAGACCTTTCAAAAAGTTCAAATTTCATTTGGACAACATTGAACAAGTTGTTTGGATCCCAAACCGGAAGCGCAGCAGTGACCTTGAAGCAGAAGCTGTTTGGACTCAAGATGGATGAAGGAGAAAACATGGTACAACATATAAGTAAGTTTCGGTCTATTTTGAATCAATTATCAGGGATAAAACTTAAAGTAGAGGATGATGATGCAAAAGCTGTTTTGTTGAATAGTATGCCATCTCGCTATTCAAACATTGTTTTTACTTTGAGCAAGATCAATCCCAGCCTAGAAGATCTAATTTCTTCACTGATAGATGAAGAAAATAAGAATGTTACACCAGAAGAAACTGCAATGTATGGTAAAAACAAGTCATATGATAAAGGGAGATTTAAATCTTCTTTTAAACAAAGATCAAATTTCAGAGATACAAAGAAACATATCACTTGTTACTATTGTAAACAAGATGGACATCTATCTATAAACTGCAAGAAAAGAGCACGAGATTTACTTGATGGAAAAATAGAAGAAAGTGCCATGGTTGCTAATGAAGAAGAAGACAGTGATAAAGAAGAACCTTTGGGTGATGGTTATGAATCTGAAGACTTCCTTCTTTAGATAACTTTCAGATGGAGGCAGGAGGCAACGGAGGAAGGAGGACAACCAGCGTCCTCTCGCCAGCCGCAAGCGACGGGGCCGCATAATGAGTTTGTGGCATTTTTTCAGTTGTGTGTTTGATTCCATTATTGTGTGTTTTATAATAAGAACAGATGTCACATTCCTGTTCAGAATTGTATTTCCTTTTATAACCTCCTGATGTAAATATGTTATAGTAGAAAGAAGAAAACACAAGTACAAAGTCGGCATTATGATACTTGAAGAGGATGAACAGAGGTTCATGAGCAGGGGCTCGTACCTAGGACAGAGGTCCGTTATTGTCGAACAGGGGTTCGTATTGATGAACAGAGGTTCATGAATAGGGGTTCTTACCTTGGACTGAGGTCCATATGTTTACCAAGATCATGAGCAAACAGGGGTGTGCAAGCTGCAGAGAAAGTGTAACTATTCTTTTCTACATTGTTCACATTAGGGGAGTGTATGTGTGGAAATAATAATGTTAACAATAGGGGAGTGAATGTTAGGAATATTTTAATATTGTGAACATTATTATTGTGCAAATAATGAGTTGGTGACAACTCGTAGAGATCTCTTAGAGAGATTCTAGGTTTGTTGAGTGAGAATAGGTATTGGGAGAGATTTGTGGGATGCTGAGTGATTAGTGGGATGAGTGTTGACTCCTAGAATCGAGGAGATCAAACTCTATATATGTAACCTCTACCTGTGAATAATATATCCCGGATGTTTGTAATTCAATTATATTATCATTCTATTCGGTGTTTTTTAATCTGCAAAGCTCTACCAAAATTAATATCGATGGGGCATCTGCCCATTTAATACAAGACAAAACATATTTGTTTGTTTTAAAATGTGCATATGCCCATTTGAAACAATGATTCCAAATACAAGAAAAAACATATTTGTTTGTATTAGAATGGGCATATGCCCATTCAAAACAATGATACTAGTATTTGTATTCTACTTCTACTATTCCTATCTGCCTAAGCAATTCTTCTATGATTTCTAAATGAGAAGGGGCATCACCCAATGCTCAATCAATTTCATAACTCTATACAAGTTGTGAGAATGGGTGGTCATTATAAAACAAATTAAATTTAATTATTCATATAACATAGGGCATATTCCCATTGTTAACATTCTAATATAATCAATATTTTTTTCTTGAGAATGTGAACTATAATAGGGCATATGCCTATTCTAAACATTATAATCCAAGCAATATTGTTTTTTGGAGAATGAAAATGTGCAAATTGAATGTGTATTGAAACATATTTGTTTAATTATAATGGGCATGTGCCCATTCTAAACATTCTCATACAAGAAATATTGATTTTATGAGAGTGGGCATGTCCACATTCGTCAATACTTAGTCATTTGAATATCTATTTAAAAGTTGTGAGCATATTTAATCCATACTCTTCTTTTATGATTCATATCCACCCAAGAAAGTATTTTATGAATCCTATATGAGAATAGGAAGAATAAAAATGTGATTCCCATTCAATACAAGACGAAATAATTTTTTTGCATGAGAATGAGCATATGCCCATTCTAAACATTGTAATAAAAAATACTGATTTAATGATATTTCTTCTATTATTCATATTTATACCTATTTAAAAACTGTGAGACTATTTAATCCATACCATTCTTATTCCTATCTACTCAATAAAGTATTCTTATTATTCCTAAATGATAAGGGAATTTACCCTTAAATACAAGACAATTTAAAAATTCCAATCAATTTCATAACTCTTTTAAAAAGATGTGAGAATCGGTTCCTAGTCTAAAATAAAGTAAATTTGATTATTCCTAACATACATGGCATATGCCAATTCTAAACATTATAATACAAGTATTATTTATTTTTTTGAAAATGGGCATGCGCACAATCATGATTGAAACATATTTGTTTTATGAGAATGAGCATGTGTCCATTCTAAACATTCTAATACAAACAATATTTATTTTATGAGAGTGAGCATGTCCACATTCGTCAATACTTGGTAAATAATTAATGATTTGAATACCTATTTAAAATTTGTGGGAATATTTAGTCCATACCCTTATTTTATGATTTCTGTCTATGCAAGAAATTCTTTTATGAATCCTATATGAGAATAGGTAGAATAAAAATGTGATGCCCATTCAATACAAGATGAAACAATTTTGTTTGCATGAGAATGGGCATATGTCCATTCTAAACATTGTAATACAAGCAATACTGATTTTATGAGATTGCTCCTATTATTCCTATTTATACCTATTTAAAAACTGTGAGATTGTTTAATCCATACTCTTCTTATTCTTCTTCTATTATTCCTATCTACCCAAGAAATTTTTCTATGATTCCTAAATGAGAAGGGGCATCTGCCCATTCAATACAAGACAATGCAAAAATATTATTCAATTTTATACCTCTTTTATCAAGATGTGAGGATGGGTTCCCATTCTAAAACAAAGTAAATTTGATTATTCGTATCATAAAGGGAATATGTGCATTCTAAACATTATAATAAAAGTAATATTTATATTTTTAGAATGGGAATGTGCACACCGTGATTGACACATATTTTTTTATGCTCATTCTAAACATTCTCATACAACTAATATTTTTTTAATCCATACTCTTCTTATTATTCTTCTATTATTCTTATCTACTTAAGAATTTATTCTATGATTTGTAAATGAGGAGAATATTCCCATTTAATACAAGACAATGCAAAAAGCTTAATCAATTTCATAAATCTTTTAACAAGATGTGAGACCTAGTGCCCATTTGAAAACAAAGTAAATTCGATTATTCATATCATAAAGGGAATATGCCCATTCTAAATAGTATAATACAAGTACTAATTTTTTTTTTTTTTTTTTTTGAGAATGGTAATGTGCATATTCGTGATTGAAACACATTTGTTTTATGCCCATTCTAAACATTATCATACAACCAATATTGGTTTTATGACAGTGGACATGCCCACATTCATCAATACTTAGTCATTTGACTAACTATTTAAAAGTTGTGATGATATTTAATCCATACTATTCTTTTATGATTTATATCTACCAAAACAACTCTTTTGTGATTCATATATGAGATTGGTCATTTGACCATTCAATACAAGACATTGTAAAATTCCCAATCAATTTCATTACTTTGATTATTTGTATCGTAAAGGGAATATGTCCATTCCAAACATTATAATAAAAGTAATATTTATTTATTTAGAATGGGAATGTGCACAATCGTGATTGAGACATATTTTTTATGCTCATTCTAAACATTCTCATACAACCAATATTTTTTTAATCCATACTCTTCTTATTATTCTCCTATTATTCCTATCTACTTAATAAATTCTTCTATGATTCGTAAATGATAAGGGGCATCTTGCCATTCAATACAAGACAATGCAAAAAAGCTTAATCAATTTCATAACTCTTTTAACAAGATGTGAGACCTAGTGCCCATTCGAAAACAAAGTAAATTTGATTATTTGTATCATAAAGGAATATGCCCATTCTAAATAGTATAATACAAGTACTATTTTGTTTTTAGAATAGTCATGTGCATAGTCGTGATTGAAAAATATTTGTTTTATGCCCATTCTAAACATTATCATACAACCAATATTGGTTTTATGACAAAGTGGACATACCCACATTCATCAATACTTAGTCAATACTTAGTCATTTGACTACCTATTTAAAAGTTGTCATAATATTTAATCCATACTATTATTTTATGATTTCTATCTACCAAAAAACTCTTTTATGATTCCTATATGAGAATGGGCATCTACCCATTCAATACAAGACAATGTAAAAATGCTCAATCAATTTCATAACTTTATACAAGCCATGAGAATGGGTGCCCATTCTAAAACACAGTAAATACGAAATTAGTACTATGTATTTAAATTTCATTATTTTAATACATGTTTAAAATATCATGATTTCATTATTAAAGCATATTTTCTTTATTCTAATACCTCTTTAAAAATTACATGTGTCAAAATAGGTATGACGATAAATTCGACTATATATTTTTCATTGTTCAAATATCTATATAAAACATTTAAATGGGTCAAATCAATTAAAATGTATTTTTAAAACATTTATGATAGGCTTATAATATTATAATACTAAAGCATTTACCCATTTTATCATTAAATTGTGGTGATTTATTATTGTAGGATAGATTCAAATTTTTTATAACTTTATACAAGCCATGAGAATGGGTGCCCATTCTAAAACACAGTAAATACATAAATAGTACAATGTATTTAAATTTCATTATTTTAAAAACATCTTTAAATTTTCATGATTTCATTATTAAAACATATTTTTTGTAAATGTGTCTAAATAGGTATGACAATAAATTCTACTATATATTTTTCATTATTCAAATATCTATTTAAAACATTTAAATGGGTCCAATCAATTCAAATATCTACACATTAAAATCATATTAAAGTATTTATGCATTAAAGGGTGGTGATTTGTTAATGTATTATAGATTCAAATTTTGAATGTATGTACAAAAATAGTACTAGTATGTATTTTTCGTTATTCTAATACCTCTTTGAAATATTTAAATGTTTCTAAACATTGGGATAATAGGATATTAAAGCATTGAAATATTTATCCTCTCGTGGTTAAGTATTTATGATAGACTTAGAATATCAAGAAATTAATGGCATTTAAGCATTATAGGGTGGTGATTTATTATGGTAGGATAGATTCAAATTTTGAGACTTAAGATATTAGGATATTAAAGGTATTTAATCATTAAAGGGTGGTGATTTATTCTAGTAGGATAAATTCAAATTTCAAATTTTTGGTGCTTTTTTAGAGGAAAATTTTCTTGGTCAAGTACATTATAAAAATATTGAATTTGAATGGCTTAGGTTTTGATTTTTTTCTCTCTTATGGACGATTTTTTATTATTCTTTCTTATGGCCGAAGTTTTTTTCATTATGATATTTTTTAGAGAAAGAAGAATGCAAAAGGATAAATTTTTTTCGATTGATAAAACATTGTTGAAAAGGAAATTTTTGCAGAGGTTATAAACAAGACACAAATAATAATAGAAATCAAAGTGTTTCTAATCAAGATATGATATTAGTAATTAATAGTTAATCAATAACATTGATTAATAATAGAAATCACGGTGATTATATAATATTAGTATTAATTAGTAAATTAATAACATTAATTAATAATATTATAATTAATTACAAAAACCTATCCTATCAAATAATATTAACTACAAGAATTAATATTTAATAAAATTCAATTGCTATATTAAGTAGAAAATATTAAAATCATCTAATTATCTTTGTCAAATGAATTAAAAAATTAAATAATATTATAAAAATACAATAAAACTTGATAAAAATAATTAAGAACATAATCACAATTAATTATAATGTTTAAGTGCATTTTTAAAAATATTTTCATAAAATTATAAAAGTATATAATCAAACTTTTATAAACTAATTATTGAAATCAACTCCATTATTCATAATGCTTCATTACTTATAGTGCTTAGAATGGGCAAATAAATATATTTAAAATTTAATCATTAAAAAATTAAAAATCAAAGAATATGTATTTAAGATATGATATTAAGACTAAAATAAATAAATTAATTAATAATAGTAATAATTAAATACAAGAAATAATATCATATCATTTAATAATACCAATAAAATCCAAGTAATACTTTAAATTGTTAAATAAAAATGATTGTTGTGTATGAATGAGCTTCAACCCATTTTAATACCTCTATAAAGGTTATTAGAATGTGTTATCTCTATTCTTCGTCTATGATTCCTATATCAGAATAGGCATATGACAATTCTTAAAATATATCATTAGCACCTGCCCTAAGCTTGTGAGAGTGAACCACATCCCTTATTCTATCATTATTATATGATCCTTGTTGTGAGAATGAAATATATTTTATCTCGAGACAAAAAAATTACATTATATTCAAGAAAAATGAAAAAAATGTTTGTTTGTTTTTCGTGAGAGAATAGGAACTGCCCATTCTTAAGCAAAGATAGTAATTTTGTCTCCCTAATAGCATTTTTTATTAGATTGTTTAGAACATGAGCATATTCCCATTGATAATGTGTATATGCCCATTCCAATATAGGTATCAAAGAGAAAATAAGCATAAGGAGAACCAAATATGGGCATCTATCTACTCAAATGAGTAGGACATGAAGATGAAGTGGGTCATTCCCTATTTCACTATGGAAGGAAAACCAGATCTATTATTCTTCACATTGAGAAGAGTTAAAATATTCATTTTTTTGTTTAGAAATTTACTTGAAATTCTTCGTGGAAAGAGGAGAGCCCAAATGAGAAATAATAAAACAATAATTAGAGATAAAGTATTGATCCCCTTTAAGGGTATGCAAGGTGAAAGCACTTGGCTTTGCCAGAATAGTCAACGAATATGGATAATTATTAACTCTATAAAGGTTGTCGAATGTTTTTTTACTATAATTATTCTTCTACTATGGTCCTCCTTCCATGGAGTGGTCCCCCTTTCATGCGTAAAATGGTGAACAACCCAACAATAAATGTTTGTTTGTTCGAGGATGGAAAAATTACCATATTTCTAAATATTCCAATATAACTAACCAAAAATATGGCCAAAATAAAATGTTAGAATGGGGCATTCATTTCTAAAACAAATTAATAGAACTACATAATAAGAGAATGATAATCTTCCCAAGGGTATGTAGTGCAAAGCACTTGGGGGATCCAAGATACCCATTCCTAAAACAAAATAATAGAACAAAATAAGGCTTGATCTCCCTGAGGGTATGTAGTACAAGCTTGGTGGAGCGTAACTTGGCCACACCAGTGGTTAGTCTAGCCAAAACAATACAATTGTATTCAAGATAAAATAAAGAAAATGAATGTTTGTTTGTATGAAAGAATGTGAAACTACCCATTCTTATTCAAAGACAAAGTAAATTTAATCTCTTCACTATCATATTGTATTGTGGAGTTAGATACAATTACTATATAAGTGCTAAATTGAAAATAATTTTCTTCAATTACTCATATTATAATGAATGGGAATCCCATTCAATTCAAATCAATTTCTTCTATTATACGTATTAGAAAAATTACATCAGATGTAAGATAAAATTAAAAAAATGTCTACTTGTTTATACGAGAGAATAAATAATTAGTCATTCTTAAATAAGGATAGAGTAATTAAATTTTATCTCTCCACTTGCATCTTACTTTGTGGACTAGCTATAAGTAATATAGAATTACTAAAAATATAAGCTCAATATTACAAGTATTAGAATGTTTGGAATGAGCATATGTCATTTTAGTTCAACATTTCTTGCTTTAGAATGTTTACAACATGGGAATATGCCCATTGATAATGGGAATATTTTCATTCTAATATAGGAATCACAGAGAAAAATAGGCATAAGGAAAACTACATATGGGCATTTATCTACTCAAATGGGCATGACATGAAGATGAAGTGGGTTGTTCCCCATTTTTTGATTAAAGGAAAACTAGATGTTATTCTTTACATTCGTAAGAGTTAGAAATATTCATTTTGTTTCTAAAAAAATCTTAATATTCTTCATGAAAATAGAGAGAGAGAAAGTGAAAGAATAAACAACAATTAGAGATAGAGGTTTAATACCCCTTTAAGGATGTGTAGTGCAGTAACCGTAGTGCCCACTTTTTCCTAGCCTCTATGATCTGCTAAATTCTTAAACCACGTTATGGATTTTGGATATGTTGGTTTTCCTTCATGAACATGTATGGTGGTTTGGAGCGCGTAGTGCTAATTTAACTAGATTAGTATGTTGACACCGTTTTATTTGAGATTGTGGATACTAACACTTTTCTATGTGATTTGGGCCTAATTCCTATATGTTGGATAATTAGTTTAGTCACATACCTTGATTTTGTAACGTAATCATTTTGCTGATAAGGATACATGATGGCATGGTGATATGACATTTGTATGTATTGTAATACCTAACATATGACGAATTGTGTGAGATTGTGCATTCCACATTGATGATGGTGATATCATTAATTTACATGTTTGAATCTGTTTCGCTTAGTGAGTAGCTAGTTTACTCTTGTATTGGACAGGTGCGTTTAATGTGTGCAATGAGTGTGCAGGTGACAGGTCATAGGAGAACGTGGGATTCAGGCCAGCTACACAATTTTGCACAAGCAGCCCACAGTGAGTCCTAGCCATGTTCATTGTATGATGCCTTAGTGTAGGAGATTATTATTTTGGGCACCATGAGTGACCCCAATTTTTGTAATGTATTGTGCTTTGAATTATTAATTTTGTTTAGGGTTGCTAGTGAAGTTGTAAACTTGCTTTGGGAGTTAATAATCCCACTTTCATTAAATTTTTGATTTTGTTTAATGAGTCACTTAATCACAAGGGTTTAGGGTCACATGTGAGACCCTTGGGTGGTCCCCACACCCTCTACCCTTGTGCCAAAAATGCAAAACCTGAAACTAGGGTATTTTGGGTATTTTGGGGACCCCTTTGTAAGCTGGGAGTTCCCCAACACTAAAATGAGCCCTTGGACCCTACCTAATGGGTAGGGGGCTTATTTTCAAGGCTTGAGGGAGTTTTCCCTCCTTTTACCACTTGTTTGGTCACATCCATGTAAGGGATGTGGATTTAAGTGTTTATTAAAAGTTTCAATTTTTTGTCTTGCTTACATTTAAGGGAATTTGGGAGAAGAGGGAAAAGATATTTTTACCCTTTCTCTCTTTTGTTTTGGCATATTTGACCTTGTTGAGGAGAGAGGGTGACACATGTCACCCCCTCATTTGTGAGGATGCTTGCTTGCTCCTCTTCATATTCCCATCCATGGGAATGGAGAGGGACTTTTTTTTTGGTTCTTTTTTTTTTTTGAGCTTTGGCTTGGTGCTTGCTTGAGAAATTTGGAGCTTGAGGATTGCTTGAGGAAGAAAGCTACAAAATATTGTTTTGGAGAGCTATTAGAGGTAACCTATTGAGCTCATTTATGTGGTATGTTCCTTACTAAATCTTAGCTTGCCCATAGTTGGTTTATTTGTTTAGTTGCTTGTATGGTTTGTTGCTTGAGTATATTTGTTGTATTGTTTTTTTACTCCATCCATCATATGGTTTGATGGATGTTTGAGTTATTTGGGGGAAGAGAGAGGGATTTTCCCTCTCAAACCTTATGGCTTGATGGGCAAGTCATGTCGGTTTCTTTACTCCCTCATATGGTTTGAGGTGGGTAAAGGGTTCATTTGGTTTGAACCCGTTTCCCATTCTTGGAGAGGAAACCCCAGGGTTTAAAAATCCTCCCAAGAAGGATTTTTGGTGAATGGGTGGAGTAATAAGGAGGATCTTGTTGACTTCAGAGAAATAAGGTGGAGAAGGAAGTTTGATGTGTGCATTCTTTTGTAGATCACACCTTATGTCACTTTCGGGTATCTCATCTACTCTTCCCCAAATTTAGAGGATGAATATGGTTTCTCCTCTTTTCTTTTATTGCTCAATGTTGTATTTTTCCTTCGTGCATGGTTTGGTCTTGTTTGTGAGTGTATTGTGGTGTTTGTCTCCCTAAAAGATCTTGTGCAAGTTTTGGTTAGTTGCCCTCTTTCCCATGGGCTTGGGGGAGGCTAGCATGCATCCCAACCTTGGGAGAGGCATGTAATGATGCCTATGGTTGGGTGGCAAATCAATATTTTTCTCCTTGTGTTGGATTCTTGGAAGCTCTTGAAGTTGGAAGTTAAGCATAGAGATGGTTGGAGTTTGTGGCACCTTGGTCTCTCCTTGTCCTCTCATATTTTGTGAAGTATTACTCTCATTGAAATCTCTTGTATGAAAGTTCCTTGTCTTGGAAATTATCCTCTTTAAGATGGGAAAATTTTACTTGTAACCTTGAGTAACTTTTGTGGTTGTGAGCTTGCTTCATTCTTGGAATGAGAACTTGAATGTTGGAACTCCTATGTTTTTTTATTAACATTTCGGGAATCATGGTGTGATTTAGACCTCAAGCTACTTCAAAAGCTTTGTGTTATAAATCGAATGATCCTTTTTATATGAATGTGATGGAAGTCCTTTTTGAAAAGAAAGTTGGTTTATTGAAAAGTATGTTTTTTTTTTTTTTCTAATCAAAAAAAGGGATATTGTTTTATTGAATATCTCTCATGTTAAAAATCTGAATTATTTCTATAGCAAGAGTTTTGATAAATAAATCTAATCCTGATTTGGTGTTGAAGGTTGATCTTTGGAATGGAATGATAGTAGTTTGCTCTTTTCCATGAGAAACTTAAAGATTTGATTTTTTATTAGAAACTTATTTTGAGCATGTATTCCTTTTTGCAAATTTCTAGATACATTCTAAATCTTCCCTTAGTTGATTTATTTTGGCTACAACCATTTTCAACACTTCATCAATATTCATCTTAATATGGATATTTATTGGGATGGTCTTCTTTAACATTGTTTGTGGAATAGTTAGTTATATAAATATATATATGATAATAAATTTTTAAAAAATAAAAACCTTTGCACTGGTGTGAAATAGAGTTGTCATTCACTATTGAACTATGTTACAAAATTTTAAGTATTTACATATTAATACATGAATTAATTGAGATATATTTCATACCATTTAAAGTATAACCTATAATATGCTCTTGTATTGTAATTGATATATTATAATATAGTCATATATTATATTTCACAAATGTATAACTATCCTTTTATTACAAAAATAAATTTCATATATATATATATATATATATATTTATAAGTAGATTTATAAATATAACATTTAATTTTAAATAAATCTGAAATAGAAATTATTGTAAAGAGTTCGGTGGAAAGAAAATTAAGATATTATTGTTTTTTTAAAGAAATAATAAATAAAAATGAAATTAAAAAAAAGGGAGTTTGGGGGAGGGTCGAACCCCTCCCACTTCCCTGTGATTTCTATTGCTCTCCTCCCTATGCAACCTTTAATCCCCACACCCTGGTGCAACTGTTACCCCCTTACACTACAACACCCCCACCTAAGAACTTCCTTGCTGCCCCTGTGCAGCACCCCATGCCACCTCTCACTTCCGCCACCATCCACCTCCCCGCGCACCCTCTTCCGCCCCTACCCCGTGCTGTCCCCGATCGCCGTGCTACTACTCCTTCCCCACAAGGCGCTGCCCTCACCTATCACTCTAACCCCTCCCCTCCTCCACGCAGTCCTAACCCACGACCCCCTTCTATGATGCTTCGTAACCCTCCCACTGCGTGGAAAACCTAGCCACCACCCCCTCTAATGTGGCTACACTAGACTACAACAGTTAATAAAATGTAATAAAATAAGATACACATAGTTAAGCCAAGCTTCCATGGCCCCTCCATCCTAACCTGCTCATCCAAAAAGAAAACACAAAACAAAAATGAGAAGAGAAGAATAGAAAGAAGGAAAAGAACATAAAGAAATTTTAGGGTAATTTTAGGGTTGTTAGATCCAAGGGTTAAAAATAAAAACATCCAAGGGTTACCATTAAATCCTACATTACCTTTAAGTTGTGGGAATTTTGGGGTTTTAGGAAATAATCTTAAGGAGGGAGTGGGTGTGGAGGTCAAGTAAATTAAAAGGGGTGTGTAGGCTTTTTCTTCTAACCTTAGCATTTGTCTAGTGAGGTAGCCATGATAAGAACTAAATAAATAAAATTGGCTTTGGGCTGGGGATTGAGTAATTGGGTAAATCAATTTAGTTTAAAGTAAATAATTTCGGGAATCAGTTTTGTATCATTAGTTTTAGTATTGTTAGTAATCACTTTCAAAAAAAAAAAAATTCTAATTTTTAGTTACACTTGGGTGTGGGTTATGGTGTCCCAAGGCGGGGCACGACAAGAACTAGGCTTTGACATGGATATTCTAGCCAATATGATACAATTATTAACTCTATAAAGGTTATAAGAATGTTATTACACTATAATTCTTCTTCTAATATGGCCATCCTTCCATTGAATGGCACTTTTGATGCAAAATGGAGAACAACTCAAAAATAAATTTTTGTTGTTTTGAAGATTGAAAAATGCCCATATTTCTAAATAGTCCAATACAACCATGACGAAACATATGGTAAAAAAATGTTAGAATGTCAAGAGAATGGACTACTACCTATTCTCATTATTAGGAGCAGTCCAAGACTTGTTTTAAAATAATTACCTTGAATTAATAAATACGCAGTGGTAAATAATATATTTGCATGTTGGTCTTGATATTTCATGGTCTTACAGAATGTATGTTAATTAATCCTATATGAGAATGGGTAGATTATGGGAATCTTCCAGTTCTAAAAAAAATTAATAGAACTACATAATAAGATAACAAGCATCTACCTAAGGGTATATAGTGAAGAACTTAGCGAAGCCAAGATGTCCATTTCTAAAAAAATAATAATAGAACTACATAAGACTTGAACCCCTCAAGTGTATGTAATCTAGCACTTGGTAGAACTAGAAGTTGGCTCCACCGTGGTTAGTCCACCAAAACGATACAATCGTATTCAAGATAAAATTTTAAAAATATTTTTTTGTTTACAATGAAACAATGGGAAACTTCCCATTCTTAAACAAAAACAAAGTAAATTTTATCTCTCCACTAGCATCTTGCATTGTGGAGTTAGATATGATTACTATAGAAGTGCTAAACTGAGAATAATTTTCTTCTATTACTCATATTATAATTGAATGGGCATCTTCCCATTCAATTCATGTCAATTTATTCTATTATATGTATTAGCAAAATTACTTTGTTTGTAACATAAAATTAAAAAAAATGTATGCCTTTTTTAATGAGAGAATAGGAAATTTCCCATTCTTAAATAAAGACAGAGTAAATAAATTTTATTTCTCCGCTAACATCTCACATTGTGTACTAGATATGAGTGATATAGAAGTACTAAGCAACCTAAGTTCTATATTTCAAGTATTAGAATGTTTAGAATGAGCATATGACATTTTAGTTCAACATTTCTTGTATTAGAATGTTTATAACATGAGTATATGCCCATTGATAATGGGAATATTCCCATTCTAATATAGGAATCACAGAGAAAAATAGGCATAAGGAAAACCACATATGATCATTTATCTAGTCGAATGGGCATGACATGAAGATGAAGTGGGTCATTCACAATTTTTCTATGGAAGGAAAACCAAATGTTATTCTTCACATTGAGAAGAGTTAGAAATATTCATTTTTGTTTCTTAGAAATTTCCTTGATATTCTTCATGAAAAGAGAGAGATCCCAAAAGAGAAATAATAAACAACAGTTAGAGAAAAATGGTTGATCTCCCTTTAAGGGTATGCAAGTGCAAAGACTAGGCTCTGTCAGGGATAGTCTAGCCAATATGATACAATTATTAACTCTATAAAGGTTGTCAAATTTTTTTATAGTATAATTATTCTTCTAATATTGTCCTCCTTCCATGTAAAATGGGGAACAACCCAACATTAAATGGTCATTTTTTTAGGATGGACAAATGCCCATATTTCTAAATATTCCAATACAATTGACCAAAAATATGGCCAAAACAAAATGTTAGAATGTCTAGAGAATGGGCTAATGCATATTCTCATTATTACGAGTGGTCCAAGACTTGTTTTAAAACAATTACCTTTAATTAATAAATACATGGTGGTAAACAATATATTTGCATGTTGGTCTCGATATGTCATGGTCTTAAACAATATATGTTAATTACTCCTATATGAAAATGGGTAGAGAATGGGCATCTTCCATTTCTAAAACAAATTAATAGAACTACATAATATGAGAATGGGCATCTGCCCAAGGGTATGTAGTGCAACACTTGGCGTAGCAAAGATTCCCATTCCTAAAAAGAAATAATATAAATACATAAGGCTTGATCTACCATGAGGGTATGTATTACAAAGCACTTCATGAGCCAAAACTTGGTTCTTCTATGGTTAGTCTAGGAAAAATGATACAATTGTAAACAAATGTCTTAATGCAACTAATTCTAATCGTACTCAAAAATCATGTTTAAAAATATGAAGTGATATGAAACATAACATGAGACCCATATTTTATATTAAAAAAATTACCAACCATGATTTAATGCTTTAATATTCTATATTTATTTAGACCCAATTAAATGTTTATTTGATAAGTATTATAATACCATAAAATAAAAAGTACAATATATTCTTAATGTACTTTACCAACCATGCTTTAAAATTTTAATGTTTTAATATGTTAATGTTTAGACCCATTAAAAATGTTTTAGAGAGGTATTAGAATACTGAAAAATAAATAATACAAAAATAACATTTTTAAAAAATTGCTTGCATTTGAATGCTTAGAATGGGCATATGTCAATTCTCATATAAACAAACAATTATGTCTTGTATTGAATTGGAATTTGCACATGCTCACAACCTTTATAGAGGTATGAAAACATTTTTAAATAATTTCTTTCATTTGAACATTTAGAATGGGCATATGCCAATTCTCATATAAAAAAACCTTGTTTTCTTGTATTGAGTTTCCCATTCTCGTTACTTTTATAGAGATGTAAATTCTTAGAGCCTCTACGGAGGTATTATTCTTTTTCATGGTTCTATATGAGAATGGCCATCTCGACCATTCTAAAAAAAAAAAGTAAAATTTATCTCTCCACTTTCCCATTCAAATAACAGAAATACAACATTATCTGTTTTAGTTTAGAGGGTATGTATTTTTATTCCATCCAATATGGTAAAATTGCACAATTATTCAATAGACCTATAGACATCTTGAAAAATATACCGATGTCATTACCTAACCTATATGATTTGGGATTAAATGTTGTACTTATATTTCTATCATCTAATCTTACTAAACAACTATTTTCAAAAAGGGATCTAAACATTTTAATACCCAGTACTATAAAATGGAAGACTTTATTTTAACAAGGTTAGATCATAATAATGAAAGTGCAGAATTTAATCTTAAAGGATGAAACATTTGCATCTTAGCCTTGCATGCTTGGTAAATCATTCATCAAGAAAATAAACACAGATGATATCAATGCTAAATAAACATAATTAACTAATGATACAAGGTAAAGTTGTATATGATTCACCATCGGGATAAAATGCTTTACTTTTATTACTATTATTTAACCTTGATGAACAACATTTGTGAACAAAAAATATCATTTTATGGATGAAAGAAGAATTATAGAATGAAAATTTACTTTGTGATAAAATCACCTAGACAACTCGTCTGTGTAGCTCACCTACCTAGCTCAAACTACATAACTCACCTACACATCTAGTCAAATAAGCAATTCCTCCCGGGTGATAAGCCATCTCTTAAATTTGGTAAAAATACAACAAATAACTCCTCATCTTAGCATGAAGGATTGGCAGTGGATTTCTTAGATATACATTAGTAGTTTGGATGGGATGAGATAGGAGGTCCATTGGGCATTGAGAACATACATTTTTGCAAGGGAATGATCTTGTCAAGTTTCTAAAATATGCAAGAAATAATCAAATTTAGATGCATCCATTTATAATTATGGAGGATAACAACTATGCAAGTCTTACAAAATATTTAAGTGATATTCTTAAACTACATATCAAAAATACAAAAGATAAAAAATATGGAATTATATTTATACCCAGATTAGAATACAAGAGAAATAAAACTAGATGATATTATTCATCTCATAATAAATCAACAGAGAAGAGTTAGAAGTATCTCTAAAACTTATCTTCAATTTAAAAAAGAAGTAAAAATTTCTTCACAAAAAAAGTAAATTCTTTTTCTATGATTATTTATTATTTCATGATTTATATATGTTAAATGGGCATCTTACCATTCTAAAACAAAGTAAAATTTATCTTCCATATGCCTCTTCTAAAAATCTATTCATCTTCCATATGTTGTTCTTCTATGTTTTATATGAGATAAAAATTACTCAAAATTCTTCTATGATTATTATTTGAGAATGGGAATATTTCCACTTGAATGGGATTGACATGAAGATGAAGGTTACTTTTTTTTACAATGGGCCACTCCTATTGGAGTATTCCATTGGTAACCATGTCTATTCACCTTCCCATGTGACCTATGACTTTCCACATCCCAGTTGTCCATTCGGATCCTTCTCTCCTCCTTGATTATGTATATATATGAATGTAATATTTGTTTATTATTATGTAATCTAATTTAACATTATTCATTTTATAAAATTGGTATCAAATAGTTTGAATTGGATGGCACGGATATTCATCGGTGGTAAATAGTTGTGAAATCGACACCAATGAAGGGTCTAACCTAGAAAATCTAGTGGTCATCCTAGACGTGGTCCTTGTTATAAATGATGTCTTTGAGCAGGGTTAATGTTTTTCCCTATGATAAGAATCATTTCTAGGTGAACTGTAAATACAAAGAATATAATGGGAATGGGGTCTAAAAGAGGAACTAGCCGGTTGACTCCATGCACATAGTGGAAGACTTGCAAACCTACAACCCTAACATTATTCCATGTATTCCTTTGGCAATTTCATTTCATACCATGCATATATCTATTGATGTGAATTTATTTACTCAGGTGTTATCATTTACATCCATTATAGATAGTTTTATTCTACACCAAAATACAAGAAAAAAATCCTCTATTATATTTGTTGTGGAATTATACTCCAACATATATTCCAAAGAGGCACCAACATACAAAGAAAGGGTGGGTGGTAGTAAAAATTTTAACATACATTTGTGAGTGCAAGAAGGATCATTAGACAACCTTATGGATTACAAGAATTCAACTGCGGGGAATAATTTTTCTACAAAATTAATGAAGAATAGAATTATTCGAAATTAATTAGCACCCTTACGTTAGAGTCCAACATAGAGAACAATGTAGATTCATTGTAATATTGAATGAAACAGTTGTGATCATAAAAATCAATAAGAACTTGTGAAAACTAAGCAACCTACAACAAAGAAGACCAAGGAAACGTGTAAGAAATATCTTGTAATGACCTCAAAAAGGAGAGACTTAAATTGCAAAGGCGTATTTTAAAAATAAGTTAAAGATGCTTCAATAGGAGAAAAATGAGGTTCAAAACAACCCCAAATTCATAAATTTTATATAAATTTATCAAATATGAGAGCAAACAACCAACCTATCATCCCTTGCAACAATTTGAGAGCATGAAAATCATGCCCATAGATGTTAGAAATATTGTAAGAAACCATAGAGATGTGAAGTATTGGAGAGAATCCCGGAGAGCACAGATATCTACTCCTCACCAATATTCAAAAATTGCATTTCGAGGACATAACGAACTGATTCTTGTTCAAAGTTCGGATAGAGAAGAATTTTCAAGATTGTAGAAGGCTAGGATGAAGATGAAAAACACGATATCAAATTTCGTCACACAACTCGTGTTGCATTATTATACGAGCATCCGATCTCACTTCTTCATCTATTTTTTACAAATGAATGCACATTTTTCATAGAGATTCGAAGAAATCTAGATAAATTTATTACCATAGGAAGCGAGATAGGACACATCGTGACAAAACAAGATGTTGAATCTAAAAAAGATGATGATTATTATTTTGGGGTTACTTTTATAAAAATAATGGAAGAAGGGGGAATGTTGGAGTATTCCATTGGAAACCATGTATATTCCCCTTCCCACATGACATGTGACTTTTCATGTCCCATCTGTCCATTAGGATCCTTCTACCCTCCTTCTTGAGTGTGTATATATATGAATGTGTTTTTTCCCATTTTGTAATGGAAAGAAAACCATATGATATTTTTCTCGCTTTATAATCTAAAATGGTGTAATGAAATAAATAGTGTCTCAAGAAGAAAGGGGGAACAAAAAATTGGATAGATCAAACAATATCTTAGAATTTTTTTCAAATCTTATGCTTTAAAATATGAAATGGTCTAATGAAATAGATGAACCAAATGTGGAAATGATGAAAAAAATTACAAAACGGTCTATCATGTGATAGATTCGTGGTGAATATTGAAATTCCCAAGATCTCTATAGTCCTCAAAAGCATTCATCGATAATCTCTCTCTGTCATGCCACGTAGTTGTGTGAATTTAATGGCATTAATATCCCCAATTTCCCTCCAAAAAATGGTCGAAGACATTCTTTAAACAAGTACCTTTAATTAATAAATAAATGGTGGTAACCAATATATTTTCATATTGAGGGTTTCGCCATACCATGGTAAAAACACATAAATTTTAAACAATATCATAGCCATGTTTGGGTTATTTGCAGATATAAAAAAATATGGCATAAAGAAGTATCATATATGACCATATTTTGATGCATCCATTTATAAATATTTTGATCATGGTTGAAGACCTTTATTGAATAAGGTTATATCATAGTAATGGAAGTTCAACATTTAATCTTGAAGGATGAACATGTGCATATTAGCCTTGCATTCTTGGTAAATCATTCATCGATGCAAATAGACACATACAATATCAATGCAAATAGATACATGATCCACCAATGATACAAGGCTAGGATGGACAAGATTCTCCTTCAAGATAAAATGATTTACTTTTATTACTATTATTTGACCTTGTTGAATAAGGAATCTCATGTATGGAACAAAGAAGAATAACATAATTAAAATTTACTTTGTTCTATAATATTTGGAATATATAAAAATTGACTATATTTATATATGATGAAAACTACATAAGGATTTATTCCCCTTCGAGGCTATGCACTTATCTCCGCCAGAAGACTCAAGCCCATATGAAACAATTATAAATATTTAAAAATATATTAAACATATATTTTCATTTATCCATATATATTTAAAAAGAATGACCATAATAAATATTATTCTTCTTGTATTATTTTATTCTTCTAATATTATCCATACATAGGAATGGAAATCTTCCCATGTAGATACAAAGATAAAAAAATGTTTGCCTATTTGTGTGAAAGAATGGGCGGTGCCAATTCTAAAAGAAAGTAAACTGTTAAAAATGTAAATTTCATCTTCATTCTTCTACTATTAGTCTCGATTCTCTATTATCTATATGAGAATGGGCATATACCCGTTTAGTCTCTATTTTGTATTCTCTATTATTATTCTTTCATAGTAGTGTAGAGGGTATGTAGTGTAACACTTGACTTTCCTGGGGTTAGTCAATCCAATATAATACAATTATACAATTATTCTAGTTTATTCTTCTTCTATTATCTATACATGAGAATGGGAATCTATCCATGTAGATACAAAGATTAAAAAAATTCATGTTGGTGTGAAAGAATGGGCAACTGCCAATTCTAAAAGAAAGTTTTTTGTTTTTCAAAAAGTAAATTTCATCTTCGTTCTTCTTCTATTAGTCTCTATTCTCTATTCTATATGAGAATGGGCATCTACCCATTTAGTCTCTATTTTCTATTCTCTATTATTTTTCTTTCATATTAGTGTAGAGGGTATGTAGTGCAACACTTGACTCTTCCAGGGTTAGTCCATCCAATATGATACAATTATACAATTATTCTAGTTTATTCTTCTTCTATTATCCATACATGAGAATGGGAATCTACCCATGTAGATAAAAAGATAAAAAAATGTTTTACTATTGGTGTGAAAAAATGGGTAGTTGTCAATTCTAAAACAAAGTAAATTTTTAAAAATAGTAAATTTCATCTTAATTTTTCTACTATTCATCTCTATTCTCTACGAGGATGGGAATCTATCCATTTAGTTTTTATTTTCTATTTTGTATTATTGTTCTTTCATAGTAGTGTAGAGGGTATGTAGTACAACACTTGACTCTACCAGGGTTAGTCCATCCAATACTATACAATTATACAATTATTCTTGTTTATTATTCTTCTATTATCCATATATGAGAATAGCAATATTCCAATGTAGATACAATGATAAAAAAATGCATGTCTATTTTCGTGAAAGAACAAACAACTGCCAAATCTAAAAGAAAGTATTTTTTAAAAAATCTTAAATTTCCCATTTAGTCTTTATTTTCTATTTTCTATTATTTTTATTTCATGATTCCTATATGAGAATGGGCATCTACCCATTCTAAAAAAGAAGTAAAATTTATCTCTCCAATTTCCCATTCTAATAACTCTTAAAAATTTAAATTTCATCTTCATTCTTTTTTATATTAGTCTTTATTCTCTATTCTCTATGAGAATGGGCATCTACCCATTTAGTCTCTATTTTCTATTCTCTATTATTTTTCTTTCATGATTCCTATATGAGAATGGGCATCTGCCCATTCTAAAAAATAAGTAAAATTTATCTCTCCAATTTCCCATTCTAATAACTCTACAGATAATTACTAAAGAAGAATAACAGAAATAAAAATTACTTTGCTGTAGTGTAGAGGGTATGTAGTGCAACACTTGACTCTGTCAGGGTTAGTCCATCCAATATGATACAATCATACAATTATTAAATAGAGATATACACATCTTTAAAAATACAAATATTATCATCTAACCTTTATGAGCTACTATTTAAAAAGGTATTAAACATATGTGTTTGTTTGTATCTATGAGATAATAAAAATATAAATTCCTTATTTAGTCATATATCAAAATGGGCATATTAAATATTATCCTCATAATATTTCTTCTTCTATTAGTTTATTCTTCTTCTATTATCCATATATGAGAATGGGAATTTACCCATGTAGATAGAAAGATAAAAAAACTCATGTTTGTGTGAAAAAATGGGTAGTTGCCCATTCTAAAAGAAAGTAAAATTTATTAAAAAGTAAATTTCATCTTCATTCTTCTTCTATTAGTCTCTATTCATAAATACATGGAAAATTAGTAAACTTGTGAGAACTAGGAGCAATTATATCCCATCATGTCAAAGATTGGGTTGACTTAAATTAAATGTTTAATGGCATCAGGTTTAAATGCTCAATGACATTGGCTAATGTGCGTTGTCTTTAGGATCATACATGGCTAATAGTTGGAGTCGGTGGATCCAGCTCATAGAGGATCCTTCATCTAATATTTTTGAGAAATGGGAAGGGATGCATATAATTATTTAATAATAGTGATAGCCACTTCAGTGAGGAGTAATCACTTTTGGCCTTGGCTTGTGTGGTTTGATTTTAAGTAGCCTTCCTCACCCTCATTCAACATTTAGACTCCTCTACCTGTTGTTTCTATTATCATGGTGGTGCCCTCTCTTTTTCCACTTTTCGCACATTAAAAAAAGAGAAATGACCTTCTTCAATTACATTTCTCAGCTATGTCTCAAGTGAGTTTGATTGATACACCATTTTTCTATGAGTCAATTGAACATGTTTTGATGAAACCTATCTCTTTAATTCAAAAAGATCTTGGGTTAACGCATGAATTACCTCATTGTTTATTTTGAATTGCTAGTGGTTTTCCATAACGAATTGGAAGTTTCTACATGATTACCCATTTTTTATCTTTCCTTTTTATCAAGTTGGTTTAGATGAAGAACTTTAGCATTGTAATCTCAATACTTTTTCCTTGTTCATCAGCCCACGATGCAGAAGCTTATTGTTTTAATCATTATTTAGTGGAACCGTATGCACCCAAATTTACACGTGCTCCATTGTCAAAAAATGGTTACGAAAAGTCCCCGATTATGATACATGTCTTTTCCAAAGGGTTTGAGATCCCAAACCTCCTTGCAGCTTATATTTATAGCCTATTTTGTCCTATTTAGATATTCTCCACTTTTCTCGTAACTTCCCACTTCATTTTAGCTTAGTTTTGGCCTTTAGTTGTAAAACCTCTACCCAACCTGTGGTGGCGGTCCTATAACCACCACTATATATAGGGAAGAGGTCCTTTGCGATTTTTCCATAAATTTTTGTCTATTAATCGACGCATGATTGCTTCACTTAATTTCACTTTTTGAGCACATTTCTCACCCGTTTTACCTAATTTCAAACCTGATTGAATTGTGGCAATCTATTCTTCCACTTGTAAATTTCCTCTTCATGTGTTGATCTGGTACGATGGATGTCAAGTGTGTTAGCGCACAACCAAACCTACTACCTATAAAATCATTGCTTGTTCTTAAGTAAATGGGAAAAGATCATTTTGTGTATAATTTTATTGTTGAGTTACCACATTCTTGCTAGAAATTGCATAGTCAAGCTCTATTCACTTTATTTATCTCTCTTCCACCTACATTACTACTAGACTACTATTCAAGTTACCATTGCTTCAGTTCTTTCTCACTACTACTTTCTGCATTCCTAATCCCTTGGACTCGTGTGAACACAAGTTATTCAAAAGACAATCTGAGTACACAAAGCATAACACTGCCTAGATTTTCCCTTGTTTTGTATTTATATGTTAGGGTTGATGTTAGTTTTCTTCATTTATTCATATTATTGTTTCTAAATCATACACATACTTATATATCAAATATTGTAGAAAATAAGCATCTTCATTGCTGCAATCATTTAATAGTTTAGTAGATTAATTCATATAGAAAACCTTCCATAAAATTCTTCTTTACTCTTATTGGTGAAGTTACAAGGAAGATAATATTCTAATAATCTTTGATTTCTTCCCGTGCTTACGAGGAAAAATAGTAGATTTAATATATTTCTATATATGAGTGAAGCTTTGATTATTTATAATAGAATAGATTTCTTTGCATAGACAAGAAACTACATCTGGTTGTTTGTTTGTTTTAGGATTTATTAATTAGAGTATAAGATTTTATTGAACTTAATTTCTTCTAAATTAAAAAAAGAACAAAAAAATTATTTTATTACATTAATAGTTGTGTATTGTTTCCTTTCATTTATATCTTGAAAATACCAAAAACATATAATATGTTTAATTCAATTAGAGTAGTTGTTACTTTCATTAATTAGATCAAAAACCATTTCAATGCACAAATGACTATAAATGGACCACAACAATAATAAACATATGGCATCGACTCATTGGTCCCCTACTAGACGAATGAGATATTTTTATTGATGTAGATACCAGATTGCATATGATTGTCACTATAACACCATCTAGATATCGGGAGAAAATTAAACAACTTAACATCTTAAATGTAGAATCCGATAAAGAATACGACTACTAGACTACTCCTTACAATACGGTTTAAATACACATGACCATATAAGGGCCTCAATAGCCAAGAACATACGGTAGCAATCCTAGGGTCCCCCAAAAACGCGCATGAACTACTCACATACATGGACACAAGCTTGTACACATTGTCTTTTCACACATTCCCACTCCCACGAGACATCGTTAAACAAAGTTGAATATTCTATAAGAGGAAGCTCACCAAGCCCTCATATTTTGGACCACTCGAGATAATGCCCATAGATCCAAAGTGCCTCTCTTGTACTTGTTTCATGACCTTATCTTGAAATCACTATGAAGAATCCATTGGCTTTCCACCTATTCTCGCAACCCCTAAAAAGAATCTCAATGGAGCTAGATATTGATTAGACTCTCTGTGTAACTATTTTTTCGATCCATCTATCGACCCATTTAGGTTACAAAGGCATTCCTTTCCCTCGACGAGCATGTTTCACTAATAATTTTTTCACTTTCTAGGATGAAATAAATATAAGGTAAAATGGTTAAGGAGGAATACCTGTGAGGTGAAGGTGGAAGGTAGAATGCATGCGTTGCATATTTTTGATCCAATATGATTGTGTGAGATTCCCTTTGGCTAGGAGGAACGACTTGTATGAGAAACACAACAAGGCCACCAAATAGTATTAAATAACAAGAGTTAGAGGACTGCCTAGCAAGGCTACATCCGGGAAGTCGATGCTTCCAAAAATAACTGTCAATCCTCTATTTAATATAATTTATTGTAAGAAATAATAGTTCCTATTATAGTTGATAAGATTCAGGTATCTCCTATTAACATACAACAAGTGAATTTAACTCAACATGAAATGGTTAGAATTAAATCTAGGTGATTAATGGGTTGGTTTGGGTCTATAGGTGTAACAGAGGCTATAGGTGAGGTTTGGGTGAAATTAGGAAAGGTTTTGAGTTGTTTTGGGGAATTTTTTAACTCATTGTTATAGGAAAAATACGGTCTCGATACCAAAGATCGGTTAGTAGACCGATGCCAAGTATAGAAATAAACCAACACCGGTTGGCTAACCGGTGTTGGTAGGGAAAATTCAGTTTAAATATTAAAAATGGGAGTTTGGACCTCTCTGTGATTACACAGAGAGTGAAGGTGGTGTTGATAAGGCCATGATATTGTTAAGAAGAATCATGTATACCTTGAAAAGGAGGTTGGAAAGGGTGTAAGGGCTTGGGATGGCTGAATAGTGAGATGGTGGGAAGAAGATGATTTACGTGTAATGGAAAAAATGAAATACAAAAAGAAATGAAATATATATACTTGAATAAGCACAAATGATAAAATCACAATACTTACTGGGTATTTTGTAGATCCTGTGAGTGGAGGTGGTTAATCGAAGAAGAGAGGTCTGGGTCCGTGCCATGACAAGACAACTGACTGTGCGCTCGTGAGTATTTCCACACTATGGAAGGAGAAATAACTTCTTGTCTTACAATGTTGCTATGTGTGTTCATCGTCTGGATGTAGGAGGGCTTGAAGATTTCGCTTGAATGTAATAAGGCTCTAATAATTAAATGACCAACCTAGGTAAAGGGTTTTAAAATTCTATATAAAGGAACCAATGGTGGTTTAGGTGACCGATGTTGGCCAAGGATAAACTAGCATTGGTTAGGGTGAAATAGTCCTATTTACCAAAAATAGGTATATCTTCCCAGATTTGGCATTATTTCCTTGTTGGGTCCACTTAGGGAAGTAGATTTCACATAAGAGAAGGAAGGAAGATCTTATAAGAAGTCCTAGTAGGTTTAGGAAGAATTTTTAGTTAGTTAGGTCAAGTAGTGACTCAACATTGGGAGTGATGACTCAGTGTTGAGAGTGATGACTTGGTCACTGTGAGTTAAATGCACCTAGAATGGGTCCAAGGTGAGGTGTCATGATGAGGTGGAGTTGTGAGGATTAAATTAACTTAATTAAAATAATTAAGTTAATTAATAACATGAGGATGAATATTAATATGGGGTAAAGGGGTCATGGTTAGTTAAATGTGTTACGTTAATTAATTAAAGGGGACCCAGAGGAGTGTGACCCAAATTTGGTGTCTACATTTGCCCCTTTTTATCACATAGCTTGTACTAATAAGTTTATGATCGACAAAAACAAGATGTTTGTGCCCAAGGTATGAGTGAATATTAGGTTTCCTCAAGTATAAGTGGAGGTGATTCCCCTCAAATAAGGAATTGATGAGGTGTTAAATGGAGTTGGTGAGTCATTTTCTAAATGGGTAAGTGATTAAAATGAGGGTAGGTTACTCGTAGGTAAGGGTTATTTCGGTTGGGTAACATGTAGGGGAAGTTTAATACATGCTCACATATAGATGACAATAAGGTACCAGTTGAAGATCTTGTAAACTTTACATTGTCAAAGGTCGAGAGGTTTATATCAACAAGGTTCAAGTGGTTTAAGTATCCAAGGTAGAGGATATGGTCCTAAAACACCACTAGGCCCGAGTGTAGGAATGGGTAATAGGTAATGTTCTAAGGCAAGAAGGTATGGTCGAGATAAACAACATGGCTTCTGGATAGGTAAGGTCATTAGGTGGAACAACACAAGTATAACATCGCAAGGTATAATGAGTACACGAATTCGAGTTTCATAATGAGTGAAGTTGGGTTGAGTGATCTAGGTAAGGCCATGGTAGGGGAAATAAAAGATGCCCCAATTGATTCTAAGGTTGGGTGATGGGTAATAAGGTCATGAGGGTGAGTTACAAGGTCATATTCAACTTTAGGTTAGGCAGAAAAAGGTTTCAAGAAGGTGGAAATGGTGTTATATGGTGCAATGAGGTGAAAAAGTCAAACTAACCATGCGGTCATGGCCAACCGATGTTGGTCGAGAGAAATCAAGCATGGTGCACTAGGGCACATGACCGATGTTGGTTTATGGAAAACTGATGTCGATCATGTCATATTTGGGATAAAAAGGTAAAATCCATGAATTATAGATTCATTTGTGCTTTTCCATTTGTGAAAATGACAAGTAGAGAGGTGTTTTTGTATCATTGACAAGAGTGACCATGATTGGGTAAGATTTTAGGTAGATTTGGAGAGAGGTGAGTGGTTAGAGTGGTGTAGAGGTGGACCTAGGAGATATTTTGGCACGTTTCAATTGGTGGAGAACTAGGGATTTTATTCAAACATGGAGGAAGCGAAGGAGGTGCATGAGGACCACCGGCTTAGAGACCGAAGATCCCAAAGTGAGGCAAGGTCTGTGTGTAGAGGTAAGATTCAATCCTTTCTCTTTGTTTTTGATTGAATTTGTAAAAAAAAAATGAAATAAAATAGGGGGAATGAAAAATTCAAAATGTAGTTAAAAATGGAATAATTTGGGTATGGGGAAGGAACGATGTAGATTAATTAGGGTGTAAAATAGAAATGGGTGGGGTTGGGTAGTTTTTAGGTAGGTTTTAGGTGTTTTTGTTAAATTTGTAGAAAATTGGAGGCATGGGGGTTTAGTTTTGGAAGCAAACAAAATAACGAGATTTGTCGGGTTATAACCGACATTGGTCCGTCATGCCGTGTATCGGTGGGAAAATAGTTGGATCGACATCAAGTCGGGGTGATTGGTATCGATCCATGTGACTAACGTTGGTCACTGTGAAAAGTGACTTAGTCTTAATAGGTTAAGTTGAGAAGGCCAAAATGAGGTAAAAAAATTTAATAGGAGGGTAGATAGGTAGCGAATAAGGGAAATAGAGAGGGATAAGGGAGAGAAGTAGGTGGGTGAGGGTAAATATAGGGAAACATAGGCGAGTAATAGAAGAATATTAGGTCATGATCATGGAATGGGTTATGGGAACTTGATAAGATAAATTAGAAGAAATGACAGGCCATGGAAGTGGGTAGGAAATAGGCAGTGGGGTAATGAGGTTGTAAAGAAATGGGAAAAGTAGTTTAGTTTTTGACATTATTGAGTGGTATAGATGCAAGCACAACATCATTTGATGATGCAGGACCATGTCCCACCATTTTTAGTGAAGATGCGTCCCGGTGTTACTAAGGACGAGTGAACACATATGTAACATGTCGATCTGGTTGGCATTAGACGTGATAGGTGGATTCGATGGGATGATAGTATCATGGTCATGTTCATCGATAGATGGGATACTACAACTAACACATTTCATGTACCAACTAACGAGATGACCATTACATTAGAGGATGTTTACAAGTTTTATAGCTGGTGATTTTGGTGAGTCAAGTATATTCGGTATCAACAGATGGATCCTTCAAGGAAATGATTGAGGTATTTGGGGAGATGGCGAGTGACTTGACAAAGCACAACACTAGTCTTGTTTATGGGGCTTTGTATGTTGCACATCCACAGGAGACGATTAGCAGTGCTAATGATGATGGCGTTGGGGTGCTATGCACTTCGACTTAAAGGGTGGTTAGTTTCTCGAGGGGTGATATGAGTATTGTGATATATGATTGAGGATTGGGTTTTCTTTGCATGGGCACCTACATATTTAGTACAAATATACATGGAGTTATTGGATTAAAAATGATGTGATACTACATCATCTATTGTACATTCCTACTAAATTGTTGGGCATACAAGCATATTGTGGTAGTGCATCCGTGAGGACTGCCTATATGAGATTAGCACCATGGAGGATATATGGTAGGTTACAGGAGGTGGGTGGTCATAGGTGGTCATCCTCAAGTGGAGGAGGTAGTGCATGACATAGTATACTATAGGTGGGAGCTAGAGGGCATGTATGTAATGGACATAGTCTCACAACCATATATTGGTTTTCCAGCTTTTATAGGGATGGATGAGGAGCTACATGAGTTACAGTTAGTGTGGTGGATATAGGGCAGACATGTCCGCGATCATGAGCTCATCTTGATTGATGATTCCTACATCAATTTGAATTATAACAAGATGTGTCACCACCCTTCCCATAGTACTGTAGGGATGATGTTGAGAGACATTTGTATCCACCTTGGCCCATAGAACCTATAGGATAGGAGGAGGTACCAGTGGATATGAGACTAGACAATGAAGAGATCACTATGACATACGAGATAGTGGTGGGCAGTGGAGTTATAGGAAACACCACCATGGCCAGGTCAGTCAGACTTAGCCATACTGATGTTTCAAAGGGATTCCCTATAGGGACAAGTGACCACCACGGGAGTTCGATTTGACAATGGCACAGAACAAGTAATTAATTTAATAGGGAAGGTGGCTACATTACAAAGTCAACTAATTGTTACCTGTGCTCATGCACATGTACAAGCAAGTACGAGGCTCTTGCAGGGGATGGTACATAGGTGTCGAGTGTTATAGGTGTAGGTCAATGGTTTACGGGGACAATTAGTAGTTGTGTAGGAACAAGTTACATCCTTATAGGCCAAGGTAGATATATAGGTACTAGCACAAGCACCTTTGGAATAATGTCACTTAGTATAGGCACTAAAGCATGCGGACAAGGTCCTCTATTGATAGGGAGAGTTGACAGTAGCGATTAAGTCGATGGAACATCCCCAAACCATATCTATGGCAAGGTTCAAGGATGCCTTGAATGATTCCTGTTATTACCAGGATCATCAAGGCATTACAGGTATTGATGTTCCCTTATATGCCAAATATAGGGCCCAATAGGTAGTTAGTGAGAGGAGCGAGTTAAGGACTCATAGCTCAAGTAGCATAGGGGGTCTTCAGCCCAGATATAGGGTCGAGGGTGAAGCCTCTAGTTATTTCGGTTGGGGCCCGGTGAGGGCCAAGAGGAGGAGATGGGTGAGAGTGGAGAGGAGGGCCTCATGTGGGGTTGATTGATCATGACAGGATATTTATATGATGATTTTTATTTTTATATATCGGCTTGTGTGCCAAATATTTTGCAAGATTATATATGAGATTTTTGAGATAATTTTATTCTTTATCATTTTGTATATATGTATTAATACACAGACATTACTCTTTATATAGTTGATGATTATTATTGGATGGATGATGTACTCTTTTTAATTCTCATTGTTATTGTGTACCATGGGCACTAGGCGAGTTAGCCATGATTGAGTCTAGGTCATTTAGGCATGATGGAGTAAGGTGTAGGCATAATTTTGTCGGGTATAGGCTTGGTGGAGTTAGGTATAGGCATGATGTAGTTTAGGTATAGGCATGATGGAGTCATGTATAGGCATAGTGGGGTAATTTCCAAGTTATTGATCTTATGGAAATAATGTGTTGTATGTATGTTATGTTTAAATTTCAAAGTAATTAATACCATATAAATATGAAATGATTCAATGATAATTTGGTTGTTCGATAAAATGGTAGGTATGTATGTTTTTACGATATATTAATTTCCATGTTTTTGTGTAAGTTGAAACTAACTAGGGTAGAATGTGAATGTAAAGGGAGGAAATTGGTTAGGGGAAAAATTGGTTGAGTTAACCTCAAAGGGCCCCATGCCCTTAGATTTATTCCTATATATCCCCAACAAAAGGGGCCTTAGGCAATGTAGTTCTCCCATAAGATAGGGAAGAATATGATAAGGGAGATGAATGGGTCGGTAGGTTTTAGGCATGATTAAGTCTAGGTCATTTAGGAATGGTTGAGTATAGGTTGAATAGGCATGGATGAGTATAGGGTTGAATAGGTGTGGGTGATTTTGGTGGAAGAGGAATTCCTAGAATGTAAGTGTCGAAGGTATGGTCCTATGAAGGAGGATCAATAAGTAAGAAAAGAGGTGAATGGAAAGAGGAGACAAAAGGCTGCCTAATTGGTAAGAACCATTATGAGTCTATCATATCAAAGATTGGATTATGAACTTAAGACCCTAAATACGTTACACAATTGACTATTCTAAGGGTGAAGAAAGTCACATGACCATGAAATGTCACATTTTGGCACATCCATTGAGTAGGTGGAAGATGAGAAAGAAAATATGGTGAGATGAAATGGGTTGTTTTAGCGTAAACTTGGTGTGAGACAACATGTCTCTTCTATAAGATATCCAAGACCAGAATAGGCAAGTCCATGACAAAAAGTTATCTTTTTTTTTTTTTTTTTTTTATAGACTGATCAATGTAGAAATACTATGAGGGATGAATAGAATATCTCCTTGAGGTTTTCATGAAGCAGATCAATGTGGGAAGCTTTAGAATATTTTTATTATAATTTTTGTAGAAATAGTTTTCTTTTTGTGATAAAATATGTACAATAGGGATTGTTTTTATAGTTTTCCTTCAAGGAGGAGTCTATTCATAGCATAAAGATAGAAAGATAGATGTACTTTTTGAGGGATTTGTTTATTTATAATAATTTTGAATCAAGGAGTTTGAATTTGAAAATCCTGTATATTACTTTGAATTTTTTTGTTTTGGACTTTTAGGTCATGGACAAGACTAAGAGAAGTATAGGATTCTTTTATGAAGACAAAACCATATCACACATAGGTTAGCTATGAAAGAGTGATTATAAGTGGTGAATGACCATGGGATTCCATCTTGACAAGGACGTAAAGTATACATGAGTAGATTCATGGTACTCATATTAAAGATAAGGCTAAAAGGTGATGGGTAATCACATGATTCTTGTTTAGTCATTGATCCTTAAAATAGGTAAGTGGAAGGTGGATGTTTCTCAAGGGACAAGCGTTTAATATACAAAAGGTGATATAGAACTCAATTCAATAATAGAATGGTCAAATATGCAAGGCATTGAGGATCTTAGGTTCGGGTTTACCTTTGAGTGAAGATAAATGATAAGTACTTGATCCATAGGCATGAGTAACAATATAGGGTCCAAGCCAATTAGGAGTGAAATTTCCCCATTTACATTTCTCCACTTTTGTTATATGTTTATTTTCCTTTAGGACAAGGTCACCGTATCTTTGGAAAAGCGATAGGCGAGCTTGAGAATCTACAAGTGACTCTTCCACGTACTTAGACCTCTCAAGGTCGTGCCGAGACAAATGGTGGGGGTAGAATATGCGTTGGATTCAGACAAACTAGTTAGGCAGTATAATGTCTTCGACACGCACTAGTGGAATTTGTGAATCTAAGGCAAAGAAGGCCCTTCTAACTTGGACTGGTGTGATAGATCGATCAGCAAGGATGACTGCTTGAAGGCTCCAATCAATATCGAGCTCTGGCGTGATTCGATCTATGGGTTGCGAAATACGTGGAAAATGACCCGGGATAGTTTCGTGTATATCTCCTGATAAGGTCATATAGTGGATGATGAATATAATTGACTCTACAGATGATTTTCTCGGCCTAGTCCAGAATTCCTAGCTTTGTTAGCCCCGATATCTAGTAAGGACGGTTGTACGATGATGATAGGTGGAAGTGGAGTGGACCGAATATCAAAGTGTGTAGGTTAGTGTCTATATCTAATTGACTTGTGGACTCGTTGGGATGTGGGATGCGCCGATCACAACCATAGACTCTCGGTTGTTGTAGTCCCTGTTATGGTCATACGCGAGATCAAATTCTAATCCCTAGTATCCAATAATCGTATGCTTTCTTAGCTTCTATATTTAGAACCAATAGTTGTGCAATCTTCTCATAATACCTTACAGGGGTTCTCGCAACCTGGATTCTTAAGCTGGTATCTATATCTACGAGGGTGTCCCAGCATCTGGTTGTGGAACTAAAGGATTGCACCCGAATGTTTTTTCTCTTCGAGCCCTTCTACAAAGTCATGTGAGTGCTTTGCCTAGGGAAATCTATAGTTTGGTTGGTTCGACCAAAATGTGTGTGCTTGGTCATCTTCTATGTTTAATCCTCTTAATTGAGAACTGATCTGTTGTAAATCTGTGGTTGTTCGGAATACTTGTATCCTGAGATTTTGTTCTATGTCAACTATCTTGTGACTAGGTTTGGTTGAGGCACGATTGGCTCAAATATATATTCCCTGGCTCTTGAGGTCCCGTGATTGTCATATGAAACAAAATGCAAATCTAATCTATAATGTGAAACAAATTCTAACTATGTGAAATAAATTTAATCAGTATAACTTTTATTCTTCTAAGAAACTTTTTAATAATTTTAAGGAAAGCAAACTATTTTAAGCGTATCTAGAAATAATAACTAAATAACAATTTAAAACAGACAAGATAACCGAGTGTAGCTATTTACCTGTGCGATTTTGTAGAATTAATCTAAATAAATAAAATAGCTTGTCTAATCTACCTGCAAGATTCTCGATCCTACCTCAGAAGTGAGGAGTGAATCATAGTTTCTCAGAAACTATCAATCCCCAGAGCTTCCCTGGCAATATCGAGAATAGAATTTATTGAAATAAAGTGATTCACTACTCTATTTGATATGGTTCTAACTAGAACTTTGAAATTTAAAACCTGGATTCCGCAGAACAGTGGCGAATCCGATGGTGTGTGTGATCTCGTCCCCTCAGTATGATCTCCTCGTTCTTTCATGTTCACGTGGATCCAGAAAAGCGTGTAATGCTAGCACCGATAGGAGTAGATTTTGGGACAAGGACAACTTAGAATGCAGACCGAAAATGCGAGTAGGAGAGGGATAGCGCAAGAGTACAGAGCTTGGCTTATGTGATTCCTAGCGGGATTTTACTGCGAGCCATGCAACATGAAGCGACCAGAACCTGTAACTATCCTATACGAAGAGCAAAACCTGCAACTTTAATGGCTTCCTAAGTGATTCGTTCCAATGGATTGGATAAAATAAAGACACTGTTTGCACAAGTTGGATATGTGGCTTACCAACAGCTGAATAAAGCTAACCAGGCATATAATGGATTGAACTAAAAACTCCAAGACACAATGAAAATAAATCTACAGCAAAGAGAAACTCAGAGGCAAGCTTCTAACTGGATTTGGATGAGATAACAAAGCATTGCCTGCACAAGATGGGTCTGTGGCTTACTAACAGCTGAACAATACTATCTAAACATGCAAGGAATTAACACTATGGCTTCTAAACAGAATAAAAGACTGAAATATGAGAATCAGAGCATGAAATTGAATGAGGGGCAGACCTCTTTGCTTATGCACAAACCATGCATTTATAGGAATTCAAACATCCAAAAACCAAAACCAAATTGAACTCCTAAACAATAAACAAAGGAAAAACACTATTCCAGGGACCAAAAACATAAATGCATGCTTAAATCGGCAAGGAAAAGCTGGTGAATTGTGATATTTCATGTGAGTCGTGTCAAAAGAGCATTCGGAAAACGTGCAAAGGACCGCCGCTCGAAAGCAGGGCGGCGGTCACGAGACCGCCGCCAGGGGCGTAGTTTCGCCACTTTGAAGATCAAGAGGCCAAGGAAAGAGGGAAAAGGGGAAAATAAAGGGCGTGGGGGCTAAGCGAGAGGCATGTGGGATGTTAACGCATACTCGAGGGATTTTTGGATCCGAACACCTTGCGAGGAGACTGTGTATCATCATCGGGGCACTTGTTACACTGCTCCACAAGACAAGACCTTATAATTTTGGGTACGTACATATTGCCCCCTCGGAGAAGCGTTTTAGCCATGAAGAAGCACAAAATGGTGGGTCCGAGTATGGTAGTCCCAAAATGGGGAGTTAGAAGCTATACCTTACTCATCCGTGTGTTGAGGTGACGCCATCCGAAATTCCCGCTACCTGCAAAATGAAAAGAGAGCTCAAGTGCAGATAGATGCAATAACTTGGAAAATAAACGCTAAAATAATAGGGAATGAGAATGTACCATTCATGTGGGGATAGAAACTTACCTCCATCAAAGACTCCAAACCGTGAAAATTCATTTTAAAATGAAAACAGTAACGATATATATATATATGAAAGTGGTCCCATTTTCTTATTCATTTGCGCGAGTTGATTTGATTGATTTTGAGCTCGGGACCCATGGTGACGGTTTCTCACACGAGTAGAGTCAAGACATTCGCAGCGAGATCGTGATCATGCCTCCACGCAAGAACACCGACCTCGGCGATCAAAGTTGGTTTTCATCCATTTTGTGTTTTTCCCCTTTAAATTTGAAATGTTAAATTCATCATAATGGGGGTTATTTTTTAAAATGTTAGGTTCAAAACGTCCACCTAGGGGGCGCCTCGGGTAGAGCTCCATTTTTAGTTTAAATGGTTTATTTTTCCTCATTTTGGGCTTTTTGGGGTTAGCAACCTGCACGGGTTTTGGACTACGACCGCCGCCTGTTCGGGCGGCGGTTACACGACCGCCGCCCTTAAGGCGGCGGTTACAAAACCACCTCCCTGCTCAGGGCGGCGGTTCTGACCAGAATGTAAAAGAATTTGATTTTTGAGATTGCACTTGTATTTTCTTGCACTTCTATATGTTTTTATGACCTTCTTGGTATTGTTCAGATACTAACTTGCTCTGTTTTGTGTGTTTTTGGGTGTATGCAGGCGAGAGCGGAGTATATCAGATGGAGCCGAGAGAGAGAGTGTGATTGGCTCTCCGGGATATTGGATGCCCTTTCTCAGGACGAGGAGGACACACTACAGAGGGCCGGCATACTGCGTATATCGCGCGTGCCCCATGTCACACCATCTAGTCACATCCTTTGTGACTTATTTTCATATTGGGACGCAGATCGGAACACTTTCCGATTGCCAGGGGTCCGTGGTGAGTGGACCATTACTTTGGAGGATGTCTACCATATCCTGGGGGTCCCGATCATTGGGAGGAGACTCATACTGGAGACGGCAGGGTCCCGAGCATAGATTGCACAGTGGGCAGGCTACATGGGGGATGCAGCCATCTCCACGGGGTCGAAGAAGGGAGTGAGAGTTCGATCCATTCCTTCTTTGCCCATCCCCGTATTTCGACAGGCTATCATGGGGATCCTTGCCTCGAGGCTGATCGGGGACAAGGGAGGGGATACTTTACTATACTGTTGGGCCCCCATCATTGCACAGATAGAGGGGCATGGCCGGATATACGCCTGGGGTGTAGATATTCTGGGGACCACCTACCATGATTTATACAGGGTGGTCCGTCTACAGGGACAGTCTTTGAGCCACCCTACTCTAGTCATGAGTTGGGTGTATGAGCGTTTTATCCCTTATGGCAGAGGCGTGGAGGTGGCAGATCCTGGGGCTGTGAGGGCAGCCAGATGGTCAGACATGTCGGTGCTTAGAGCACCTCACCAGCCAGTTGCTTCCCTCACTACAGCAGATATGGAGGTGACACCGTACCAGCTTATGGCCGGTATATGGGGAGAGGAGACTCTTACATTGATCTCTTGCTCCACCACAGGGCAGCTCATCGACCGTGTGGGATGGGTGGAGGTACATCCTTTCGGCAGAGTTCCTCAGCAGTTTGGCCTTCCATATATGGGCATGCTTCCCCCAGTGGCACCAGTTTACAGATCAGTTCGCGAGGCCAGAGGGGGGCCTAGAGGCCGAGGCTGGACAGTGGTTACTCCTGGCATTCCCATTGCAGCCAGGAGGGTAGTTCGGGCCAGAGGGAGAGCCGGTGCGCCTCGGGCACCTTTGCTTCAGATTGCTGTGGGTCCTGCTCACAGCGATGACCCTATAGACATTGATTCCGATTCTGAGGAGCTTACAGAGGGAGGGTCGGAGGAGCAGACTGATGATAGCGATCCTGAGTGGTATGACACTCAGGATATTTTGTAGGCAGAGAGGGCCGAGCAGAGCACAGAGAGAGACACTCTAGTCTCAGAGGAGCCACTCTCTCAGGGCCATGGCGGAGAGGATGAGTCGGTTGTGGGGCGACATGTTGCCCCTGCTACAGGAGCAGCCCCTCAGTCGGCAGCGGCATCTGCACCGGGTGCTGGCCCCAGTGATCCATCTTGGAGGCCCGGTGATCCGAGTAAGTTATTCTCTCTTCTTTTCAATGTTTGTTTAATTTAAGATTTGTTTTAATTACTATCTCTCCTTGTGTTTTTAACTTATATATTTTAGCCTCTTGCCTAGTTTCTAATTCATTTTTCTCCTTTGTTTGCAGAGACTGTTGATGAGTGGTGGGATCTGATCCGCAGGGTATGCACTGATTCCCTGATGATCCCCATGGATAGGACCCATGCAGAGCTATCTGTAGATGCCGGGGAGCCTTCAGCAGCCGGTAGGCATACCGACGTCTTTGCTCCTATTTGGCACGTGGCGAGGATGGTGTCGACTCTTCGCACAGAGTTAGCGGGCTACAGGATGGCTGAGCATCTTATGAGGAGCCATTCTCGTGGTGAGACCGCGGCTGCCCCTCGGGACCCTGAGCCCTCTGTTCATTCAGAGCGTCAGCATAGCCGGAGTCCTAGACGAGGGCGCGCACACCTTCGGAGGGGTCGCACGGGGTTGAGAGACTACTTGGTTCCTATGTATTTTGTGCTATAGATTCTTTTGTATATCACGGGCTCTTTGAGCATTTTGACCATGCCTAGAGCATGATGGCATTGTATATAAACATTGATTATTTATATATATGCATTCGTTTTTGGATCAAAACTTGTCACTCATGTTTTCCCTTTCTGTTTCAGCTTCCTCATGTATACTACGATGTATGTTTTATATGCTTTCTAGAATGTATGCAATGGAAAACAAATGATGCAAATGTTTGTTTTCTTTTTGTGTTTCATGATGCTGATACGTGATACTGTAGATATATTGTGATCTTGATTTTTAGCTTCTGTGAGCAATTTGGATACCTCATGTTTGTTTTGGCAAAGTGATGAAAATAACCAGTATGATGAACAGATCAACTTGCCCCACTCCTAACTCCACGCAACTAGTAAGATGCGAGGGCTCATCACCAAGAGCCAAGAAGGGCGCAAGTTATGAAATATGGTGAAATGATAGTGATGAAAGACAGACAAAGCTTTGGCGGAACCAAATTGGAAGCTACAAGCCTACCCTACCTGAATGACTTCATAGTTTTGGATGCAACTTGCTTTGCGGTTTATCTAGACTTAGACCCGTAGATGGCCACATAGTAGACAAAATCTGGGTTTTTAGGATTTTTAACTCTTTTTGGAATTTTGAATATCTGATTCATTCGTTTTTGACTCAAAGTTTGAATAGTTTGTTTATGACCTTTTAACGTTTGCTTTGTCAAGAGGACCCCCTACACTTTGCCCCATGCTACTAGTAAGAAGCATGGGTTTATCACCGTGGGCAAGGCATAGGCGAGTAAGGGAATTTCCATCCTTTCCCAACCCTACGTCACTAGTAAGAGATGCAAGCTCATCACCAAAGGTTGGTGGGGCAAGGAAATGTGTAAAAATAAAATTTTCTGTTTAATCACTTTTTGACTTGTCTTTTTGAGTAAAATGTCAGTATATGCTAATTTCCAAAGAGATGTGTATATGGGATAGATGTGACACCATGAAGCTTCTAGAAGCGGACCTTAGGCAAGACACCTATCCTAAGAAGAAATCAACGTGAGAACAAACTTGTAGATCTTGGTATGGTTACCATTAAGACTTCGTCATGTATGATTTTTTTTGATAAAAGATTCCAAGATGATTTGATGATACACGAAGATGGAGAGGTATGATTAAAGAACTTTATGCCAGAAACATCACGGGTTTGTAATAAATTGCTTTGAGAATAGATTTCTTGATCACAATTTATGTAAGAACAAGTGGACAAAATGATCCTAATCTATATGAAAATGCAATGTAGATAGTTATATAGGTAGCCTTAGTACCGCTTATGCGTAGAAATGTTTGAGGTGCGAGGAATTATTTGTTTCACCAAATTCCTCACCTTCTAACATACATAAGAGGTAAGCACCATTTCCGTAGTCCTTCATGACTCGGTATGGGCCCAACCATTTGGGCCGGAATTTCCTTCCTTCGCCGGTCTTCTTGTCGATCCGGCTGTCTAGTCTTAAAACTAGATCACCTTCATATATATCACGTTCATAAACCTTCTTGTTATACTGCCGGCACATTTGGTCAGCATAAGCTCTATGCCGCTGCTCAGCATCTAACCTAGTTTCATCTAGGCTTTCTAATTGGGAAAGACGTGCTTCTCTGTAAGCGTCTTCATCCAGAATCCCTTGTAGTGAAATGTGGAGACTGGGTATTTCGACCTCAAGCGGGAGAACTGCTTCTGCCCCAAATACCAATGAGAAAGGAGTTTCTCCCGTTGGTGTTCTTATTGAAGTTCGGTGGGCCCACAAGGCTGGATATAACTTCAAATGCCAATCTCTCTTGTTTTCTTTCACCGTTTTAAGGAGAATGGCTTTCAGTGTTTTGTTTGTTGCTTCAGCCTTGTCGTTGGCTTGGGGATAATACAAGGAAGCCGTATGATGGCTTATTTTAAATCTACTACATAGTTCGTGAACTTCTTCATTTTTAAAAGAAGTTCCATTATCGGAGATAATGATTTGCGGGATACCATACCTGCAAATGATTTGGTTCAAAATGAACTTGGCGATCACAGAACCAGGTACAGTAGTAAGAGGCATGGCCTCCACCCATTTGGTAAAATATTCAGTGGCCGTGATTATAAAATTATGGCCATCTGTGGATGAGGGAGAGAATTTCCCTATTAAGTCTAGACCCCATGTAGAAAAGGGCCATGGAGTTGCGATTGGTTGCAGAGCTTGTGCTGGCATGTGGATCTCGTGGGAGAATTCTTGGCACTTATGACACCTGCGTGCAAACTCTATCACGTCATGTTCTAGAGTGGGCCAGAAATAGCCCATTCGATGTATTTTTGAGCGGTGGCATGGCCACCGAAGTGGCCTCCACATATACCGCTATGGGATTCATGGAGAATCCTCTTGGAATCTTCTGTGTCGACACACCTTAGGAGCATTCCATTGAATGCTTTTCGATAGAGCACCTGCTCTATAATGACGTATTTAGCTACGATTATGCGTAACCGCATTCTTTGTTGCGGTGTAACTACCTCCGGGTATGTATGGTCCATGATATAATTAATGATATCAGTGTACCAAGGGCACTCAGAAATAGAAGGTCGAGTTTTGATGTAGTATACGCATTCATCTGGAAATTCTAAATCTACTAAATCACCTCCATCTAATGGGTTGTTAGCCAACCATTCTGCGATGATTTTTCCTTTAACCGACTTCTGATTTACAAATGTTAATTCGAACTCTCCCATTAAGGTTATAAAACGTCCAGCCTTTTTAGATAAGGACCCTTGTGTGAGAAAAGTTCGTAAATGGTCCGTTTTTACCATGACCTTCGTTTCTTGATTCAGCATATAATGTCTTAGGCATTTAGTAGCAAAGACTATGGCAAGGCATTCTCGTTCTGCCTGTGTATAGCGTGTTTCATAGTCAAGTAGCGTTCGGCTGATGAAATAAATCACGCGTTCCTTCTTGTCATCGTCCTCTTGGGCCAACATACAAGCCAGCGAGACATCGGTAGCTCGTGAATATAGAATTAACGGGCGATCTAACTTAGGTGGCATTAGCGTAGGTGGTGACAAAAGGAAACGCTTAACCGCATCAAAGGCTTCATTGCAATCTTCGGTCCAATCAATGCTATAGTCTTTCTTGAGTAGATTGTTGATTGGATGAATGGCGAAGCTTAAGTCGGGATAAATCTCCGGATTGCACCCAGTTTTCCGAGAAATGATCTGATTCTAGATTCACTCAAAGGTGGGACCATTTCGAGGATGACCCAAATTTTGGTTGGATCAACATCAATCCCTCGTGATGATATGATGTAACCTAGGAGCTTTCCTCCTGTTACACCAAACACGCATTTCTCTGGATTTAGCGTGACTCCGTATTCTATTAGACGTGAAAGAATGATACGGAGTACTTCGGGATGGTCACAATGCTTCTTAGCTTTAGCCAATAAGTCATCTACGTAGGATTCCATGATTTTATGAATTAGATCGTGAAATATGTATGTCATGGCCCGCTGGTACGTAGCACCGGCGTTCTTGAGACCGAATGGCATAACAGCGTAGCAATAGGTTCCCCAAGGAGTTATAAACGTGGTTTTAGCTTGATCTTGCTCGGATATTCTGATTTGATTGTATCCCGAGAATCCATCCATGAGGGACAAGAGTTCAAAACCAGCTATTGCATCAACAATAACATCTATGGATGGTAATGGGAAGTCGTCCTTAGGGCACGCTTTGTTGATATCTCGAAAATCTATGCAGATGCGTATCTTTCCGTTCTTCTTGAGAACGGGAACGATGTTGGATACCCATTGGGAGTAGTCAACTGGCTTGATGAATCCTACCTGAAGGAGTTTTATTACCTCCTCTTTTACCATGAGAGCTACTTTGGGCTTCATGGGTCTTGATTTTTGTTTAATTGGCTTTGCATCTGATTTAGTGACGAGGTTGTGCACCGCAATGTGGGGTGTGACTCCTGTCATCTCCTTGTAATTAAATGCAAACACCTTCTGATGTTCTTTGAGAATCTGAGTATGTATTTCCACTTCTTCTGGGGTTAATGAAGAACCTAGTTTCAATATTCTTGGTTCATCTTCTGTCCCGATGTTGACATCGATTGTTTCTTCGATCAAAGAGGTGTTACCCTCTTCGAACTCAGGTGGTGCTGGAGGTAAATCTAGATCATCCCCATTTTCTATTGCGTATATGCTAGGTTCCATTTGTGAGGGAAGATCCGTTACGGGATTTCTGAAGTAGGAAGACGAATGCGGAATCAGGGATAAATCTAGCATGTGATAGGAGAGATGTAGTGCTGCATAGGCATTTAAGTAATCCAAAGTAGCCGCATCATTTCCAACATGGTCTAGGACGGTAGATTCACTTCCGCTTGAAAGAGGATTTGTCATTGTTTTTATCAATGGTTTGTCACGAATGGATACTGTGAAGTGAGTATCTTTTAGCTCATTGCTTGGAGTAAAACGTGATGCTGAGGTTGCTATTGAATCGGTGAGAAGATTTTTCTCTTGGGGAATTGCTTCAATGGATATAAAGTTAAACGCCTTGCTTAAATCTAATACAACATTTTTGTAGAGTTGCAAATGTTCGGCTTTAGTTTCATATACTTCAAAAACTTGGTTTGTCACTAATTGCGAGTCTCCCAGGACTCTGATGTTATCAATACCAATTATTTTGGCTAAGGTAAGGCCAAAGAGGAGGGCTTTGTACTCAGTATTTGTTGTTTGTGCATTCAAAGTTTAATTTAAAAGCGAATGGTAGGACTTTCCCTCGGGTGAAGTAAGAATTATACCTACCCTGCTCCATAATGACATTTAGCTCCATTGAAATGGAGATTCCAATACTTAGGGAGTATAGATGTTGGGGCATCTGTTGCGTTTGCGCACTCTACTTCTACCATACAGAGATCCTCTGCTGGTAAGGAACCAACACCTAGGGAAAATCCCATGCCTACTAAATCAAATGGTAAGAACATTGGTGAATCTTGTTCTATCAACTCAACGATTTTTGCAATAGTCCCTAATGATACTGTTTTTTTAGTTTTATCCTTAGGGGTTGGAATTGTTTTGGATATGCTGGTAGTTTCAAGATCCGTCGTAGGTACCAACTTTTCCTCTGGCTTTGGGTCAGAGGGTTTATTAAGTTGGTTGGTTGGAAGTTCAAATTCTGAGTGCACCCCTGGTCTTTTCTTTAAATCAGCTAGGTGCAAATCGAAAGGTTTTGGATCGCCTTTAGCTACAAATACCTTTCCTAGATGCAGGAATCTTACTTCTTGAAATAGCGTGGAAGGAATTGCCTTCATTCGATGTATCCAAGGTCGGCCGAGGATCATATTATAGTTAGTTTCCCGATCTATAATATAAAACTCAGTCAAGATGGTTTTGGGCCCTAAGGTGACCGGTAGTATTATAGTTCCTATCGAAGTGGCTCTAAGGCTATCATAGCCTCTCAATGTATTTCGAGTAGTGGAACAGTTTGTTTCTCCATATCCAAGTTTTTGGAGGAAAGAGAAAGGGACTATGTTAACTGCGGCCCCATTGTCAACCATTGCCCGTTTTATATAGTTATTATAAACCCACACTTGCAAGTGTAAGGCTGGGTCACCTCGGCGTGCGATCTCAGCATCTGTGGGCATTTTACTTATTTCGAATATGAATTCGACATCCTTGTTCGGCTGCCCCAGAGGGTGGATATCAAAATCTACGTGATTTACTTGTGTTTCAGGAGGTGGAGTGATGTTAATTAGATGGCCTAGACCTAATGCTTCTAAAAGAGCAGCTCTGTGAGGGGGAGAGTTCTTTAGTAAGTCCAAAAATGAAATGTGTGAGAAGGTCTTTGTTAGGTCACTAATTAAATCATAGGCACCGATGGGTTTTTCAACTATTTGCTGACTCTTATCTGTCTCTGGCAGATGACTTGGGCTCGGTTGAGAGAAATACTCTCGTGTTCTTGTTATAGCTTCGATAGGTAGTTCAGCGTCTAATTCTACCAAACTGACTATCTTGGGTCTCGGTTGAGCTCCCAACTGTGGCGCAACTGACGGATTTAATGAAGTCGAGGCTTCATGATCATTGTTTCCCATCATTGCACCTTTGTTTGTTCCGGTTGGATTCAGCCTATTGCTATCATGATTTGGGAGTGGATCATTAAAGATCTTGAGGGAGCATTCGAGGAGAAACCGCCCTGCGAGAGTATTTGGTGATGATGAGACGGGATCCGCCAAAAACAGGTCTGTGAAGAACTGTCTTTGTTCTTCTGGCAAGCGTTGCATAAATTTATTATAGTCATGGCATGTTCTAGTATCGTGACCCCAAATTTTATGGAAACCACAATAAGAATTGGGGTTGTAATTCCTGTTTTGTTGGTTTGGTGTGTATTGTGGCCTAAAATTGATCAAACTGTTGCCTATTAGGACTAAAGTTTTGGAATTGTTGTTTCTGGTTTTGACTTTGGTTTTGGTAACCAAATGAGTTTTGGCTTGGCCCTTGTATGGGATTTCACCGTTGTTGTTGTTGTTGTTGTTGTGGATGGTTAAAATCCACTGTATTGATTGTCGGGGTAAAGTTGTTGTTTCGTTGGTTGTTTGTTTGTGATGGAGCATTAACAACATTTACCCTCTTGGGCTGGTCGGTTACCCCATCCGTTGTTACCCCACGATTTTTGTTAAGGATTTTGGGTCCTTGATTGACATTTGTGATAGTTGTAGTGTTTTGAGTGGAGGTGATTAACCTCCCGTTTGTTCCATATGTCTTACGACCACTATCTATCGCTGCTTGATCTATTCGCAGAGCGCTCTCAAGTACTTCATCATAAGTCCTTAGTGGGAACTTCTGGACTTCTTCCTTCACCTCCTTGCTGAGAGAATGAAGGAATAAATCACATAGTTCCATCTGATCCATGTTTGGAGCACTTGCTGAAGAATAAAGAACCGTACGCCACCTCTGGATGAAATGGGCGACAGATTCATTGTGTTCTTGTTTGATATGCAAGAATTCCCTGATTCCTATTCTCAACAATTTGTTCATGTTGAAGGCCTTGATGAACTCGACATGAGTTGTTTAAATGAATGGATGGAGGCTTCGGGTATCCTGTAATACGGTCAAGAGCAATACATTCTAAGGTTTTGGGAAATATTTTAGCAACCACCCCATCCCAAGGGAGTAATTCTTGTATGGCTGTAGCGTAAGCTTTGATATGTGCATTTGGATCTCCCTCACCCTTGAACTTGGGCAAATCAGGGAGAGGTCTTGGAAGCATGACGCTTCATATGGTGAAATCTAAGGGTTCCTTTAGGTATTCTGAATAAGTCCCTATCGCATAGCTTTCGACCATTGATGGTGTTTCTTTGAGGAGTGGTGGTGGGATAGGTTGTTGATATGGTGTAGCGTATGTGTTGGCAGGGGCATAGGGAGGTCCCTGCATTTGAGCAAACATGCCGGGAGAGGAGAACATATCTCCTTGTGGTGATTTAGAGTATATGTTTAAGTAGGACGGGGTATTGTCAAGGAATGGATTGTTCGACACTAGACCGGGAGGAATAGTGTTAGAGATGATAGGCCTTGTTGGCGTTTGTTGTGGATATTGAGGAGGCATGCCTAACGTGCCTACTCCCGTAAGGAGATCTACCTGGCCAGAGTGGTATGGAGGATTGGAACTTCCTGTTTGTATGAACGGAGAATTTTGACTTGCTTGAGCCAGTTCTAACCCTCTCACTCTTTCTACTAACGTTGAAATGACTTCATTTGGTGAAGTCACGGTACTTTTCCTGAGCGGCGTTTGTTGTATACCTTGGTGTTGTATAGGTACGTGATATCCTGTCATAAACTGATCGCTATCTTGCCAAGTTTCTCCAAGAATATTTCTGTATGCAGTGGCATAGAGGTATTTTCTTAAAAAGAGATTTCAGTTGTATTTTTAAACCTCCTATAGGAGGGTACATTCCCCGGGAGCGTTGTTCACTCCTAGGATAACATGTTAGTTTACCATCATCTAAGACTAGGTATGGATCTGATTGCCTACTAATTTGTGGTTTGAGTAGCATTTGAGGAGACGAACCAGATTCTCCGGTAAATGTCATATTGTTTGAACCTGAAGGCTCTATTTGTTGGGTTCGAGGGGGTTGATCTAACTCCTCAGTTTGAAAAGACAAACTATATCTGATTCTTGGGGTTTGTGTTGACAACTGATTAGTTGAATAGTTGTCACCCCATACTGAGAGCGAGGGTGATGATTACCTATTTTGTTGGGCGTAGTATGCCTCAAGACCCAAGAGGGGTCTGCCATATGCATCGAATCCCGACATATTCGGGGGGTATATGAATACCCGTAGAATAATGGGAAGGAGAAAAGGTGATTTGTGAAAGGAAACGTGATATTAGTACTCCGACAAGAAAGTAGTCACTTTCACTAATTTCGTTTGATTCACGTCGGGTTCACCAATTTTGTACACTGGAAAAGTGACAGGCAAGCTTGAGAATCTACAAGTGACTCTTCCATGTACCTGACCTCTCGAGGTCATGCCGAGACAGCCGGACGTGGTAGAATATGCGTTGGATGCAGAAAAACTAGTTAGGCAGTCTAATGTCTTCGACACGCACTAGTGGAATTTGCGAATCTAAGGCAAAGAAGGCCCTTCTAACTTGGACTGGTGTGATAGATCGATCAACAAGGATGACTGCTCGAAGGCTCCAATCAATATCGAGCTCTGGCATGATTCGATCTATGGGTTGCGGAATACATGGAAAATGACCCGGGATAGTTTCGTGTATATCTCCTGATAAGGTCATATAGTGGATGATGAATATAATTGACTCTACGGATGATTTTCTGGCCTAGTCCAGAATTCCCTAGCTTCGTTAGCCGCGATATCTAGTAAGGACAGTTGTTCGATGATGATAGGTGGAAGTGGAGTGGACCTGAATACCAAGGTGCGTAGGTTAGTGTCTATATCTAATTGACTTGTGGACTCGTTGGGCTGTGGGATCTGTGGATCACAACCATAGACTCTCGGTTGTTGCGGTCCTGTTATGGTCATACGCGAGATCAAGTTCTAATCCCTAGTATCCAGTAATCGTATGCTTTCTCAGCTTCTATATTTAGAACCAATAGTTGTGCAATCTTCTCAGAATACCTTACAGGGGTTCTCGCAACCTGGATTCTTAAGCTGGTATCTATATCTACGAGGGTGTCCCCAGCATCTGGCTGTGGAACTAAAGGATCGCACCCGAATGTTTGTTCTCTTTCGAGCCCTTCTACAGTCATGTGAGTGCTTTGCCTAGGGCAATCTATAGTTTGGTTGGTTCGACCAAAATGTGTGTGCTTGGTCGTCTTCTATGTTTAATCCTCTTAATTGAGAACTGATCTGTTGTAAATCTGTGGTTGTTCGGAATACTTGTATCCTGAGATTTTGGTCTATGTCAACTATTGTTGTGACTAGGTTTGGTTGAGGTATGATTGGCTCAAATATATATTCCCTGGGCTCTTGAGGTCCCGTGATTGTCATACGAAACAAAATGCAAATCTAACTGTAACGAAACAAATTCTAACTATGTGAAATAAATCTAACTGTATAACTTTTATTCTTCTAAGAAAATTTTTAATAATTTTAAGGAAAGCAAACTATTTTAAGCATATATAGAAATAATAACTAAATAACAATTTAAAACAGACAAGATAACCGAGTGTAGTTATTTGCCTGTGCGATTTTGTAGAATTACTCTAAATAAATAAAATAGCTTGTCTAATCTACCTGCAAGATTCTCGATCCTACCTCAGAAGTGAGGAGTGAATCATAGTTTCTCAGAAACTATCAATCCCCACAGCTTCCCTGGCAATATCGAGAATAGAATTTATTGAAATAAAGTGATTCACTACTCTATTTGATATGGTTCTAACTAGAACTTTGAAATTTAAAACCTGGATTCCGCAGAACAGTGGCGAATCCGATGGTGTGTGTGATCTCATCCCCTCAGTATGATCTCCTCGTTCTTTCATGTTCACGTGGATCCAGAAAAGCGTGTAATGCTAGCACCGATAGGAGTAGATTTTGGGACAAGGACAGCTTAGAATGCAGACCAAAAATGTGAGTAGGAGAGGGATAGCGCAAGAGTACAGAGCTTGGCTTATGCGATTCCTAGTGGGATTTTACTACGAGCCATGCAACATGAAGCGACCAGAACTTGTAACTATCCTATACGAAGAGCAAAACCTGCAACTTTAATGGCTTCCTAAGCGATTCTGTTCCAATGGATTGGATAAAATAAAGACACTGCTTGCACAAGTTGGATATGTGGCTTACCAACAGCTGAATAAAGCTAACCAGGCATATAATGGATTGAACTAAAAACTCCAAGACACAATGAAAATAAATCTACAAAGAAAGATAAACTCGAGAGGCAAGCTTCTAACCGGATTTGGATGAGATAACAAAGACCTTCGCCTGCACAAGATGGGTCGTGGCTTACTAATACAAATTTGAACAATACTATCTAAACATGCAAGGAATTAACACTATTGCTTCTAAACAGAATAAAAGACTGAAATATGAGAATCGAGCATGAAATTGAATGAGGTAGACCTCTAAGCTTATGCACAAACCATGCATTTATAGGAATTCAAACATCCAAAACCAAAACCAAATTGAACTCCTAAACAATAAACAAAGGAAAAACACTATTCCAGGGGACCAAAAACATAAATGCATTCTTAAGTCGGCAAGGAAAAGTGGTGAATCACGATATTTCACGCGAGTCATGTCAAAAGAGCGTTCGAAAACATGCATGCAGGACCACCTCTCTCGAGTAGGGTGGCGGTTGCAGAGACCGCCGCCCTGATCGGCGGCGAGCCACGAGACCGCGCCTTGCGGGGTGGCGGTTTTGTCATCGAAGATCAAGAGGCCAAGGAAAGAGGGAAAAAGGGGAAAACAAAGGGCATGGGGGTTAAGCGGGGCATGTGGGATGTTAACGCATACTCTGAGGGCTTTTCCAGATGCCGAACACCTTGCAAGGAGACCTGTATCATTATCGGGGCACTTGTTACACTGTTCCGCAGTATAGTACCTTACAATTTTTGGTACGTACAGTCACTAACCTAGAAGGTTTGTTCTTGGACACGTTTATCCTAGGAACATTTGATATGTTTGTTGTAGATTTGGAGGTGATTGAGAGCATTTAGATGATGCTCATCTAATAACTCAAGTTGTGCCAAAAGATCCTAGAGAAAATCATCATCAATGAGCATATATCTAAGTGAGATATGAAGAGATGGAATTTGGACTTTGAGAGGAAAAATAACCTCTATACCGTAGACAAAAGAGAAAGGTGTGACAGCAATTGAGGTACGAATACTAGTGTGATAAGCCCATAAGGAAACATGAATGTCCAATCCTTAACAATATCATCGACCAATTTCGTAAGAATTATTTTTAGCATTTTGTTATTTGATTTATCTTGGCCATTTTTTAGGATAATAAGGTGAAGAAAATATGAGTTTAATGCCAAAGGCATCACAGAGTTTCGTAGGGTTTTGTTTTTGAATTATTTTCCATTATCAGTGATGAGGTTATGAGGAACACCAAAGTGAAAAATTATGTGATGGTTGATAAATTCACATATTTTCTCAGCTTTTGTAGAAATAAGAGGTACGACTTCCACCCATTTAGTGTAATAATTGGTAGTGGTAATAATCCATCGATGACATTGGGAATAATGAGGGTTAATCTTCTTGACAAGATCCAAACCCCACTAAGAGAAAGGCCAAAGGTCTCGTGTGACATATAAGGCATGAATGAGGGTGTGATTAAGATTATCATATTGTTGACACTTCAACAAAATCTTGATATAGTCACAATAATCATAGTTTAAGGTTGGCCAATAATATCCTAGGTAAAGGATGCATTTAGGGACATCTAAACCATTGAAGTTACCCCCACAAATATCATCGTGAACATCCTTGATGGTGTGTGGAATTTTAGAACTCATAAGGCATCGTAAGAGGATACCATCAAATCCATGTTTATATAGAAGACCACCCATGATGACATAGTGAGAGACACTTTTGAGAAAGGCTCGTTGTCTATTACAAGTGAGATCTAGAGATAGAATTGAAATGGAAAGTTATTCAGCAAACTACTTATACCAAAGGTCATGTGAGTAAGTTTCAATGTTTATTACAAGGTTGACATTGCAGATTAGATAAGAATCTGATTGCAAAATTTATACTATGACAAATATTTTTCAGTTAGAGGGTGAAGCAGGGATTTGAGAAGCAAGACATGCCATGGTGTCCACAATTTATTATTGGAATGTGGGGTGGTTTGAAGTTCATAATGGTCAAAGGTAGTCAAAATCATGTCAGCATGATGCTTATACTTTTGAAGTATCTTGTTACAACACTGGTATATACCATTAAATTTTTCACAACCAGTTGAGAGTCACCAAAGATATTAATTGATTTAACATCTAAGGCTATGGTAGTTTGAAGAACTAACACGAGTGCTTCATATTTGGTGATATTGTTAGTATAATTAAAATCTAATTTCAAATATAATGGCATAGGCACATCATCAATTTGAATGAGGATTGCTACGACACAACTCCCACACTAACAATTAGAACCATCGAAGAATAAGGTCATATGTTAAATGGTATCATCCAGGGAGATGGTAGTGATGGATTCATCATAGAAGTCAAAATTACAAGATTGGTTTCCGGAGAGAGGTGTATCTGTGAGTTGGTCAAAAATGGTTTTTCATTTGACATATTTTTTATGGATGAATTCAAGATCTAGGTCTACAAGAAGCATGAGCCAATGTGCAACATGTTGATGTTGGTAGGGATTAGTGTACATGTAATGTAAGGGGTCAATATTGGTGACAAAAAATTAATTTTGGTCTAGTAGGTAATGGAAAAGTTTAGTGGCAACAAAAACTAAGGATAAGAAGAGTTTTTTGGCACGATTATATCTAGTTTCATATTCTAAAAGCATACGAATTATGTAATAAACTAATTTCTCCCTATGTTTCTTGGCCGATGAGCGAGCATGGAACCTAGGGAATGATCGATATCATAAATGTAAAGGTAAAATGGTTAGTCATCCTTTTTGGGAAATGAGCACAGTGGTTAGAGGAGGTATTATTTTAAGGCGTCAAAGGCTTTATGGCATTCATCATCCCATTTTAAGGAGACATCCTTTTTTGAAGATGATGAAATGGATGGTAGCGTGTCGAGAAAGATGATAAATAATGTGATGAATAGATTTCAACTTGCCTTACAAACTACGAAGTTGACGAAGGTTAGTAGGTGGAGGACTTTCAAGACTAGCCTTGATTTTTTTGGGATCAAATTCAATTCCATACAAAGAAATGATAAAACCAAGGAGCTTACCAGAGAGAAAAATGAAGACACACTTCTTAGGATGAAGGGGAATATAGTAATTAATGAGACGGTCAAAGATAAATTTAAGGACAACAAGGTGCTTGGCCCGATGTTTAGATTTGGAAAGGATATTGTCAATGTAATATTCTAATATGTTATGCATAATGTCATAAAATATATAATTCATAGCCCGTTGATATGTAGCACTAATGTTTTTAAGGCCAAAGGGCATGGCACGATAGCAGAAGGTCCCCCAACGAGTGATGAAGGTGGTTTTGTGTTGATTTTAAAGGGCGAGAATTATTTGGTTATAACCTGAGAAACCATCCATGAATGATAGCATCTCATGGCTAGTAGTGAGATCAACTAGTTGGTCAGTACTAGGTAGAGGAAATTTGTCTTTGGGGCAAGCTAAGTAAAGGTAGCAAAAATCCATGTAAATGCGGAGTCACCCTGTCGCTTTTGTGACAGGAATGATGTTAGAGATCCAATGAGGATAATCAATAGGTAGGATAAAGGAAACAAAAAGGAGTTGGAGTTATTCTTTGTTAAGAAGGGTAATGTGAGGATGTATTTTTTGCAGCTTCTATTTCATGGGTTTTGCATTAGGAATGATTACAATATTGTGGACCACAATGTTTGGGTCAATATTGAGCATATCAATGTAGGACCAAGAAAAAGCATTTCTATGATCCTGGAGGAAAGAAGTGAAATCTTCCTATTCAGAAGCATCTAAAGATTAGCCTATTTTTGGAATGTGTAGGTCATCCTTAGTGTGAATATTGATTTCGATGGTTGATTCATTCAACATGGTTTACGTCTCAGAAGGTAATGAATGGTGAATATAAGAATCTTCCACACCAAGGTAGGAGAGAATAGAATCATTATGTAAACATTGAATGATTTTAATAAGGTGTATCATCATCGTTCATGTCAGGATACAGGAAGGGAAGAGAAGAGGGAGCCTCACCATCATGCCGATAAGTATGAGGTCTCAGGAAAACGGTGTTCCCAATTTTTTTTAGGAGGAATAGATTCTGGATCCATAGAATTTTTAGGTGAAGGTGGTCAAGTGTGTGAATGGGGTGGGGGATGTTTATTGTCCTCAATGAGTTCAACTCGAGCCTTCTTGGAAGGTTGTTTGGTAAATCCAATACCACTGCGGTCTTTATGCTTACGAGTGGTGCAAGGAATGACAATATGGATTTCGTGTTCATAGAAACCAAAGCCAAATACCTTCCAAGCACAAAAATGGAATAAGGTGTGGCCAAAGTGGTGCTTGGTGAGATATCGAAGGTCGGAGGAAAATGGTCGAGTTTGGGAAGGTGGCTTGGGCGAGTAGGTAGAACCATCAAGTCCCCCATAGGTTATGTTGGTGAGAAGGTGGGGAGGACCATAGGGGAAAACCTTACCTATGCGTTGATCATATCAAGGATGTTGGTGAAGGTTACCATACTCTTGAGGAGTAAGGAATGTGTCAATGTTGTAAAGGTGGTACTCCCTAGAGTGAGGTGTTGAAAAACACCTTCTAAGGGATCAGTAGTTGATATTTGGGTACCGAGAATGGATTAATCACTAGATAAATAGGAAGAAGAAAAATTGGATGGTTGATAAGTAGATGGGTTGGTTGATGGGTTAGCTACAGAAGGTACGACATCAGTGGGAATAGAGGAGTTAGTTGTGGAAGATGTAGCGGAGGAACCGGTGGATGGGGAAGTGGTTGAAGAAGAAGTGGTAGTGGTGGTAGATTCCTTAACTGGTATAAGGACATCATATGGTCTATACGACATGTTACAGATCTTGAATGGTGAAGGGTTGGCTAGAGTGTTATAGTTACACCCTTCATGTTCTAATTTTAAATATCAATGTAAGGTTGAAGGAACATAACCCCTAACGTGAATCTAGGGTCGCCCAAGTAGCATGTTGCACTAGAATTCCTCTAAGACATAAAGAAATTTGGGAATAACACGGGCCCTACACAAATGTGGATAATGATGGTATCGATGGTGGAAATCATCTCATCGTTAAATGAATGGGTTTTTATGCATGTAATTTGAAAGGATGCACATTTGGTTATATGCATGGGAGGAGATGATGTTAATACTAGCACCGTCATCGATCATAATGTGTCCAACATGTATATTATCAATGTAGATGAAAATAAATAGTGTAGGCTCGGGATCATCGATCAGATAGGTACAATCTCATCATTAGAGAAACTGAGATTGGTTACTTGATGAGTGGTAGTCATAGAAGAGGAAGGGGAGAAGTTGTGAGAGAGGCCACATGGTGAGGAGAGATAATGGATGTAACAAGTGTAGAGTCACTAGGTAAAACCTAAATAGATTATAGGACCTCAATGAGGGACTGATGATGAGACTCAAAGGTTTGGACAAGGTCGTACAAAGACATTTTGAGAGGAGATTGGTGTAATTTTTAATAATTGTACGATGGGAAACCCCATCATAAATAAGGTATGTGGGTCCACGGATGGTGATTTTGGGTGCAAGTGTAGATGGAATATTGGGTAAAAGAGTAGTGAATGAGTTGGTTGTTTTCTCCTTTCCTTTGTCCTTCTGGTATCGAGTGGCAATTTGAACCATATTGATATGTGGTAAAGGATAAAGCTAGTCGTGATAGGTATAGCGACAACATAAGAAACAATATGGTGAGGGCATATATCTTGGTTTTATGAAAACAACACATCACATTGACATTTTGGTGGAGGTTTGGCTAGCTCTCTTATGCAGACCATATTGATCTCAAATGTTGGAGGGGATAAAATGGATATGGAGGTGGAGATGAAGGTCACTTGAATAGGTAAGGGATGAGAATGTGTGGTCATAGTTGAAGGTGGAACAAGGTCCTCATCTAAAAGATCATCATCATCAAAGTTTTCTTCGAGAGGACATAGTTGGAGAATAATACTCTTAAGGGCCTTACAATTTTACACATCATGCCCTGACACATAATGGTAAACACAAAATTTTGTATCATCAAGCCCTTATGGTTTAGCTTTGAGTGGGTTGTAAGGTCTAAGAGGTGACAATGTGATGACAGAGGTTTCCCAAAGGTTAGCTAAGATGTTGGCATAAGACCTTGCTAATGGATCATAACGTGAAGTAAGTGTGGGTCTGGATGGAAGTGTGGGTGACTTTGGTGGGAGAGGATTCAATGGAGGTTGAGTAGGTTTGACCACTTGTTTCATAGATAGTACAGTTTCAAGTTTGGATTGCACTTTCTTGGGTAAAGATGTAGTAGGTGAACTAGTTGTTGAAGGTTGTGTAGGTTTAACTACCTCTTTGGAGGGTAGTGGTTTATTGGGCTTTGGATTCACCTTATTGGGTAAAGGTGAAGAATAAGTGTGTGATGTAGAAGGGAAGGTAGATGGAAGAAGGGGACAAGTTATCCAAGGTGATAATGGAAGTGCGATGAAGGTTGTAGTAAGAGGAAATATTGAAGGTATTGGTTGAAGAGAAGGGAATAAAATAGGTAATGATGAGGATACCAGAAGTGGTGTAGGTATAGGAGGTAGAAAGGATTTAGGTGTTAGTGAAGGCATAAGCTCTGTAGGTAATTTGGGTACAACAAAGGCTCATGACAAGGTAGGTTGATATGTTATTAGTTTACTCTCGGTAGGAGGCTTCTTATCCACAGTTGATGGGTGGGGACCTATTATAGATGGAAGTGGTGAAGATAACGAGAGGGTAGCGGGAAAATTTAGTGTACACAATCTAAGGGGTTGGGCCTTCCTCTTACGTGGGGGAATAGTTTTGGCGATGGCTTCGAGGAAATGGATAAATCTAGTTTGACAAGAGGATGGACTAGGCTTGATGTCGGCATGACTCCCAATGTGGTAATGGGTCTAGACATGGAGGAAGATATAGGTGCAAGTAAGGTTTTAGGCATAGGAAAAATTTCATTTAATGGTAAAGGTTTAGGTGTGGGTGAGGGTGATGAAGAAGGGGTCACTACAACTAACATGGGCATGGTGGGTTTGGTTTTTTGAAACACCTTTAGATAGATCATGGAAGTTTCAAAGAGACAACATCTACATTTGAGTTAAGATAGGCATTCGAAGACATCCCCAAAGCATGGAATTGTCAACATAATCCAAGTGATCAACCAAAGATGAGAATGAAACCAATGTAGGAGGGGATGGTGTTAATTTAGTTGTAATCCCTGTATAGAATTTATGTGATATAGGAAAATGGTTAGCTTCAAACTCTATGAGTATAAGAGATGAGAGCACATCAACAAGATCCTTGAAATCCAATGGAGAATTATCACCAATAGGAAGGGATGTTGCTAATAGATCCCCCATGGGTAGGGGAGATGGCAAGTTGGATGAGGTAAGCTCATATTTTGGTGAAGAAGAAGGTAAGCATGACTTTCCCATGGGTTGAAGAGTAAGTATTTTGGGTTGTTTGTCAGGTTGAGAGGTGAGTGGGGAAACTGCATCAAAAAATATGGTGGATGCCTCCATGGGTGAAGGAGGAGATAAGGGAGACTCTGATGTGGGTAAAGGAAGAGATGAAATAAGTCCCTCTATGGATGAAGGAGATTGTGTAAGAATCTCCTCAATAGATGGAATAGCAGAAAATTGAGCAGAAGAGCTGGTATGATGTCAAAACAGCATGAACCTCATGAACATTACTTTCATTAGTCAAGGTTTCAGGTTGTTTGGTTAGACAACGGGTGTGATTTGGGAATGAATTCTTAAAGATGTGAAGGTTTTGATTAGCATGTGGATTAGGATTATCCACAACAAGATCTCCATTATCTAACACTTCTTGGATGATATTTTTAAAATTTATACAATTACCATCATTATGACCTCTAACACAATGATAGTTGTAGTAATTACTTTCTTTGTACCATGTAGGCACAAGATGAGAGGGGTCAAAACCAGTATGTGGTTTGATGGGTGGAAGAGTGACTCCTCTAGCTTTTAGAAGTTTTTCTAAACCGGAGAGTAGGATTCTCGATGGGATTATATTTTTGTTTCTCTTGCTTGAACTGAAAATCCTAAACAAGAGAAAGATTGGAAGAAGGATTTAATTATTTATATGGATGAGTTGGATTGACTTCTAAAACTACTACGTTGGTAGATAATTTTATCTTTATAATTATTATTTTACAATTTGGAAGAAGAAGATGTATCATTTGGTTTGAACACATCATTCTTGTTACGTAATTGTATCTTCTTCTTCTTCAATGGCACAAATTTCTAGTTTCTATGCCATATTGAATGCCTCATCAAATGTGTATAAGGTTTGAACTTGAAGAGTTAGTGAGATGTGTCTAACATAAGCTCGTGAACAACTCTATAAACTTGGCTTGAGGAAATTGTAATTTGAGTTGGTTGATCGGCTCTACTAACGAGTGACAAAATATGCAATATATTTGTCTTCATATTGGTGTGTCATGTACAAGTCAATCATGGTGACCTTCTTGAAAAGCTTGAGCTACCCGATTGAATGAAAAGATGGAATTCCTTGGTAGAGAACTATACCAATCTAAATTTGGTCCTTTCAAGAACATTGGGAATGTTTGCAAGAGAAAATCATAATCATGAGTGATCGATAACAAACATGTTTAAAAGAATGAAAGTATTATTGTAGGTCTTCTTTGTTGTTGAACCAATTTAATTTACACATTTCCCAATGGGGAGAGTATGGATGAATTGGAATGCAATAGTGAATGGGCTCATTACAAATCTTATCATTTGTCAAAGAGTTACGTGATCCGAAGACAGATGGTTCCAACATTTACATCTTGTCCATCATCATTTTGATAAGATAATTGGTAGGTTATGATGACTGGGCACCCCCCCCGTAGGATAAGTTTCGGTAAATGACAAAGGTATGATGTGGGTGGCATCCCAGTATTTGGTGGTGTTAAGTACAAAAATTGTGAGGAAGGAATATAGGCTAGAATAGATGTAGATAGAAAGTATCTTGAATAAGTGATAAATGAAATAGGGGGCTATTGGTGATAAGTATAGGTAGGTGGAGTGGACATAAAGAATCTCGTAGCAATCAGAGGAAGATATTGTGGGATGGAGAGGACAATGTTTTAGAAGGGAGTATGGGCTTTCATCACCATTGGTGGCTGAGATGTAATAGGTATATGAGAGGTGGTGGGTGCAGATAGACCTACAATCAAGGTGGTTGATAAAGGCATGGTTGACATCATAGGAGTGACAAATGTCAAAGGTGCGATAGATGTTGTAGGTGCAACAAATATCAATGATGTAGGGTCAAGCTAGGAAACCATAAGTGGTAAGGTGGAAGAGGGTAAGGCCAAGCTAGTAGTAGTTGATGCAGAAGTGGGTGCGAGGGTAGGAGGAATGGACATAGGCATGCCGTATACAAGCTTCCCGATGAATCGTGGGTAGATGAATGAGTGAGATAGTACTGCAGAGTGGAGGGGGTTATGATCAAGGAGTCTCATGAACTCCTCATCACCAGTGGGTATAACAAGAGCTTGATTGGGTCCATAAGTGATGAGATGGAAGGGGGTGATGGGCTAAGTGGGCGAAAGCTGGTAGATAGTGTGAAAGAAAAGAGTGTTAGATTATTTACAAGTCAAAACCATGTGACTGATGATAGGAAACGTATTTTGAGCTTCACAAATGATGTAGAAACATAGAAGTAATGGGGAAAAATCAGTCTAAAATGAGTGATTAGATTGTTGTTCTGATTGGAAAATCAAAGTACAGATATTAAAATCAGTTGAGGTAATCAGTATGCCGGAAAAGTGACAAAGCGAGCTTGAGAATCTACAAGTGACTTTTGCACGTACCCGACCTCTCGAGGTCGTGCGAGACAATCGGTGGGGGTAGAATATGCGTTGGATTCAGACAAACTAGTTAGGCAGTCTAATGTCTTCGACACGCACTAGTGGAATTTGCGAATCTAAGGCAAAGAAGGCCCTTCTAACTTGGACTGGTGTGATAGATTGATCAGCAAGGATGACTGCTCGAAGGCTCCAATCAATATCAAGCTCTGGTGTGATTCGATCTATGGGTTACGAAATACGTGGAAAATGACTCGGGATAGTTTTATGTATATCTCCGATAAGGTCATATAGTGTATGATGAATATAATTGACTCTACGGATGATTTTCTGGCCTAGTCCAGAATTCCCTAGCTTTGTTAGCCGTGATATCTAGTAAGGACAGTTGTTCGATGATGATACATGGAAGTGGAGTGGACCTGAATACCAAGGTGCATAGGTTAGTGTCTATATCTAATTGACTTGTGGACTCGTTGGGCTGTGGGATCTGTGGATCACAACCATAGACTCTCGGTTGTTGCGGTCCTGTTATGGTCATACGCGAGATCAAGTTCTAATCCCTAGTATCTAGTAATCGTATGCTTTCTCAGCTTCTATATTTAGAACCAATAGTTGTGCAATCTTCTCAGAATACCTTACAGGGGTTCTCGCAACCTGGATTCTTAAGCTGGTATCTATATCTATGAGGGTGTCTCCAGCATCTGGCTATGGAACTAAAGGATCGCACCCGAATGTTTGTTCTCTTTCGAGCCCTTCTACAGTCATGTGAGTGCTTTGCCTAGGGCAATCTATAGTTTGGTTGGTTCGACCAAAATGTGTGTGCTTGGTCGTCTTCTATGTTTAATCCTCTTAATTGAGAACTGATCTGTTGTAAATCTGTTGTTGTTCGGAATACTTGTATCCTGAGATTTTGGTCTATGTTAACTATTGCTGTGACTAGGTTTGGTTGAGGCACGATTGGCTCAAATATATATTCCTTGGGCTCTTGAGGTCCCGTGATTGTCATACGAAACAAAATGCAAATCTAACTGTAACGAAACAAATTCTAACTATGTGAAATAAATTTAACTGTATAACTTTTATTCTTCTAAGAAAACTTTTAATAATTTTAAGGAAAGAAAACTATTTTAAGCGTAACTAGAAATAATAACTAAATAACAATTTAAAACAGACAAGATAACCGAGTGTAGTTATTTTCCTGTGCGATTTTGTAGAATTACTCTAAATAAATAAAATAGCTTGTCTAATCTACCTGCAAGATTCTCGATCCTACCTCAGAAGTGAGGAGTGAATCATAGTTTCTCAGAAACTATCAATCCCCAAAACTTCCCTGGCAATATCGAGAATAGAATTTATTGAAATAAAGCGATTCACTACTCTATTTGATATGGTTCTAACTAGAACTTTGAAATTTAAAACCTGGATTCTCGCATAACAGTGGCGAATCCGATGGTGTGTGTGATCTCGTCCCCTCAGTATGATCTCCTCATTCTTTCGTGTTCACATGGATCCAGAAAAGCATGTAATGCTAGCACCGATAGGAGTAGATTTTGGGACAAGGACAACTTAGAATGCAGACCGAAAATGCGAGTAGGAGAGGGATAGCGCAAGAGTATAGAGCTTGGCTTATGTGATTCCTAGCGGGATTTTACTGCGAGCCATGCAACATGAAGCGACGTAACCTATAACTATCCTATACAAAGAGCAAAACCGTAACTTTAATGGCTTCTAAGTGATTCATTCCAATGGATTGGATAAAATAAAGACACTGCTTGCACAAGTTGGATATGTGGCTTACCAACAAATTGAATAAAGCTAACCTGCATATAATGGATTGAACTAAAAACTCCAAGACACAATGAAAATAAATCTACAAAGAAAGAGAAACTTAGAGGCAAGCTTCTAACTCGGATTTGGATGAGATAACAAAGACCGCCGCACAAGATGGGTCTGTGGCTTACTAACAATTTGAACAATACTATCTAAACATGCAAGGAATTAACACTATGGTTTCTAAATGAATAAAAGACTGAAATATGAGAATCGAGCATGAAATTGAACGAGGGCAGACCTCTAAGCTTATGCACAAACCATGCATTTATAGGAATTCAAACATCCAAAACCAAAACCAAATTGAACTCCTAAACAATAAACAAAGGAAAAACACTATTCCAGGGGACCAAAACATAAATGCATGCTTAAGTCGGCAAGGAAAATCTAGTGAATCATGATATTTCATGCGAGTCGCATCAAAAGAGCGTTCGAAAACGGCACAGACCACCACTGAAAGGTGGCGGTAGTTACAGGACTGAGGCTGCCGCCAAGGGGCGGCGGCGGTGGTTTCGTCACTAAAGATCAAGAGGCCGGGAAAGAGGGAGAAAGGGAAAAAAAAGGGCGCGGGGCTAAGCGGGGCATGTGGGATGTTAATGCATACTCCGAGGGCTTTTTCGGATCCCGAACACCTTGCGAGGAGACCTGTATCATCATCGGGGCACTTGTTACACACTGCTCGCAGTACAGTACCTTATAATTTTGGGTACATACATATTGCCCCCTCGGAGAAGCGTTTTAGCCATGAAGAGGCATAAAACGGTGGGTCCGAGTATGGCAGTCCCAAAATGGGGAGTTAGAAGCTATACCTTACTCGTCCGTGTGTTGAGGTGACGCCATCCGAAATTCCCGCTACCTGCAAAATGAAAAGAGAGCTCAAGTGCAGATAGATGCAATAACTTGGAAAATAAACGCTAAAATAATAGGGAATGAGAACATACCATTCGTGCGGGGATAGAAACTTACCTCCATCAGCGCTCCAAACCTGTGAAAAAGTCATTTTAAAACGAAACAGAATGATATATATATGAAAGTGGGCCCATTTTCCTATTCATTTGCGTGAGTTGATTTGATTGATTTTGAGCTCTGGGACCCACGGTGACGGTTTCTCATGCGAGTAGAGTCGAGACGTTCGCAATGAGATCGTGATCATGCCTCCACGTGCGGAACACCGACCTCAGCGATCACAAGTTGGTTTTCTTCCATTTTGTGTTTTTCCCCCTTTAAATTTGAAATGTTAAATTCGTCATAATGGGGGGGTTATTTTTGAAAATGTTAGGTTCAAAAGGTCCACCTAGGGGGGGCGCCTACTGGGTAGGCTCCATTTTTAGTTTAAATGGTCTATTTTTCCTCATTTTGGGCTTTTTGGGGTTAGCAACCCGCGCAGTTTTTGGACCGCGACCGCCGCCCGGCAGTGGCGACGGTTACATGACCTCCGCTCTGTTCAGGGCGGCGGTTACATGACCACCGCCCTTAAGGCGGCGGTTACAAAACCACCTCCCTGCTCAGGGTGGCGGTTCTGACCAGAATGCAAAAGAACTTGATTTTTGAGATTGCACTTGTATTTTCTTGCACTTCTATATGTTTTTATGACCTTCTTGGTATTGTTCAGATACTAACTTGCTCTGTTTTGTGTGTTTTTGGGTGTATGCAGGTGAGAGCGGAGTATATCAGATGGAGCCGAGAGAGAGAGTGTGATTGGCTCTCGAGATATTGGATGCCCTTTCTCAGGATGAGGAGGACACACTACAGAGGGCCGGCATACTACGTATATCGCGCGTGCCCCATGTCACACCATCTAGTCACATCCTTTGTGACTTATTTTCATATTGGGACGCAGATCGGAACACTTTCCGATTGCCAGGGGTCCGTGGTGAGTGGACCATTACTTTGGAGGATGTCTACCGTATCCTGGTTGTCCCGATCATTGGGAGGAGACTCATACTAGAGATGGCAGGGTCCAGAGCATAGATTGCACAGTGGGCAGGCTACATGGGGGTTGCAGCCATCTCCACGGGGTCAAAGAAGGGAGTGAGAGTTCGATCCATTCTGTCTTTGTCCATCCTCATATTTCGATGGGCTATCATGGGGATCCTTTCCTCGAGGTTGATCGGGGACAAGGAGGGGATACCTTACTATACCGCTGGGCTCCCATCATTGCACACGAGATAGAGGGGCATGGCGGATATACGCCCGGGGCGTAGATATTCTGGGACCACCTACCATGATTTATACAGGTGGTCCATCTACAGGACAAGTCTTTGAACCACCCTACTCTAGTCATGAGTTGGGTGTATGAGCGTTTTATCCCTTATGGCAGAGGCGTGGAGGTGGCAGATCCTGGGGCTATGAGGGCAGCCAGATGGTCAAACATGTCGGTGCTTAGAGCACCTCACCAGCCAGTTGCTTCCCTCACTACAGCAGATATGGAGGTGACACCGTACCAGCTTATGGCCGGTATATGGGGAGAGGAGACTCTTACATTGATCTCTTCCTCCACCATAGGGCAGCTCATCGACCGTGTGGGATGGGTGGAGGTACATCCTTCGGCAGAGTTCCTCAAGAGTTTGGCCTTCCATATATGGGCATGCTTCCCCTAGTGGCACCAGTGTATAGATCAGTTCGCGAGGCCAGAGGGGGGCATAGAGGCCGAGGCTAGACAGTGGTTACTCCTGGCATTCCCATTGTAGCCAAGAGGGTAGTTCGGGCCAGAGGGAGAGCCGGTGCACCTCGGGCACCTTTGCTTCAGACATGCGGGTCTCGCTCCGCCACAAAGAACAATGACCCTATAGACATTGATTCTTATTCTGAGGAGCTTATAGAGGGAGGGTCGGAGGAGTAGACTGATGATAGTGATCCTGAGTGGTATGACACTCAGGATATTTTGCAGGTGGAGAGGGCCGAGCAGAGCGCAGACAGAGACACTCTAGTCTCAGAGGAGCCACTCTCTCAGGGCCATGGTGAGAGAGGACGAGTCAGTTGTGGGGCGACATGTTGCCCTTGCTACAGGCACAGAGTAGCCCTCGGTCGGTAGCAAAGATCTCGCAGCGGGTGCCGCCCCATGATCCATCTTGGAGGCCCGGTGATCCGAGTAAGTTATCCTTTCTTCTTTTCAATGTTTGTTTAATTTAGGATTTGTTTTAATTGCTATCTCTCCTTGTGTTTTTATCTTGTATATTTTAGCCTCTTGCCTAGTTTCTAATTCATTTTTCTCCTTTGTTTGCAGAGACTGTTGACGAGTGGCGGGATCTGATCCGTAGGGTATGCACTGATTCCCTGATGATCCCCATGGATAGGACCCGTGCGGAGCTATCTGTAGATGCCGGGGAGCCTTCAGCAGCCGGTAGGCATACCGACGTCTTTGCTCCTGTTTGGCACGTGGCGAGGATGGTGTCGACTCTTCGCACAGAGTTAGCGGGCTACAGGACGGCTGAGCGTCTTATGAGGAGCCATTCTCATGGTGAGACCGCGGCTGCCCCTCGGGACCTTGAGCCCTCTGTTCATTCAGAGCGTCAGCGTAGCCGGAGTCCTAGACGAGGGCGCGCACCTTCGGAGGGGTCACGCAGGGGTTGAGAGACTACTTGGTTCCTATGTATTTTGTGCTATAGATTCTGTTGTATATCATGGGCTCTTTGAGCATTTTGACCATGCCTAGAGCATGATGGCATTGTATATAAACATTGATTATTTATATATATGCATTCGTTTTTGGATCAAAACTTGTCACTCATGTTTTCCTTTCTGTTTCCAGCTTCCTCGTGTATACTACGATGTATGTTTTATATGCTTTCTAGAATGTATGCAATGGAAAACAAATGATGCAAATGTTTGTTTTCTTTTTGTGTTTCATGATGCTGATACATGATATTGTAGATATATTGTGATCTTGATTTTTAGCTTCTGTGAGCAATTTGGATACCTCATGTTTGTTTTGGCAAAGTGATGAAAATAACCAATATGATGAACAGATTAACTTGCCCCACTCCTAACTCCACGCAACTAGTAAGATGCGAGGGCTCATCACCAAGAGCCAAGAAGGGCGCAAGTTATGAAATATGGTGAAATGATAGTGATGAAAGACAGACAAAGCTTTGGTGGAACCAAATTGGAAGCTACAAGCCTACCCTACCCGAATGACTTCATAGTTTTGGATGCAACTTACTTTGCGGTTTATCTAGACTTAGACCCGTAGATGTCCACATAGTAGACAAAATCTAGGTTTTTAGGATTTTTAACTCTTTTCTCGAATTTTGAATATCCGATTCATTCATTTTTGACTCAAAGTTTGAATAGTTTGTTTATGACCTTTTAACATTTGCTTTGTCAAGAGGACCCCCTACACTTTTCCCCACGCTACTAGTAAGAAGCGTGGGTTTATCACCGTGGGCAAGGCATAGGCGAGTAAGGGCATTTCCATCCTTTCCCAACCCTACGTCACTAGTAAGAGATGCAAGCTCATCACCGAAGGTTGGTGGGGCAAGGAGATGTGTAAAAATAAAATTTTCTGTTTAATCACTTTTTGACTTGTCTTTTTGAGTAAAATGTCAGTATATGCTTATTTCCAAAGAGATGTGTATATGGGATAGATGTGACACCATGAAGCTTCTAGAACAGACCTTAGGCAAGACACCTATCCTAAGAAGAAATCAAAGCGAGAACAAACTTGTAGATCTTGGTATGGTTACCGTTAAGACTTCGTCATGTCTGATTTTATTTGATAAAAGATTCCAAGATGATTTGATGATACACGAAGATGGAGAGGTATGATTAAAGAACTTTATGCCAGAAACATCACGAGTTTGTAATAAATTGCTTTGAGAATAGATTTCTTGATCACAATTTATGTAAGAACAAGTGGACAAAATGATCCTAATCTATATGAAAATGCAATGTAGATAGTTATATAGGTAGCCTTAGCTGCTTATGCGTAGAAACATTTGAGGTGCAGGGAATTGACTGTTTCGCCAAATTCCTCACCTTCTAACGTACATAAGAGGTAAGCACCATTTCCGTAGTCCTTCATGACTCGGTATGGGCCCAACCATTTGGGCCGGAATTTCCTTCCTTCACCGGTCTTCTTGTCGATCCACTGCCTAGTCTTAAAACTAGATCACCTTTGTATATATCGCATTCATAAACCTTCTTGTTATACTACCGGCACATTCGTCAAGATAAGCTCTATGCCGCATTGCTCAAAGATCTAACCTAGTTTCATCTAGACTTTCTAATTGGGAAAGACGTGCTTCTCTGTAAGCGTCTTCATCCAGAATCCCTTGTAGTGAAATGCGAAGACTGGGTATTTCGACCTCAAGCGGGAGGACTACTTCTGCCCCAAATACCAATGAGAAAGGAGTTACTCCCGTTGGTGTTCTTATTGAAGTTCGGTGGGCCCACAAGGCCAGATATAACTTCAAATGCCAATGTCTCTTGTTTTCTTTCACCATTTTAAGGAGAATGGCTTTCAGTGTTTTGTTTGTTGCTTCAGCCTGTCCGTTGGCTTGGGGATAATACAAGGAAGCCATATGATGGCTTATTTTAAATCTACTGCATAGTTCGCAAACTTCTTCATTTTTAAAAGAAGTTCCATTATCGAGATAATGATTTATGGATACCGTACTGCAAATGATTTGGTTCAAAATGAACTTGGCGATCACGAGAACTGTGCAGTACAGAGTAAGAGGCATGGCCTCCACCCATTTGGTAAAATATTCAATGGCCGTGATTATAAAATTATGGCCATCTATGGATGAGGGAGAGAATTTCCCTATTAAGTCTAGACCCCATGTAGAAAAGGGCCATGGAGTTGCGATTGGTTGTAGAGCTTGTGCCGGCATGTGGATCTCGTGGGAGAATTCTTGGCACTTATGACACCTGCGTGCAAACTCTATCACGTCATGTTCTAGAGTGGGCTAGAAATAGCCCATTCGATGTATTTTTTAAGCGGTGACATGGCCACCAAAGTGGCCTCCACATATACCGCTATGGGATTCATGGAGAATCCTCTTCGACTCTTCTGTGTCGACACACCTTAGGAGCATTCCATCGAATGCTTTTCGATAGAGCACCTGCTCTATAATGACGTATTTAGCTACGATTATGTGTAACCGACTTCTTTGTTGTGGTGTAACTACCTCTGGGTACGTATGGTCCATGATATAATTAATGATATCAGTGTACCAAGGGCACTCAGAAATAGAAGGTCGAGTTTCGATGTAGTATACGCATTCATCTGGAAATTCTAAATCTACTAAATCACCTCCATCTAATGGGTTGTCAGCCAACCATTCTGCGATGATTTTTCCTTTAACCGACTTCTGATTTACAAATGTTAATTCGAACTCTCCCATTAAGGTTATAAAACGTCCAGCCTTTTTAGATAAGGACCCTTGTGTGAGAAAAGTTCGTAAATGGTCCGTTTTTACCATGACCTTCGTTTCTTGATTCAGCATATAATGTCTTAGGTGTTTAGTAGTAAAGACTATGGCAAGGCATTCTCGTTCTGCCTATGTATAGCGTGTTTCATAGTCGAGCAACGTTCGGCTGATGAAATAAATCGCGCGTTCCTTCTTGTCATCGTCCTCTTGGGCCAACATACAAGCCAGCGAGACATCGGTAGCTCATGAATATAGAATTAACGGGTGATCTAACTTAGGTGGCATTAGCGTAGGTGGTGAAAAAAGAAAACGCTTAACCACATCAAAGGCTTCATTGCAATCTTCGGTCCAATCAATGCTATAGTCTTTCTTGAGTAGATTGTTGATTGGATGAATGGCGAAGCTTAAGTCCGGGATAAATCTCCGGATTGCACCCAGTTTTCCGAGAAATGATCTGATTCCAGATTCACTCGAAGGTGGGACCATTTCGAGGACAGCCCGAATTTTGGTTGGATCAACATCAATCCCTCGTGACGATATGATGTAACCTAGGAGCTTTCCTCCTGTTACACCAAAGACACATTTCTCTGGATTTAGCGTGACTCCGTATTCTATTAGACGTGAAAGAATGACGTGGAGTACTTCGGGATGGTCACAACGCTTCTTAGCTTTAGCCAATAAGTCATCTACGTAGGATTCCACGATTTTATGAATTAGATCATGAAATATGTATGTCATGGCCTCGCCGGGTACGTAGCACCGGTGTTCTTGAGACTCGAATGGCATAACAGTAAGAGCAATAGGTTCCCAAGGAGTTATAAACGTGGTTTTAGCTTGTTCTTGCTCGGATATCCCGATTTGATTGTATCCGAGAATCCATCCATGAGGGACAAGAGTTCAAAACCAGCTGTTGCATCAACAATAACATCTATGGATGGTAATGGGAAGTCGTCCTTAGGGCACGCTTTGTTGATATCTCGAAAATCTATGCAGATGCGTATCTTTCCGTTCTTCTTGAGAATGGGAACGATGTTGGATACCCATTGGGAGTAGTCAACTGGCTTGATGAATCCTACCTAAAGGAGTTTTATTACCTCCTCTTTTACCATGAGAGCTACTTTGGGCTTCATGGGTCTTGATTTTTGTTTAATTGGCTTTGCGTCTGATTTAGTGACGAGGTTGTGCACCGCAATGTGGGGTGCGACTCCTGTCATCTCCTTGTAATTAAATGCAAACACCTTCTGATGTTCTTTGAGAATCTGAGTATGTATTTCCACTTCTTCTGGGGTTAATGAAGAACCTAGTTTCAATATTCTTGGTTCATCTTCTATCTCGATGTTGACATCGATTGTTTCTTCGATCAAAGAGGCGTTACCTCTTTTAACTCGAGTGGTCTTTGGAGGTAAACCTAGATCATCCCCATTTTCTATTGCGTATATGCTAGGTTCCGTTTGTGAGGGAAGATCCGTTATGGGATTTCCGAAGTAGGAAGATGAATGCGGAATCAGGGATAAATCTAGCATGTGATAGGAGAGATGTAGTGCTGCATATGCATTTAAGTAATCTAAAGTAGCTACATCATTTCCAACATGGTCTAGGATGGTAGATTCACTTCCACTTGAAAGAGGATTTGTCATTCTTTTTATCAATGGTTTGTCACAAATGGATACTGTGAAGTGAGTATCTTTTAGCTCATTGCTTGGAGTAAAACGTGATGCTGAGGTTGCTATTGAATAGGCGAGAATATTTTTCTCTCGGGGAATTGCTTCAATGGATATAAAGTTAAACGCATTGCTTAAATCTAATACAACATTTTTGTAGAGTTGCAAATGATTAGCTTTAGTTTCATATACTTTAAACTTGGTTTGTCACTAATTGTGAGTCTCCCAGGACTCTGATGTTATCAATACCAATTCTTTTGGCTAAGGTAAGGCCAAGGAGGAGGGCTTCGTACTCAGCACTGTTGTTTGTGCATTCAAAGTTTAATTTAAAAGCGAATGGGAGGACTTTCCCTCGAGCGAAGTAAGAATTATACCTGCCCCCTGCTCCATCACGACATTTAGCTCCATCGAAATGGAGAGTCCAATACTTAGCCAGGAGTATAGATGTTGGGGCATCTGTTCTTGTTTGATATGCAAGAATTCCCCGATTCTGTTCTCAACAATTTGATCATGTCGAAGGCCTTGATGAAGTCGACACGAGTTGTTTAAATGAATGGATGGAGGCTTCGGGTATCTGTAATACGTCGAGAGCAATACCTTCCAAGGTTTTGGGAAATATTTTAGCAACCACCCCATCCCAAGGGAGTAATTCTCGTATGGCTGTAGCGTAAGCTTTGATATGTGCATTTGGATCTCCCTCACCCTTGAACTTGGGCAAATCAGGGAGAGGTCTTGGAAGCATGATGCTTCGTATGGTGAAATCTAAGGGTTCCTTTAGGTATTCTGAATAAGTCCCTATCGCATAGCTTTCGACCATTGATGGTGTTTGCTGAGGGAGTGGTGGTGGGATAGGTTGTTGATACGGCGTAGCGTATGTGTTGGCAGGGGCATAGGGAGGTCCCTGTGTTTGAGCAAACATGCCGGGAGAGGAGAACATATCTCCTTGTGGTGATTTAGAGTATATGTTTAAGTAGGACGGGGTATTGTCAAGGAACGGATTGTTCGACACTAGACCAGGAGGAATAGTGTTGGAGATAATAGGCCTTGTTGGCATTTGTTGTGGATATTGAGGAGGCATGCCTAACGTGCCTACTCTCGTAAGGAGATCTGCCTGGCTAGAGTGGTATGGAGGATTGGAACTTCCTGTTTGTATGAATGGAGAATTTTGACTTGCTTGAGCCAGTTCTAACCCTCTCACTCTTTCTACTAACGTTGAAATGACTTCATTTGGTGAAGTCACGGTACTTTTCCTGAGCGGCGTTTGTTGTATACCTTGGTGTTGTATAGGTACGTGATATCCTGTCATAAACTGATCGCTATCTTGCCAAGTTTCTCCAAGAATATTTCCTGTATGCAGTGGCATAGAGGTATTTTCTTGAAAAGAGATTTCGGGTTGTATTTGTAAACCTCCTATAGGTGGGTACATTCCCCGGGAGCGTTGTTCACTCCTAGGATAACGTGTTGGCTGTCCATCATCTAAGACTAGGTATGGATCTGATTGCCTACTAATTTGTGGTCTGAGTAGCATTTGAGGAGATGAACAGATTCTCGGTAAACGTCATATTGTTTGAACTTGAAGGCTCTGTTTGTTGGGTTCAAGGGGGTTGATCTAACTCCTCAGTTTGAAAAGATGAACTATATCTGATTCTTGGGGTTTGTGTTGACAACTGATTAGTTGAATAGTTGTCACCCCATACTGAGAGCGAGGGTGATGATTGCCTATTTTGTTGGGCATAGTATGCCTCAAGACCCAAGAGGGGTCTGCCATATGCATCGAATCCCGACATATTCGGGGGGTATATGAATACCCGTAGAATAATGGGAAGGAGCGAAGGTGATTTGTGAAAGGAAACGTGATATTATGACTCCGGACGAGAAAGTAGTCAGCTTTCACTAATTTCGTTTGTTTCACGTTGGGTTCACCAATTTTGTACGCCGGAAAAGTGACAGGCGAGCTTGAGAATCTACAAGTGACTCTTCCGCGTACCCGACCTCTCGAGGTCGTGCCGAGATAGCCGGTGGGGGTAGAATATGCGTTGGATTCAGACAAACTAGTTAGGTAGTCTAATGTCTTCGACACGCACTAGTGGAATTTGTGAATCTAAGGCAAAGAAGGCCCTTCTAACTTGGACTGGTGTGATAGATCGATCAACAAGGATGACTGCTCGAAGGCTCCAATCAATATCAAGCTCTGGCGTGATTCGATCTATGGGTTGCGGAATACGTGGAAAATGACCCGGATAGTTTCGTGTATATCTCCTGATAAGGTCATATAGTGGATGATGAATATAATTGACTCTACGGATGATTTTCTGGCCTAGTCCAGAATTCCCTAGCTTTGTTAGCCGCGATATCTAGTAAGGACAGTTGTTCGATGATGATAGGTGGAAGTGGAGTGGACCTGAATACCAAGGTGCGTAGGTTAGTGTCTATATCTAATTGACTTGTGGACTCGTTGGGTGTGGGATCTGTGGATCACAACCATAGACTCTCGATTGTTCATCTGTTATGGTCATACGCGAGATGAAGTTCTAATCCCTAGTATCCAAGAATCGTATGTTTTCTCAAAGCCTTCATATTTAGAACCAATAGTTGTGCAATCTTCTCAGAATACCTTCTGGGGTTCTCGCAACCTGGATTCTTAAGCTGGTATCTATATCTACGAGGGTGTCCCCAAAGATCTGGCTATGGAACTAAAGGATCGCACCCGAATGTTTGTTCTCTTTCGAGCCCTTCTACAGTCATGTGAGTGCTTTGCCTAGGGAAATCTATAGTTTGGTTGGTTCGACCAAAATGTGTGTGCTTGGTCGTCTTCTATGTTTAATCCTCTTAATTGAGAACTGATCTGTTGTAAATCTGTGGTTGTTCGGAATACTTGTATCCTGAGATTTTGGTCTATGTCAACTATTGCTGTGACTAGGTTTGGTTGAGGCACGATTGGCTCAAATATATATTCCCTGGGCTCTTGAGGTCCCGTGATTGTCATACGAAACAAAATGCAAATCTAACTGTAACGAAACAAATTCTAACTATGTGAAATAAATCTAACTGTATAACTTTTATTCTTCTAAGAAAACTTTTAATAATTTTAAGGAAAGCAAACTATTTTAAGCGTATCTAGAAATAATAACTAAATAATAATTTAAAACAGACAAGATAACCGAGTGTAGTTATTTGCCTGTGTGATTTTGTAGAATTACTCTAAATAAATAAAATAGCTTGTCTAATCTACCTGCAAGATTCTCGATCCTACCTCAGAAGTGAGGAGTGAATCATAGTTTCTCAGAAACTATCAATCCCCGCATCTTCTCCCGCAATATCAAGAATAGAATTTATTGAAATAAAGTGATTCACTACTCTATTTGATATGGTTCTAACTAGAAATTTGAAATTTAAAACCTGGATTCCACGGTGACAATGCTGGCGAATCCGATGGTGTGTGTGATCTCGTCCCCTCGAGTATGATCTCATCGTTCTTTCGTGTTCACGTGGATCCAAAAAAGCGTGTAATGCCAAAGACCGAGATAAGAGTAGATTTTGGGACAAGGACAACTTAGAATGCAAACCGAAAATGTGAGTAGGAGAGGGATAGCGCAAGAGTACAGAGCTTGGCTTATGCGATTCCTAGCAGCATTTTACTGCGAGCCATGTAACATGAAGCGACCAGAGCCTATAACTATCCTATACGAAGAGCAAAACCTGCAACTTTAATGGCTTCATAAGTGATTTGTTCCAATGGATTAGATAAAATAAAGACACTGTTTGCACAAGTTGGATATGTGGCTTACCAACAATTGAATAAAGCTAACCAGGCATATAATGGATTGAACTAAAAACTCCAAGACACAATGAAAATAAATCTACAAAGAAAGAGAAACTCTCAGAGGCAAGCTTCTAACCGCATTTGGATGAGATAACACAGACCTTGCCGCCGCACAAGATGGGTCTATGGCTTACTAACAGCTGAACAATACTATCTAAACATGCAAGGAATTAACACTATGGCTTCTAAACAGAATAAAAGACTGAAATATGAGAATCAGAGCATGAAATTGAATGAGGGGTAGACCTCTTTGCTTATGCACAAACCATGCATTTATAGGAATTCAAACATCCAAAAACCAAAACCAAATTGAACTCCTAAACAATAAACAAAGGAAAAACACTATTCCAGGGGACCAAAAACATAAATGCATGCTTAAGTCGGCAAGGAAAAGCTGGTGAATCATGATATTTCACGCGAGTCGCGTCAAAAGAGTGTTCTGGAAAATGCACACAGGACCACCACTCCGAGCGGGCGGGCGGTTACATGAGACCGCCGCCTTGCGGGGCGGCGGTTTCGTCACTGAAGATCAAGAGGCCAAGGAAAGAGGGAAAAATGGGAAAACAAAGGGCGCGGGGGCTAAGTGGGGCATGTGGGATGTTAACGCATACTCCAAGGGCTTTTCAGATCCCGAACACCTCTGCGAGGAGACTGTATCATCATCGGGGCACTTGTTACACTGCTCTGCATGACAAGTACCTTTACAATTTTGGGTACATACAAGAATCGATGCTAGTATGAAAGTAATCACACGGTTGGCATAGACCGATATTATTTATTGTGAAAAAATAAAAATTCAAATATCTGGCAATGAAAGGTGAAAATGGGTCAACCTAGACTCTGAAGATGATATCAGAGACCCAAAAGTGTTATAAAATGGCATAACAAGACACAAAGAGAATATAAAGATGGAGAAAACTATTTTGGTAATAATAACCAAAAGAACATAAAATCGACATCATCAGTGTAACCGATGGTGGTCACTGGACCGATATCGGTTACTGTGAAATCTAGGAAGAGAAGGAAAAATGAAGTTTTGGTGATTTAGATCAAATAGAAGGGCCAACCCAGAGACTGAGTATGGCTATGAGGAGTCCTAATACACCCAGAATAAAATTGGAATACACCAGTCATGATGTGGGGCATAAAAGGATGAGAAAGAATGAAGAAATGCAACTCACACCTCAAAACACAAGTAGACAAAAATCTAACAAACACAAAATCCTAAGTTGTAGATTTTATGTTGTGGCTTATGCCATTTAGACTGATTGTAAACAAAATATAATTTTATGTTAACAAAGGTGTCATATATAATCCGACAACTATGGCTGGTTTCAGGTAAGTTTTAGCATGGGAGATCCTTCTCTAAGATGATGATTGGACAAAGAAACCAGTTATAGCCCACTTTTAATCATCTGATCGTGTGATCATTGAAAACTTCTTCAGGGAAAGATGTAGTTCAAGAACAATTTAGTTTGTTTTTAGTTATTTGGTATAGAGAGTGTGCAACAGGTGATCTACGATTGAATTTGTCAACCATCATCTTGGCATGACTTCTAGCATATAGGTTGTCAATTATTTAAATGAGATATAATGCAACAAACTCAAAAATGTAAGTGCACAAGTTTTAAAACCCAAATCCAAAAATTATATTCAATGAGAACAAATTATGAAGAGGTTAAGGGCATGAATTTCACTAAGTGCAATGCAAGAAAAGAAAGAAGAGTTCTTTTTAATCCCGAAAAACAAGTGTCACTGAGATAATCAGAAGAAAAGAATATTTCCAGAGAAGAAGCTTAATGTGAACTTGTTTCAAATGAAAATAGACACACAATAATTTCCCTCATAATGAACAAGCAACGCGTACCCGGATGGGTCCCACCAGTGCATGCCAAAATGTTTCACTAATAATTTTTTCTCTTTCTAGCACAAAATAGATAGAAGGTAAAATGGTTAAGCAAGAATATTGCGAGGTGAAGGTGGAAGGTAGAATGGGCATATTGTAGACTTTTCATCTAAGCTGATTGTGTGAGCTTCCCTTTGCTAGGAGGAATGACTCCGTATGAGAAACACAACAAGACCATAAAATATTATTAAATAACAAGAGTCAAAGGAATTCCTAACAAGGCTAGATCTAGTAAGCGTGATGCTTCCTCGAATGGTTATCAATCCTCTATTTAATATAATTTAATGTAATAAATAATAGTTCATATTGTAGTTGATAAGATTTATGTATCTCCTATTAACATACAACAAGTGAATTTAACTCAACATGAAACAATTATAATTAAATATGGGAGATTAATGGGTTGGTTTGGGTTTGTAGGTGTAATAGGTGAGGTGTTGGTGAAATTAGGAAAGGTTTTGAGTTGTTTGGGGAACTTTTTAACTTTCTCTTATACGAAAAACTACCATTCTCAAAGACCAATATTGGTTGGTTGACCGATGCTAGTATAGGAGATAGACCGATGTCGGTTGGCTACCGGTGTTGGTAGGGAAAATTTGGTTAAAATATTTAAAACAGGAGTTTAGACATATTTGTGATTGTACAGAGAGTAAAGGTGTTGTTTATAAGGCTATGATATTGTTAAGAAGACTCAGGTATGCTGAAAATGAGGTTGGAAAGGGTGTAAAGGCTTGGGATGGTTGAATAGTGGGTTGGTGGGAAGAAGATGATATACGGATAATTGAAAGAATAAAATACCAAAAGAAACAAAAGATCTATACTTGAATAAACAAAATGATAAAATCACAATACTTACTAGGTATGTTGTAGATCCTGTGAGTGGAGGTGGTTGGTGGTTGATTGAAGAAGAGATTCCTGGGTCCCGTGTCATGAAAGTACAACCTATGTGGTCATGTGAGTATTTACATGCTCTGGAAGGATAAATTTTTGTGTGTATTTCACTATGGTTGTGTGTGTTCATCATCTAGATGCATGAGGGATTAACTATTCATGCTTGAATGCACCTAGGCTCTAATAACTAAATGACAAGACTAGGTGAAGTGTTCTAAAATTCTATATAAAGGAACTAGTGGTGGTTTAGGTCACTGACGTTGGCTGAGGATAACCTATCGTAGGTTAGGGTAAAATAGTCCTATTTACCAAAAATAGGTAGATCTTCCTAGATTTGGTGTGCTTTCCTTGTTGCGTTCACTCGGGGAAGTACAATTCACATGAGAGAAGGTAGGAAGATCTTATAAGAAGTCTACTTAGGTACTAGAAGAATTCTTAGTTAGTTAGGTCAAGTAGTGACTTAACACTGGGAGTGATGACTCAATGATGAGAGTGATGACTTGGTCACCTTTGTGAGTGAAATTTTCTGGAATGGGTCCAGGTGAGGTTTCATGTTGAGGTGGAGGTGTGAGGATTAAATTAACTTAATTAAAATAATTAAGTTAATTAATAACACGAGGATGAATATTAATATAGGTTAAAGGGGTCATTGTTTGTTAAATATGTTATGTTAATTAATTGAAAGGGACCCAAAGGAGTGTGACCCAAATTTGGTGTCTACAGAGTAGATCCCGTCATATTGTGTTGAAGACATTGTGTTTCCTTGACCAAATTTTCCATACTACATACCAAATTATGCTATCCTTAGCCACCCACACTTTCCACATCAGCTTCCTCGGCATGACCTTGGGGAGTCGAGTTTGGTTGAAGGTTACATGTCAATTTTCATCTATACAAATTGTTGAACTCAACATGAAGAGCTAGTCTCTTTTCATTTTCATTTCTTTCATCAATATTCCCTCTCCCATTATTCTATGAGTATTTATATACCCCCCAAATATGTTGGGATAAAATGGATACAGATGACTCATTTTGGGTCTTAAGGCATATTACTACCAAATGGGTAGGTAACAACAGTCACCCTCACTATCTAGGTGGGTAGAAAACTACTCAACTGACCTCCCTACCTCTCAAAATCCTCAAGGAAATAAACACGGATCCTCATTCAAGATTGGGGAGATTGATTAACTTACATATGGACAACACCCTAAAATTTTAGGTTCTAGCAATATGACTTTCACCAAAGAGTCAAGCTCATCTCCTCGGGTTTTGTTCAAACCACAAATCAGTATGTAGTCTGATCAACTCCCATTACTAGATGAGGATTATTTAGCATGTTATTCCCAAATTTAACAACACTTCCAAAACATTAATCAATATTTGGATAACATGCAAGGAAATGTTGATGTCTTACTTCAAAATAACACCTCTACCCCTTCCACAACATAAAATGTTCCTAATGAGGGTGGATAAACAATGAACAATTCATAATATGAAATCACACTCCTTCACACCCTAATAAGGTTCAATAACATACGCTAAAAAAAAACACCATACCATCATCTACCGAGGTCATCTTGAAATTGCTGGAAAAGGTTAGATAATTGGAACTTGCTCAAGCTACTCTTACTTCATTTATTATTGCTCAAGGAAATATTATCCATCATCCACAAAAATTTGGCCAAGTGCCTAATGCACCAAATACTCTAGTTTACACGGGCATTCCTAGTCTCAGGGATCCTCTTACTAAATTGAGCACCTTGGGTATGACCTCTCATGCCATGTAGTATACCCTCAACAAGAACTAGATGAAAGTGTGTTCCCAAATGCCATCCCAACTGGAATTGCAATGTTCCCTTACTTTGTACCTCCCACTTTGTACCAAATAAATATTTCCCCATATGTACACATGTATTAAAAGTCACCACAAGGAGACATGTAATATTTTCTAGTTCCATATGGTTAGCCACAAGGGAAGCCTTATGCCCATACAAAATTTTACGCTGCACCATATCAACAACTAATTCCACCTCCGCCTCCCCAATAGGGGCCATCAATGGTCAAGTCTTACACAGTGGGGACCTACTCTAAATATCTTAAAGAGCCCCTTGACTTGACCAGAAATTATTTTATGCTTCCAAGCCTCTACCATACCTCCCTAAATTTAATGGGGAGGGAGATCCAAATGAGCATATCAAGGCATATGCAACTGCCATTCAAGAGTTTCTCCCACGGAATGTAGTCGTTGCAAAGATATTCCCTACGAATCTTGAAGGTATCACTCTTGATTGGTATTATAGCATACCCGAGGATTCATTATATTCTATTAAATAACTTATGTCTAAATTCATAAAATATTTCAAAATGAACAAGTTCTAAGAACACGAATAAGGAAATTCCTACATATAAAACAAGAGAACAATGAATCTACTGTACATTTCATCTAGAGATGGTAGCAAGTCCTCTACTCTTTAGAAAGTGCTCCCAACATGGATCAAATGGAGCTCTTTGATCTATTCCTTCACTCTCTTAACTAGGAAATGAAGGAGGAAGTCCAGAAGTTCCCTCTAAGGAGTTATGAAGAGGTGTTAGAAGGTGCTCTCCACATTGATCAGGCAATAATAGATAGTGGTAAAAAGACCTATGGTTCAAATGAGAGATTGATCACTCCCAATCAAGGTAATTCAAGTTACCAAAAAACACAAACAAAAATAAGGGACCTAAGGTCCTAAAAAAACCCATGGTATTACGGACCAAGAAAAGAAACCAAATGTTGTTAACACATCAAGTACAAATAATGTCAATAACAACATAAATGGTAATAGTCGAGGAGTAAAACCTTAACTCCTAAAATCAATGTAGAGGAATTTAATCATCCTCCACCCCAACAACAACAATTTTAGGCTCAAGGTCCTAACCATTGTCCAAGTGGGTACCTAAACTAGTATCAAAATCAATGAAAATGAATGTTGAACTTCAATTATAATTACCATTTGTTGAATAATAGTCGAACTTTGACTGCAACAAAACATGAACCAGATACTTTAGGATTATCATCATGACTTATATTGTGGCTTCCATAGGGTCTAAGTGCATGATTCTAGAACCTATCGGGACTGTAAAAGTTCCTACAACACTTATTAGAGGACCAAAGGAAACTCTTCATCAAGATGTTTTTGTAAAATCCTATGACGCAAACTTAGAATACTTGTGTGGGGCCTGTATCCCATAAAAATACACCACTTAGGATATTTAATTATCCCCTCCCAATGTGTCCCAATAATGGGACTTAGACCCCAACGACACAAAAAGGGTATCCCGGTGGGAAAAATGATCATGAAGCTTTGACTTCATCAAACCCATTAGTGGCACCTTCGTTGGATGGTCACCAACTACCCAAGATCGTGGGCCTAGTAGAATTGGATCCTAAACCCTAAAAAATGTCATTATGAGAAATCAAGACTATTCTTCAAAACCCATTCCTATTTATCCATATATATCAGATGATGTTTGTGAGACACTTTTGAAACCGGTGGGGGCTTACGACTTGATCAATGATTTAACAAAGACTTTTCTCACATCTCCTTCTTGGATTTTTTGAATAACTCTCCTACTCATAGAGATGCTTTATTGGATGTATTGGGTCTTGTACATTTGATCAATGTCACTCCTCCTCCGGAGATGTAAATAAATCACATAGACTTTGATTTTTTCATCGCGGACAGCCCAAAAGAGATTTTTGGTTTATATTCGATATCAGTAAGATGCCCACAGATGATGAGTTGACATGTAGAGGTGATCCAGTTCTTTATCTATAAGTTTGGATCTAAAAAAATAACGTAAAGTGCACATTGATCAATGATAGGACAATTGTCAATATTCTCTCCTTTTTGTTTCTCCATAAGTTAGGCTCTTGAGAAACCAATTGATAGCCTCAAGGCAACATCAATTGGAACCATAGTGCTACTAATTACCCTAGGGACCAAGATGGTTCTTACAAAGTTTTATATTATAGACTAGGAAACCAACTATAATATGATTCTTGTCCATCCTTAGATACATCGCATGAAGGAAATCCCTTCCACATTGTTTGAAAAGTTAGATTCCTACATTTGGGGAAAGTCTTCATTGCACAAGGTGACCCGAAGCCCTTTGAAATTCACTTTTCTAATCTAAATAAGAAACCTAGGGTTCATACTGAGTTGGAACTCATGCAAACCAATTAAACAAACCAACAACTTCAACTCCAAAAACAAATATAGTTCTTACAACGTAATTAGAAACTATTGGTTTGATCGAAGGGGTTTGTGCGATAAAGATGAAACTGTTGTTATTGAGACAATATCAACACAAAACATGAAAAATATTATTAAGTTGTTAGAGAATGATTTATCCATTCTCCTTCTATTTGATTCAATGGGCATGGGATATGCTCTAGGACTCAAGTCTCTTCCCACTAAATGAATTTACATGGTTGAAGTCTCAGAAGAAAATGAAAAATATACAAATAATGATCCAACATCAATCTACCCAAGAAACTATTGGACTCTTAATTTTAATGGAGAAAAATGTTGCTTTGGTGTTGGGATAGGTGTGATCCTCACTTCTCCTGAGGAGAAGGTCATTCCTTTTTCCTTCAAGCTATATTTTGAATGTATAAACAATGGTTAGATTACGAGGATCTCTTTCTTGTTCTCATATTATCCAAAATCATCACTGCTTATAATATTATAGTGATGGGTGATTTGCAGCTAGTTGCTAATTAATTTTCAGAGGTATATGAGACTAGGGTGGAGCACTTAAAACTCTATAAAATTGTTTTACTTAACTTAACTAAATGTTTTGACTTCATTTGAATCGAATCCATACCATGTGAAAAAAACATTCTTGCTCATCTGATAGCTGCTTCTACTTCCCATTTCTATCTAAGAAAATAATTAGAAGATACCAAATTCATAATTTTGGTTTGCACTAAACCCTTAGTTCACAAAGTGCCAATGAATCCAATCTTGGCATGTGTTGAGGATTATAACAAGCTTTCTACCCTAAAATATGTAGAAAATGATTAGGCTATCTTGGGGTACCTTAACACTTACACAGATTTACATCTTGCACATCATAAGAGATAATTTGCTCTAATTCCTCACCCTTCATCCTATTTTGGAGATTAAATAATGGAACCTTCCTCTTTATAAGGCCTTGAGATTTGTGATATTGAAGAAAAGGGGAGTTAGAACTACCTCCCGCCCCACCTGAGTTTGAGGAGGGTAATGCCTCTTTAATCAAAGGGAAAATCAATATTAATATTGGGTCAGAGGAGGATCCAAAATTTTAAATTTGGGTTCTTTTCTTAATCCTAAAGAAGTGGAAATACACACAAATATTATTAAAGAACATTCAAAATCCTTTGCATTTAGTTATAAAGAAATGACATGAATCGCTTCTCATGTTATAATCCGCAACCTTGTGACCAAGTATGATGCTAATCCCATCAAGGAAAAATATAGACTTATGAAACCAAAGGTAGTGCTAATGGTTAAAGAGGAGGTTGTAAAATTCCTACAGGAGGGGTTCATCAAACATATTTACTACTCAATGTGGGTATATAACATCATTCCCATTCTCAAAAATAATGGAGAAATCTTAATCAGTATTGATTTTCGGGATATAAGTAAAGCATAAAGAAAAGATGATTTCCCATTACCATCCATCGATGTTATTATTAACGTAACAACTGGTTATGATTTTTTCTACTTATGGATGGATTTTCTAGGTATAATCAAATTAGGATCTTCAAGGAAGATAAAACAAAGATGACCTTTATTACTCCTTGGGGAACTTATTACTATGTATTCATGCCATTCAATCTCAAGAACGTTGGTACCACTTACCAATGGGAAATGACTTACATATTCTATGATCTTATTCACAAGATTGTGGAATCATACATTGATGACCTTACGGCTAAGGATAGAAAGTACTGCGTAATCACCCCGATGTGCTTCACATAATCCTCTCTTTTCTAATCTAGTACGATGTGACATTGAATCCATAAAAAGTGTGTGTTTGGTGTGACGAGAGGGAAATTACTAGGATACATCATCTCTTCATGAGGGATCAATGTAGATCCGTAAAAATATAAGAAGTTTTGGAAATGATCCCACCAGTAGAAAAATTGTGAGTTAGGTCCTTTATTGGGAAGCTTGGTGCAATCCGCGGGTTTATATATGATTTAACTTTTTTATCCATCAAAGAAATAATTTTCTAAAGAAGGATTACTACAACATCTAGATGGATGAGTGTAATGAGGTATTTGAATCTGTTAAAATATTCCTTCTATCATATCCCCCACTCATGCCTCCCAAATCATACCGCCCTCTCATTTTATCTTCACGGGCTAAAGATGTTTCATTAGCCTATATTCTAGAACAAGAAGAGGATGCAAATCATGAACGTGCGATCTACTATATCATTCATACATTTCTCGAAAATGAGATGTGCTATACATAGGAAGAGAAATAATGTCTTGATATAGTATTCACAACAAATTGGTTAAGGCATTATATGCTTAACCAAGAAATAAGGGTCATTGTCAAAACAGATCACTTACGGATGTTTCTAACACAAGGTTCTTTATCTAAGAAATTTGGACACTTCATGACTCTAATGGGTGAGTTTGAATTAAAAATTTCCAAGAAAAAGTACATCAAGGGAAAAATAATTACAGATTGGTTAGTACACAACCAATTAGATGGTGGAGATCTATTTAACATTGATTTCCTTGAGGAATGCATATAATATGTTGAAACCAAGTGCCCCATTTTAGCATGTCCATGGTATCGATATTATTCATTTTAATATGGACCACTCATACCCTAAAGGGGTAACATTGTAATAAAGGAGATAGATATGCGTCATAGCCACTAAGTATGTAATTATAGAAAAATTTATCTATCACAGAGCCTTCGATGGAATTTTTCTAAGATGTGTCGACGAGGAAGAATCTGAAAAGATCCTCTATGAATCCCACAATGGAGTATGTGGAGGTCACTTCGGAGGTCATGCCACCTCTAGAAAGATACATCAGATGGGATATTTTGGCCTACATTAGAACATGATGTAGTAGAGTATGTGCGAAGGTGTCACAAGTGTCAAGAGTTCTCTCACGAGATCCATATACCTACCCAGGCTCTGCAACCGATTACAACACCATGGCCCTTTTCCATGTGGGGCTTAGATTTGATAGGGAAGTTCTATCCCTCATTAATAAATGACCAAAAATTTATAATTATGTCCACTTTGAATACTTCATAAAGTGGTTTGATCCCATGCCTCTTACCACCATACCAAGATGTGTAATTGCAAAGTTCATTTTGAACCAGATTATTTATAGGTACGGGGTCCCACAAGTCATTATCTCTTATAATGGAATGTCTTTCAAGAATGAATAATTACATGAGTAATATTTAAAGTTAAATATAAATCACGACACAACTTCTCTCTACTACCATCGGGTTAATGGATAGGTTCAAGATACTAACAAGACATTAAAGTCCATTCTCTAAAAACCGTCAAGGAGAACAAGCATGATTAGTACCTAAATTTATTTCCGACCTTGTGGGCCTACATAACATAAGTGAGAATGCTAAAAAGGAAGCCTCCTACTCTTTAGCAATTTGTTTGGAAGTGGTTCTACCGCTTGATGTTGAATTACCCAGTCTCTGGATATCATTACAAGGAATTGTAAGAGAAGAAGGCTATTGTGAGGCATGAATCTCAGTTAGAAATCCTCAATGAAGCTCAACTTAAAGTTGATTAGAGACATAGTGTTTATCCTAATAGGATGGATCATATGTATAACAATTAGGTCTATGAACGTGAGATATTTGAGGGAGATATGGTATTTATACTTGACATCATAATAGATAAGAAAATGGCAAAGGAAGTAAATTTAGGCCCAAATGGTTGGGCCCATATCGATTCATATCAGACTACAAAAATGGGGCATATCGTTTTCGTACACTAGAAGGTGAGGAATTTTGGCAAATCTGTCAAATATCTTCACCTAAGATATATAATGCATGATCCATCGACATTTCCATATATATACTATTACATTGTCATTATATTATCATTTTCTAGCTCATTCTATAAAATTTATAATCAAGGAACTTATTTTCAAGAAACTCTCAAAAAAAAATTGAAAACATTAGCAATCATTCAAATCACATCTCTTCAAAAATCAAAATATTATCATCAACATTTCAAATAAATTCATCAAGTTCAACAAGACAAGAAAAAAATTTAACACTAAACCTACAAAGGCCTACATACTTGGTTTTGCCTATAGCTTCCTTCTAGTATAGATGTTTGTACACACCCAAAATTGCATGTGCTACATTGTCGGAAAATGGTTACAAAAGTCCCCAATGATGATTCATGTCCTTTAAGAAGGTTTTGAGCTCCAAAACCCATTCACAAAGTGTATATTTGTAGCCTAGACATCCTTACTTAGATTTTCCATGCTTTCTTCCAGCTTCCCACTCATTTCTATGCATGTTTTGGCTTTAGTGTCAGGACCACCTCCCCAGACAGGGCGACGGTCCTAGGACCACCTCCTAGGCTTGGGCGGCGGTTTACGACCACCTCCCTTGCTTGGGCGGCGGTCCTAGGACCACATTCTAGGCTTGGGCAGGCGGTGGTCCTAGGACCACCTCCTTATGCAAGGTGATGATCCTGAATGCTTTTTCCAAAAATATTCATGCGTGTTTTTGACACATGACGCTTCACTTAATTTCACTTTTTACATGCATCCGTGAGCCAAATTGTCTAAAATTAGCTTTGAATTGTTGGTTCTCCTTCCTCCTTTTATTTTTAAATATATTTAATTGGTTGGAACTACTCCTTCTTACCTTGTGCATGAAGGAACATCCTATCCTCCATTCCTATAAATTCCATTTTTGTATTCAAGTAAAAGGTCCGAGAATTTTTGTATCTTGCATTGTATTGCTGCTATGATCTTGATAGAAATTACATAGAAAAGCTCAAATATCTTGTGCTATATCTCTTATACCTACATTGCATCTAGACTTCCATCGAGCTGCCATTACTTAAGCACCATTATCATACTTGTTGTTCTTGCATTCCTAATACCTTGGACTCATATGAGCACTCAGAGAAAGAAAGGACAAAATGAGGGAAAAATTACTACACAAATGGATTTACCTCTATTCTGTGAATTCCAGGTTGGATTTGTTATTTTATTTCCTTCATTCCTATAATTTATCATTGTTAGATCATATCAAATAGAGTAGAAATCAATTTCCTTTCATTTTTAAGTAATTAGTTAATTTCCAAGAGGGTTCAAATCATTAATAGAAATCTCATGATGGATCCTCTTCTTCCCATTCCTATGGATCTCGAAGGAGAGAATATCTAGAGCGGAGTTGTCTACACATCATAGATCATTTGGAGAATTTATTGTTTTAAGTTAGTTCGGTTTCCATACACTCAACACAAGTGAATAACCACACCAAAGTTATCTCACTTGTTTAGTTTTAGTGTAGAAATATTTTAATTGTTTAGAATAGAAGCAAATTGTTGTGTGTGATCGTAATATTTTAGTTTTGTGACATGTTTAGATTATTTCCTCTCAACAAGAGTAGCATAGATTGTTAATTTCATTCAGTTTACATGAATACTTCAAACTATTTTAGCGCTTAGATCCAAGTTAGGTAAACAAACCATAGGGAATTCACGCTACCCATTCATAGCCTTTAAATCTCCCCTTTGTCAACTTGGCTACCAGGAGATCACACTACCAGATCTTATTCACTGATTATCCTATAGTTAACCACACACATTCAACATCGGATGCTCTAGCATGACCTTGGGGGTGGAGTTTGGTTGAAAATCACATGTTCATTTTCATCCATACAAATTGGTGAACCCAACGTGAATCGATTAATTAATTCTTGTTTTCTTTATTTCATTTTTATTACATCATATTTCCATTTATTCCCGATTTTGGTAGGTATTTTATACCTTTTAAAATATGTCTTGAAGAGAGTTTTGTGGGCCATTTGGCTCGATATATATTACACTCCCCTTATCTTTCCCCTTATCTTGCAAGGTGGGGTGACAACTACACAAGAAACTTCCAAACCTCCCTAGTTACAATTCAAACCCTAATAGCTTTGTAAAGATGTAGGAGGTTGATCAACCATTAGACATTCAATACAATCAACCTAATGCAAACCATGTTGTTATCACAAACAAAATAGTTTCTTACCATAGAGTCCTCTCAAGAACTCACATTGTCATGCAATCAATAGAAGATGATATATGTGCACGAATAGCTAATCCTCTTCATCAGATAGATGATTCTTTGGATAGAATGAAGGCTTCAACCTCTAAGATTTCAAATACCTATCCCAAGATTATTAATTTTGAGGAATACAAGAATTAGAACAATTAACAATTCATAATAGGGTATCATGAGCCTGCTCAATCAAACCCTATGCCATAGGCACCCAAACAAGGGACTCAATCCTCTCCCAACAATCTCATTTATAGTTTAGTGGGGAGGATTAGAGAACTAGAAAGTTCCTAGACTTCACAACCAACACATGTAGTAGGGCATAACATGGGGTATCCAGTTGACAACAAAGGATATATCCCTTCCAATGAGAAACCAACGCAATATCATGTACAACAAGGTTACATTCTCACAAGATTAGACACACTAGGAATGGGTCCTCATCCTTCTCAAAATTATCCTATGTAAGGGCTTTTGGAAGTGCGTTATTGAATTCCACCACAACGGGCAATGCGACGTTCCTTGGTTTTATGCCCGCTAGTTCATATCCTGGAACTATCCCACCTTACATGCATATGTATTCAAAAAATCCTCGAGATGGACCCATATACCATTCCTTCTCCCTACATGCCATATCAAGGGACCCCATACGTTACCGTCAATGCTTATAATGCATCTTATCCAAATCCTCCTCCTCTACCTCCTCATCAAGGATGTTTGATGGTGGAATCTTACTTAATGTGTACATACGTTGAGTACTTAAAGGAGCCTCTTCACTTCACTATATGCGGTGTCATGCTTACGTGCCCATTACTAGATACTCCAAAATTTAAGGGAGAAGGAGACCCGAATGTTCATATCAATGCCTACGCTACTTCTTTCAAGGAATTACTTCTTTGGGATGTTGTAGTAGCTAATATATTTCGAAGAATCTCGAAGGAATTGCATTAAATTGGTATTACCATATTTCGGAAGCTTCAATACATTCCTTCAAACAACTTATTTCTGAGTTCATCAAATCATTTGACATGAACAAGTAGTTGCATACAGGGATCAGGGATTTCTTGCATATTAGTCAGAAGAAAAATGAATCTTCTTCCCATTTCATCCAGAGATGGCGCCAAGTTCTCTATTCTTCTGTGAGTGCACCCAATATGGACCGAATGGAACTTTGTGATATTTTCCTTCACTTGCTCAATTGAGAGACTAAGGAAGAGGTCAAAATTTTTCCTTTCTGTAGTTATGAGGAAGTATTGGAAGGAGCGCTTCGGATTGATCAAACATCTATAGACAGTGGGCGTAAGACCTATGGTCCGAATGGGAAATTTGTATCCCTCAATCAAAATAATGCAAATTATCATAACAATGGTGCCAACAACCAAGAACCTAAGGGTGTGAGTTGCGATCATGGTGCTACCATGAATAATGCTACTAATCAAGTTAAGAATGTTGGTTTCCCAAGTAACAACAACAATAACTATAAAAATAACTTGAAAAATCAAAGAGGCCCTAACACTATGTCATCTATCAACACAGTTGATGTAAATCATTGCCACAAAATCAAAATCAAACCCAAGGCCCAAACCAATATCAAAACTCTAGCTAAGGGGAAATGAATCATGGTTATAACAATCAATTTCAAAATTACAACCAAGGTTATAATCAACAACAACAAGATGCTTATCAAAGACCAAGAGATTACGAACCTAACCTATATTGTGGTTTCCATAAGGTTTGAGGTCATGATGATAGGAATTTCCATGATTGCAAAAAGTTTCTACAAATACTTCCCAAAAACCAAAGGCAACTCTTTGTAGACATGTTCCTAGAAAATCCTAAAACAAACTTGCAATTTGACTATACAGGACCTATAGCTCCTTAGAACACTAATGTGAGAATTTTTCAAGATCCACTCCTTACGCATCCTAATAATTTCAAGGTGAATTAACAAAACACAAAAAGGAATTCCTATAGGAAATAATGATCACGAAGCCTCAACTTGCAATAACTCTTAGGTTGCTCCTAACCTTGGTTCAAATGATAACACAAAAATCTTGGGATTATTTGAGCTAGAGGTTGAGCGTGAAATTAATGCAACAACTCAGATGAAGGATTACATTTCATAACCCCTACCCAATATTTCCTTCCCACAAGATGACGTTCCCACAATCGCAAAACTAGTAGGAGCCTATGATTTAATATCAGATTTGAACAAGACATTTTCTCACATTTCATTTCTAGATTTACTAAATAATTCACCTGGACATTACGCTACGTTACTCAATGCACTAGGTCTTGCTCATCTAATCCATGTTACACCAGCTCCTAGTGCTCAAATAAATCATATTGACGTTGACATACATCCTCCGGGGACGAGAATGATAGGGATCTTTGGTTTTGTTTTCGATATAGAAAAAATGTCATCCGATGCTGAAATTTCCGGAAGAGGTGATCCTACCTTATTTTTGCAGGTTTGGGTTTATAACAATTGCATTAAGAGAGTCATGATTGACAACAGGACTGCTATAAATGTGGTTCCCTTATCTTTCTTGCAAGATTTTTGATATGGAGAGACAAATTGTTTCTCTACAAGAAACCCTTTATGAGGGTACTATAATCTTAAAGCGGCCTCGATTGGAACCATAGTTCTTCCAGTCACACTTGGTCTAAAAACCATCTTGATGGATTTTTACATTATTGATAGGGAAATAAGTTATAACATGATACTCGGGAGACCCTATATTTTTCAAATTAAGGCTATCCCTTCTACCATGTTCCAAGAGATTACATTCCTCCATTTGGGGAGGGTCTTCATCACTCAAGGGGATCTTAAGCCCTTTGATATACATTTAGAAAGCCTTAAGAAGAAGAAAGGAGTCCATACATAGTATGAACTTCTCACAAATCAATTAAACAAACCACCTCCATCAAAAGAGTTATCCCCGATCACCTAGGGTATGCCGAAGGTTGAAGTTGTTGACCCACAAACATTTGAGGTGGAAAAAATAGATAAGGGTAAATCAATATCTGTGGAAACAATGTCCACTAAAACCATAACGGGAATTATAAAACTCTTAGAGAGTTATGATCCAATTTTCCTTCCATTTTAACCACGAGGGGATGGTTAATCTTATTTTTTAGCATCTCTTCCCTTCGATGACCTAGTTCTAGGTGTAAACATGATAGAATTAACAAATGAAGAAGGGAAATTTAAGATTAAAATGATGCCCATCAAAACCATCTTTGAGGGTTGTTCTATTATAAACCCCAGTTTCAACCCATGTGTGTTTGAAACTAAGCTTTCCATATCCATGGGGCAAGGCCACATCATTTAGAAAGAGTCACAAATAAACACAACACTCCACATAGGAAGTAAGGATGATTAGTGTATTCATGCTCACCCACACACCATGTCTCAAGAACATGATAAGGAGGTGCACGAATGCCTCTCTCAAACAAATGATTTTAATGATTGGACATATACACTTCTAGGCAAGGGTTATAAGTTTAAACCCATAATGGTAGGCCCTTTTCAAGAGAATGGAAATTTTTAGGATAATGGTTCTCTGTTGTGTAATTTTAGGGGATAAGAATTCGACATTCGTCGACTCTCTTCACCTTAGACATCATGACATGTAGTTTCACTTGCATTCCCATATGTACATTACTGCATCCACATTTAATTTTCATATTTCATTTCATTTTGTAAAATTTGAGATCAAGGGACTTATTCTTACAGTAATTCCTAAAAATTATGAAAACATTGGAAAAAAATTCAAATCATATCTCTTCAAACCTTCATAGTATCATCAATTATTTTTGAATCATTTCATCTGTTCAAGCAAGATAAGATAAAGTTTTGACCATGATCATACCAAGGCCTGCATACTTGGTTCTGCTTATAGCCTCTTTCTGGATTAGGTGTCTTTGCCCATAGTTTGTTCTAGAAGCTTCATGGTGTCACATCTATCCCATAAAAATATCTTTGGAAATAGTAACATTCTAAACATTTTTCCCAAATAAGTAAGTCAGATGCAAATCCACAGAAATTTTTTATTTTACACATTTCTTTTCCCTACTAGCCTTCAGTGTTGAGCCTACATCTCTTACTGGTGATGTAGGGTTGGGAAAGGAGAGAAATTTCCTTACTCGCCTATTCTTTTCCATGGTGATGAGCCCATGATTCCTTCTAGTAGCATGGGGCAAGGAGTAGGGGTCTCTTTGATAAACTTGAAAGTTACAAATAATTCACTCAAATATTGTGAAATCATAAGTCAAAAGAAAAGTGAGTTAGATGTCCAAAATTCCAAAAGAGTTTAAAACCTCAAAACTAGATTTTGTCAACCAAGTAGCCATCTATGGATCTAAGTCTAGATAAACTGGAAAGTAAATCACATTCTAAGCTATGAAGTAACTTGAGTAGGGTGAGGTTGTAGTGTCTCAATTTGGTCTTGTCAAACCATTGTCTTTCCCTCATCATTACCATTCAACAATTTTTATAACTTGTGCCCTTTCGGCTCTTGGTGTTGATCCTCGCATCCTATTGGTTACATGGAGTTAGGAATGGGGAAAGTTCATTCAATTATCATATCACTCTTTCACCATATTTTTCCAAAGCAATACGAAGTACAAAAATTTCTTACGAAACTAAATTTCAACATCACAAAGTGTGATTGCATTATCATATATCAATATTACAAAGCAAAAAAAGAGATCATTCTATTAGCATTGATATCCACTGTATTCATTTTAAAAAGCATATAAAATCATAAATTTTAAACATCCAATATTACACACATGAATGAAATCATCAATGTAAGCTAACTCTATGCAAGGAATAAACGAGACAAAAAGAAATATATGTACACATCATGTTATGTCATAGTTTTGTATGATTTCATTTCACACTAGGTGTGGTCAAAATGCTCATAATGAGCATGAAATATCAAAACATCATATATGCCTTACAAAATGGAGACTAAGCAATAAAGGAAATCTACCTATCCACCTCTTTGAGGCCCCTTATGACCGCTCTAGTTATGAATTTCTTAGGAGTTCTTCTCAAAATTATTCAAATAACAAAGGGCCAAGCCTAACAAAAATACCATTCCCAAATCCATTCCAATTCAACCATACTAAAAACAAAAAAAAATGGTCTTTGTGAGACTAGAGCTCAAAAATCACCAAGTCGATATGTGCAAATGAATTAAAAAATGAGTTTGTTTTGATATGTGTGTGTGTGTGTGTGTGTGTGTGTGTGTGTGTGTGTGTGTGTGTGTGTGTGTGTGTGTGTGTGTGTGTGTGTGTGTGTGTGTGTTCACATAGATGGATCATTAGTGTGGGTATATTTCTATATCCCTACTCAAATGGCAAGTCCTATTGTCATTTTAATTTAGTGTTTATTTTTGATATTTTATCTATCTACACTTGAGTCTTATTTTCGTTTTATAGGTAGCGGGAGTTTGGATGAAAACATTTCGACACATGGGTATGTCAAGTATAGCTTATAACTCCCCATTTCAGGAATGCCATACTCAGACTCTACATTTTATGCCTTTTCATGGCTAAGACGCTTCTCGAGGGGGAAATATATACGCACCCAAAATTACATGTGCTATATTGTCATAAAATAGTTACAAAAGTCCCCAATGATGATTCATGTCCTTTAAGAAGGTGTTTGATCTCCAAAACCCATTCGCAGTGTATATTTGTATTCCAAACATCCTTACTTAGCTTTTCCATGCTTTCTTCTAGCTTCCCACTCATTTCTATGCATGTTTTGGCTTTAGTGTTAGGACCACCTCCCGAGCAAGGCGGCGGTCCTAGGACTGACTCCCAATCTTAGGAGATGGTTCTAAGGCGGCTCCCGGCAGGTGGCAGTCCTAGGACCACCTCCTTACGTAGGGTGGTGGTCCTAAATGCTTTTTCTAGAACTCTTCATGTGTGTTTTTGACGCTTGCGACGCTTCACTTAATTTCATGTTTTACATGCATCTTTGAGCCAATTTTTCTAAAATTAGCTTTGAATTGTTGGTTATCCTTCCTCCTATTTTTAAATAGATTTAATTGGTTGGAACTACTCCTTCTTACCTTGTGCATGAAAGAACCTCCCATCCTCCATTCCTATATATTCCATTCTTGTATTCAAGCAAAAGGCCCAAGAATTTTATGTATCTTGCAGTGTATTTCTCCTACGATCTTGCTAGAAATTTCATAGCCAAGCTCTGATATCTTGTGTTATCTCTCCTCTACCTACATTACATCTAGACTACCATCAAGCTACCATTACTCAAGTGCCATTCTCCTACTATTGTTCTTGCATTCCCAATACCTTGGACTCATATGAACACTTAGAGAAAGAGAGGACAAAATGAGGGGAAAAATTACTACACAGAAGGATATACCTTTGTTCTGTGAATTCCAGGTTAGATTTGTTATTTGATTTCCTTCATTCGTATAATTTATCATTGTTTCATCATATCAAATAGAGTAGAAATCGATTTCCTTTCATTTATAATTAATTAGTTAATTTCCAAGAGGGTTTAAATCATTAATAGTAATCCCCACTAACGAATCCTCTTCTTCCCATCCCCGTATGTAAAGGAGAGAATATCAGTAGGAGGTTGTCCACACATCATAGATCATTTGGAAAAGTTCTTGTTTTAAGTTAGTTCGGTTTCCATACACCCGGCCACGGTGAATAACCACACGAGGTTATCTCGCTTGTTTAGTTTTAGTGTAGAAATATTTTAATTGTTTAGAATAACAGCAAATTGTTGTGTGTGATCATAATATTTAAGTTTTGTGACCTTTTTAGATTATTTTATTTTCAGCAAGTAGCATATATTGTTAATTTCATTCGGTTTACATAGACACTTATACTAGTTTAGCACTTAGATCCAAGATAGGTAAAAACCCATAGGGAATTCATGCTACCTGTTCATATCCTCTAAATCTCCCCTTTGTCAACTCAGATACTAGGAGATCACACTACCAAATCTTAGTCATTGATCCTCCTATAGTTAACCACACACATTGAACATCGGCTACTTCGGCATGACCTTGGGGGTCGAGTGTGGTTGAATATTATGTGTTCATTTTCATCTGTATAGTGTCTTTTCCCATAGTGTGTTCCGAAGCTTCATGATGTCATATCTTTCCCTAGAAAATATCTTTAGTAGAAAAATAATTCTAAACATTTTCACCGAGATCACTTGATTCACCTTTCTTGGTATTCATTGTTGAAAACTTGCATCTTCATTGGTTATATGGGGTTGACACTAGGGGATATATTTCCCTCAAAAATCATAACTCAAATTTTTAAATTAAAATAAAAGGTATAAAACTTAAGTCAAAATCGCTAAAAAAATTCATTTACACACTTCCTGCCCTACCGGCCTTCGGTGTTGAGCCCACACTTTTCATCAAGGGGCATGATTTTGAGAGAGGAGGGAAGTTCCCTTACTCACCTATTCCTTGTCCTTTGTGATGAGCCCATGATTCCTATTGCTAGCATCTGGAAAGGTGTAGAGGGTCTTTGTAAATAAATTAGTAAGTTAAAAGCAATTTCATTCAATAAAAAGTGCTTTAAAAATATTAAAAATACCAAGAGAAGTGAATGAGATGTGTATGTTCCAAAAGAGAGTTAAAAACTTTAAACAAGATGTTGTCAATCAAGAGGCCATCTACGAATCTCAGTCTAGATAAAATTACAATCAAATCACACTCTAAACTATGTAGTAAACTATGTGTAGAGTTACGTTGTAGTTCCTTAATTGGGTTTATGTCAAAATATTTTCTCTCTCCCCATTTCTATTCATCAAAATCATATAATTTGCATCCCTTATGGCTCTCGGTGTTGATCCCTCACATCTTAATGGTTGGGTTATGTTAGAATTGGAGTGAGTTATTTTTATCATCATATCAATATTCATCACATATTTCTAAAAAAGAAAGTATCAAACATTTCTTGAAAAACTAAAGTTCAACATTACATTATGTCAGCATAATCATCGTATATCATCCTTACAAAAATAAAAAAGCATTCATCATTCACTTGCATACATTCTAAAAAGCATGCAAAATCAGAAATTCCAAACATCTAGTAGTACACATGTATAGAAAACCATAAACAAAGTCAACTCGATGTGAAGAATAACCAAACCAAAAAGAGATATATGTATATATTTCATAATAGATCAGTCTATGTACAATGCCATCACATACTAGGATTGGTGAAAATGCTCTAAATGAGCATGAAAATCACGAAAAAAATCATATGCCTAACAATTGACATTGAAGCAATAAAGGCTCAATAACCTATCCCTCTTTCGGGAGCCTGTAGATGGTGCATGACTACAGTTCGAGAATCCTACTACACCTATGATGTCACAAATTATGAGAGCGATCATGGGAATGACCACTAGTAATGGCCTCACAACTTGAGTGGATCCACCTCGCCATCTCATATGCGGCAATCTTCTTATCTTGAGTAGTCAAGATCTCCACATCCTTCAAAAGGGGCGCGAACACATCTATATGGCATCTAGCCTTCAATTGATGTCGCATATCTTATGTTAAATACACTTGGATATTCCCAAAGGGATCAGTAGAGTTTCAACAATGGCTAAAAAATAAAGAAAAACAATGTCGAGTTAGAAAATATTCAAAAACCAAAAATAAGTACAATTAACATTTCTAACTAACAAGGTTTAGAGAATAATATCTACATACTCAGATCTCCAGGAATCCAAGAGGAATCATCTGGTGTAGATGATGGTGAATATTCTCTAGGAATATTACGAGAAACCCCCTCTCCTGGGGAAACTCTTTGTCCCATCACGAACTAATCATCACCACCTTCCTTGTGAGGAAGTGGCTCCTTTAAAACAAGAGTTTCAATCTCTACCTCGACTCCTTCCTCTCCGCCATGGATATCTTCCGAGTAACCCACCACTCAAGATTAATATCCTACTCATCTCCACCCCATCTTGTTTAACCTCCTCACCATCCTCGTCCTCGTCTCGGTCTCGCCTGTGTGGGCCTCCTTCTCCACCCCATTGTGAGTGGGTGTAACCTCAATACGGAGAAGGGCCTTGGGTTCCCTACATTTCCTAGGAACTCATACCTTCTCCATCGAGATAAGTAATCCTGGTACAACCACTATCCATCCATGTTTTCACTTAGGGCCATCTCGTGCCTCCCTAACAATACTATAAACAATATGTGCAGTAGGAGGAACATCATCGAAGTGAAACAAAAAATAGTCCACCCTCACAGATCTCGTCCACTAACTATGAAGTACTAGCACGTGTAATTAGTATAGTCATCTCACGGCCCCATAAGACAGCCATGTCCTAGTAGGGCCTCGTAACAAAATCATCTATATTCAATTTAGAAATGGGCTAATGTGTCCCCCTAAGTACTAACAAACTTGTCCATCTTGCGGCCCTAACAGCCCCTCGGATTCTATATGTCAACTCCTCTTATAGGGATAATCCACTCATATAACCAGATCATCACCAAGTTAGGGTGGTTCAAGGATTTCCTTGTATCCTCATAACATGGTATATATCATGGTATGTGGTCCCAATAATGTGCACATCCTAGAGAAGATCTTCCCATGTTACCCAATCTACATAATGATGGGAGCCCAATAATTCAAGAGCTTGTCCCCGCCCTTATCGCAAAAAAATATGAAGTTAGAATACAAATGATGGCTTTACATAGGGTAGGGATAGGTGTGGTGAACAAAAATAAAATATGTATACCCTACTTGGGGCCCACCGGTGTTCCATCATCTCCCATGTAGGTGGCCCAATGTCTAGCTCTTGTAGTACTCCATGTACTCTCCAAGGTCAAACGTATCCCGTACCACTGGTACACCAAGAATCTTGTAGAAGTCCTCAAAATTTATGGTCCACTCTCCTCTAACACACAAAAATTAGAAAGTGTTCTAGTGTACATCCTAATAATATAATAGATCACATAAAATCTAGCTAGTTGGTTCTCTATACGGCACCCATGCGATCCTCCTAATACCATCCTCATGCAATAAATCTATCTCGTCTTGACTCAACCGATCAAGAAAAATGAGAAGCCACTCTCTCTCTCTCTCTCTCTCTCTCTCTAGCTCACAGAGGATGTATAACTCCTTCGCATCCACAAGAAAACCAAAAAATAAGTTAGTAACCTATATCAATGCACAAGATCATAAAAAACAATAAAAAACAACTTTAAAAAAAAAAACTTGGTCAAATTAGCTCGTTGTGTTGAAAATTATAAGATCGTCTCCCTATGCAGAGTGGTGGTTTTGTGACCACCACCTACTAAGGGTAGCGGTATTATAACCACCACCTTGAGTAGCCGATGGTCCTATAACTACAACTTTGTGCATGGTGGTGGTATTGTCAAGAATGGACAACCCGTTAATTTTACCCAAAACCAAAAATGATAAAAATAAGCCATTTTGAATAAAACAATGGAAAAAACCACCTAGAACACATCATCTTATGAATTTTTTTCAAGAATCCCCCTAGGCTTAGATTTTAAACATTTTACACTTTAGGTTTCAAAATAAACAAATCGAGAAATTCTAACCTTTGTCTTCATTGATGGGTCTATAACTCACGGATCCATGATCACATCATCGCCCTCGTCATTTAGACTACACTCTCGCTCAAAATGGTTATCGTGGGTCAAGAGATCTAAAATCAATAAGGGGGATATGTGTAAATGAATTGAAAATAAATGGTTTTTGTTATACACATGCTTTGTTTTAACCTCATTTTGAGTTTATGTGCTTTACATGGTTAGAGAGGTTGGCAGGTATACTTCTATCCCCACGTAGATGGTAAATGTCCTTCTCATTTAATTTTAGTGTTTATTTTACAATAATTTATCTATCTACCCTTGATTCATAATTTTGATTTGTAGGTAGAGGAAGCTTAGATGGAAACATTGTTGGGCCCCTAATTTAGCTTCCAAATCTTAAGGGCGCATAGGCGCGCATGGCTAGAGGAAGCGTGCAAGTGTAGGCATGTAAGGTAGAGTTCAAAAGGCTTCTTGAAGAACCCAGGATGTGCATGCTGCGTGAAAACAATTTGAGACTTAGCCATTTTTTACCTTTAGGACAAAACACATGAAGAACATGTTCCATTTGGATAAGGTTCCGACCGCGACAGGGTGTCCTAGAGGAATATACCTTGTGATAGAAATATCAAAAAAGTTAATCATGAAATGGAGAGGCATGTACACGAGGAAACCCACACCTTGACACTTGGGGCTAGATCGAAGGCTGTCAAAGGAGTTTGTTAGAGATCGAGGCCTATTTATACGTGCACCCTTGGTAAAGAAGAGGAGATGAAAGTGAGGTAGCGGAGCTCGCAAAATTACCTGCGAGAACTATGGGATGAAAATGGGTACATAATTCCAAAGAAGGATGTAATGGGAAAATGGGGAATGAAATTTTTTTCTTGTGAGAATACATGTATGGATCCACATATGGCGCATGACTACGGTCCGAATTATGTAATATTTTATAAGTAAACACTATGGATGAATGTGATAAGGTTGTTGTGACAAATGTATCAAGACTTTCTCTACGTATTATCGCATATTACTATTGCACTTCAATTCTTATATAATCGTGAATCTTACTTAAATGGTTAAGTATAGTAGTAAATGTAAAACTCTTAGTTCTATTATTTATGTTGCACGCTTTGGTTCTATTATGATTGAAGGGGTGTAGAAGCTTTCCTGAACTCTATAGCCCTTCATGTCTATTAAATCACTAAGTCAGAATCATGAGCTATGCCTTCCACTAGACTCACATAAAAGAGAGACTCGGCTCCCTTTCATGCCCATCAGTGAGCCCCAAAGACACTTGGTAGGTGATAGGCCAGTGCGCATTAGGTTCCCTTATTCTTAGTGGGTGCAAAAGTGACTACATCTTGGTTCTGTTTCCAGGACCTCTTTTCGAAGTTGTAGGGAACATGGCATATATCATGATCTCTGTAAAAAGTGATGGCGGAGCACTTAACACTTGAAGGTGTTGAAGATTGGTTTAAGAGCACGGAGGATGAATTTTCTAGAGATTTAGTACCAGATCTGGGTTCGATACGAAGATGGGTGGAAGACACTCTTTATCATGAGTTGTACAAAACCTTCTTCTACTATTTCCTAATAGAGTTATTCAAATGGCTCTCACTTATACATCTAGATCAAGGTGGCATTATAGATCATACCCTTGGACCCAAGAAACATATCAGAAAACCTGTAAGATGCTGATCTAACATGGACCCGTGCTATAGATCATTGGTGGAAGGGAGTACTGGCTAGCTACACTCTAGAATACACCATTTCCATGTATTCTTGTCTAGAATTTGTTGAGTTTGAGTTCTTGCGAGAGCCCAGGGGATCATTTTTACATGTTATTCCCCTTGTGATCAAAATCTTGATGGTAACCATGGGTTTAGAGGCATTTCCTATGGCCGGCTAAACCACCCTGAGCACTAGGCGAGGAAGCCAAGTTGGGGAAGGATGGCTGATTTGATGACTGAACAGGAAAGGGAGGAGAGGCAGCTCAAGTATAATGAAGCACGTGAAAAGGAGATCGATAGAAAACACTAGATTACAAGTGGGTTATGGAGCCAGACATGGTGGAAAGGAGTTAAGGTTCACACAGAGGATGTTGAACCCAAACAGTCTGTGGTACCCCATCTTGGTAAGCATGGAAGAGAAAACCTTGTGGCTTCTGATGAGATTCCGTCACATAGAGAGAGAGAAGAGTCGTTGGCACTCATCGACCCACTAATGACAAGACCTTGGTGCTTGGCTTGTTAGAATGAGGGAAGAGTACAATTGATCCATTTGATATCGGTGGAAGCAATCGATCGATCCCTAGAACATATAGTTTCTCATTTGGGACTTCTATGGCTTCACACATTATTCTAGTATTTGGTGGAATGTTTAGACAAGGCATGTATACTGACTGGTTTTGGAAGTGTATTAGGAGGTGGTGAAGGAACTACGATTTGGGAGTGGTACTAGTTCACAAACTTTCGGCACACATTTTAGTGGGATTATGGGAGTGTCCGGCATAACAAACATAGGCCTTGTACCTAATACAGGAGGATCTAGAGGTGGAAGCGGTGGAGCTGGTGGCTCAGGATCCAGTGGATCTGGCAGATGAGGAAACACTAGAGGAAACCAAGGGACTGGATTAAGAGGGCAAGGGCTTAAACCACCTCCTCAAGTCTTTTTTGAGATGTCTCTACACTTACTAGATTACAGTGGGATAGAAGATGCCGCGGAGCATGTGCATAAGTGCGAGCTGTTATGGTGCACAAAGGAATCACAACCCAAGATCAAAAGGCCAGTCAATTTTTGACGACCTTACAAGGACACGTGCATAGTTGGTATAGAAAGTATGACCCTCATTAGACTGTTGTGGATTATACCGCACTGAGAAATGCATTCTTAGTGGAATTCCACATACCTGAGTTTGAACAGAAGAGCATTAGCTCTCTTAAAGAAATCTAGCAAGGAATGGAAGAGAGTGTGTGGGAATATGATGCACACTTTAAAACTCATTTGTATAAACTATCTTATGATATCCACCCTTCACAACATGCTCAGTGGTTTGTTGGAGGGTTGATCACACCCTTTAGGAGGACTTATCTCATAAAACATTCACAGACCCACGCAAAGCATTGGAAGCTTCTTTACATGCTAAAGTAGTTGGTAGTGTTGACACTAGTGTTAGCCCATTTCTGGAAGCTCAGATTGTTGCCATGGCTAAGCAATTGGAAAAATTGTCTACCAACATAGTTCCAGAGATTCACGGAGGAATGTGGTGCATGGATTGTAATTTGGAAGGACACACAAAGGATAATGGTGGGATATGTACTCAAAAGGTGGTATACAATGTGGCAGTAAACTGTGAAATATGTCATGAGGACCATGATGTAAGTAGGTACCCCTTATTGTAGCATGTGATCCATAAAAATGTATCTTGTTATTGTAAAATATGTACCTCAACCACACATGACACCAAGGATTATAGATTGATTGACCAGATTCATGAGGCAATTGATCTTGGTGTGTGCCAAACTGGCATTGCCAGTAGTTCCAAAGGAGATGAACGTTGGTATGAGGAGTGCAGAGATGGAGATGCACATGGAAGAGGGTTTCATGGAGGATTTCATGGTCGTGGTAACCGCAGAGGAAGAAGTGAGTTCCCGCGTGGGACGTGTTTTAATTGTGGAGCCATAGACCATTATAAGCGTGAATGTCCAGATCTTCTACAATGCTCCTGGTGTGGAAAAAAATAAGTACAAAGAATGCCCAGAGTTGTACGAACATATGAGTTAGCAACACTTTGAAAGGATAAGGACACCGCCATGGTGAGTATTAAGTAGGTGATGCATAATGGCTTCCGTGAGTACTACAAGAATCGAACTAGAGCCTACGATGGTAACAACGAGGAAAAATCCACGCGCGTAAGGGAAGCACCTAGGTAGAGACCTCTGGTTTTGAGAGAAGAAGTAGTACATGGGAAGTATCCAAACCCGGCTCACTAGAAATAAGTTTACTAGGAAACCATGGACGTAATTCGAAGTTTACAAGGGGAGATCCAATGCTTAAAAGAGCAGACTAGAAAAGATGAGCAAAGGAGACTAGTAAAAGCACCAAGGGATGACTTGGATGAGGTTAAGGAGGTGTGTAAACTGCTGAGGTAGGAAAATATTATTCCCCTGTTAGGAGCATGGTTGAGAGAAAAGGTGCCACACACTAGGGAAGAACATGAAAGGTAGATCCTACATGCAAACCTCCCACCTCACAACCTTGATTATGACAAAGAGATTACCCTGAACGCAGTAATAGATGGATGGTTGCTTGGTAACATCCTCATTGACATAGGCGCGAGAGGTTAATGTTCTCACTCTGGATGCTTAGCATCAAATGGGAAGACCTGCATTACAACCATCTTCAAATGTGATGTATATGGAAAATAAGACAAAGGCAATGCCCATAGGTGTCTTGAAGGATGCAACCATTACAATTCAGGGGACTAGGTTCATTGGGGATTTTAAAGTCTTGGCACTTGCCGAGGTGGATAATTTCCCAGCTCTACTTGGGCATTTGTGGTGTTATAAGAATAATGTAGATCTCTGGTTTAACAAGGGGTACATAAGCTTTGAAAACAAAGAAAAGTGGGTAGTTCTATTGTAGGTTGATGGGAAGTCCACCCCCTATACTAAACCCCTTGGGGAGGAAGTCCTAGATAGAATATATGTGTGCTCCATAAGAGATCCAGAGACCATCCACCCTACAGAAGGAGTCATCCAATTTGATGATGCTCAATCTTGTCAGTGATACTACTAGTATAGCATGTGATAATTGGGCACGTGGGACTTATGAATTGATTGGGTGACATCTAAAAGGATCAGTAACCAAGGTAACAACAATGTGTACAGTTCGGCGCCTAGGAGGGAAGATAATAACAAAGTATTCTAGGGATGCATACCCTGAGGTATTTTTGAGAGAAATGGAAGCTCACTAGAGGGAGGACGAGTGATGAATTATGCTAGGTTATGTTTTGATATACACAAAAGCAAGGTGGTGGCCCGTGCATAGTGAGAACTTGTTGGAATGGCAAAAATTTTGAATTGCACTCAAAGTGTCCAATTCTTGAAAAAGTAACATACCCACTCGCTATTGAGGATTATAATGGCAATGAACTTGCCTCTTCCAACATCCGGGCATGTGAGAGGGCCTAGGAGAAGGCACAGAAGCTTTACCACCCTCTCTTTGGGTGCATAAGCTGTATTCGACACTCTAAGGTTGTCGGCATGTGTGGTATATCCATTCTGAAACACGCCACCAAATGGGAAGTTGGTAGGAATTAATGGCTGACTTGGTCCACACATTTAAGTACCGAAGTACCAAGTAACCAGTTGATGAGGTGTTGCAGACTATCAAGCACCTCACTCTAGGGGATTGTGCCATGGCGGAAGATAGGTTAGTAAACTTACTCGGTGGACCTAGTTTAGAAGCATGGTTTGAAGAGGAGGAACTAGAAGACATACAATTCGAGTGTATGTGTGTTGAAAAGGAGAAAGGAAAGATGATATACCTTGTTGATGGAGAGGAGATAGAGATCTGAATGTCGACTCAGTCGGTTAGGGCGCACGAAGTAGTTAACACAAGACCTATCATGGTTTAACCTAACACAAGTGCACTAGGTTTTTAAATTTTAGGGTTACATGTTTTGTTTAGGTTCAGGGAGCAATTTACCCCATGCCTGCTCTCAAACAGGCCCAGAAGTTCAACTAGATTTTTCTCACATTTAGATTCATCAAAACTTTCCTAAATTAGGCTCATTGGATAGGAAATTTCCTCACCTTTCCAACCATATAAATAAGTCCTCCTAACTCCTTGTAGATCTCAAGATATGGCCGGGTGGAGTTTTAGGGGAAAATTTTCCCTTGGAAGTCCGTGGGCTTAGGGGAAGAAATTTTCCCTTTACACGGGTCCATTGGGGAGGGACACGTGGCATCCTATGATTGGATGTGGGTCGGTGGGGTGGGGGAGAAGGTTAGAAATTTTTTCCAAAAGGGTTTTAAAAACCAAATTGGCTTGTGCGGCCCACGTGCCCATGGGGACACGTGTCAGCACCCCATTGGTTGCGGGTGTGCGGAGCCGCGGAGGAAAAGTGGGATTTTTTCCCAAGGGCACAAAAATTTTAGTTTTCCATATTAACCCATGGGCCCTCCCTGCCACGTGTCAGGGCATGTGATTGGTGCGGGCCGTGGGGTTGCGGGAAAATTTTAGGAAATTTTCCAAAAGTGAAAATTTCAAAAGAAAGGTTTTCAAAGGGGGTCCGCCCCTCCATAGTGCCACGTGGCAGCTTCTGGTTGGACAAAAGGGTGGCGGGGCAGTGGAATTTTCTAAGAAATTTTTCCAACGCATTTTTTTAATTTTTCTAAGGTTAGATTTAATTTTTTTTGGTTTTGAATGGCCATTTTGAAGTAAAACTTCAAATGGCCATAACTTTTGATAGGGAACTCCATTTTGGGAAAACGAGGACTTTTCGGAAATCTCTCGAGTCCTCTTTGCACAAGAATCATCAATTTTGGTTTTTGATGAATTTTTGAGGGTCAATTTTGAAGAAAAAATCTGTAGGGTTTATAATTTTAAAACTAGCAAATTTCAACTTATAAGATTTAATTCAATTTTGATATTTCTTCTTCTGAGCATGTAAATTGAGCATGGAGAAATGGTCTTGGGTAAGTTTAAGTATATTTTCAAGGTCCAATTTGGAGATTAAGTTGGAATTGATATAACTTTTATATCCTATGACAGGAGTTGGGTTGTGAAGTTAAAATTGAATTTGATAGAGTTTTAGAGATATTTTCTTAAATGTGAAGTTCAATGTGGGTTCAATAGGACCCAATACATCTAAAATACTTTGTCTCCCTTATTAATTTTATTCATAAATCTGAACTATACATTAATTGCATTATTTTCAAATGTCAGAGTTATACAAATAACATAATTCTTCCTTTCACGAGTTGCATAATTAATGTGCAACATTCAAGTATGGAAAACATGCCAAATTCCTTTCTCAAACACTCCATTGATCAAAAAAACACATATATATAGTATGCAATGTTAATTTCTAATTTTTAACAGCTCATTTCAAAAGATCAATTTTTTGTCATTTCCTTTAACTGTTTCTCTTTTCCAAAACAAAATTTCCTAAGATATAACAATCATTCATTTTCTAATACAACAATGCAATTGAGAAAGAACACAATTCTTTCTTTGATTTCCAATAACAATATACAATTTAACTCCTTCTATTTGATTTCAAACATAGTACATTTACTGGCAATGCTATTTCTTAATCTCTTTCAAAACAGAGTATCATTCTTTGACAACAATACAAGTTTAAAGGAATCAATGCCATCCTTTATTGATAATTCAAATAACTCTACAATTGAATTCCTTCCCAATTTGAATTGATTTCACATTTCAAATACAAGTACAAAATATCATTCACATTTTCTTTTCCAAATAAAACAGAGAAGTATAATTCTTCTTTACATTTCTCAAATCAATTTCATCTTCCAACTACAAGGTGAACACTTCACATTTCAATATCAATTACAATCATCCACTAGAAGTGGGAAAGGTTACAATGACATTTGCTCAAAAGGAATGACTGTCAAACTGTGAAATTCTCCAAGCTCCAAACAACAACATGTTGATTTCTTCATCTTTCATCTTTTGATCACAACAAGGAAGGGGGAAAGGCAACTCTCTCCACCCAACCAAGATACCCAATGGGAAAAGAGAAGCCATCTTTCCCCATTGGCCCCGAGCCCCAACCATATTGAAATGGAGCATGATAATTCAACTCATGGCAACATGGACTTCTTTCACATGCAAGCAACACTCATATATCACAAAAATCAATGAAGGCACAAATAAACAAAACAAGGCAGAAATTCTCAACTACATTTGAAAATAGTCATACAACACAAAGGCTTGAGCAAGCAAGCCAAACAAGAGCAAGAACTATGGAGGTCTCCTTATGCCTCCCATGTTGAAATTGGGCATCCACCTAAAACAAACCACCAAGAAACATAACCATCCCATAAACCTTATCCCTCCTCAACCCCTCCTTATCCCTCCTCCAAATTTATCCCTTATACCTCCCCCAAAGTAAGAAATGCATGCATATTCTTTTCCTAGGTGGATCCCAAACCAACACTCCCTCCTCAAGACAAGTGCCAATGGAAAATCCCTTATCCCTCCTCTGATATAACCTCATAGTCTTCTCTCTACACCATGCCCTAAGCATTCTACCCATCCAGAACAAGAATGCAACACAACATCATTCAACAATGCATGCAAGAAGGAGGAAAAAAACAGCAAATTAAAAAGAAAAGAGCCTACCTCTCCATAATGGAGACTTGTTTTCCAAAACAGAAGTTCTTTGATGCTCTAGATGTAGTCCCCAAAACAACAATAATAATGCATGCACAAGAAATCCAAGTTCCTTCTACAAAGCAAGCTCCAAACCAAGAAAAATTTGACCCAAGGAAGGAAAGCAAAGTTTTCAACAACCTCCAAATGAGAGGGATTTTTATTTTTAAAGGAGAGGGAGGGAGGGGATGATGTGGATTCCAAGTGGGATGCCACATCATTTTTCCTCATCCCAAAAGCAATCAACATCAATTACAATAAAATCACAATAAATGTGAATGAAAAATTACTTACATACACAAACTCAACCCATACTCAAAAAAAAGGAATGCATTAAAATTTAGAAGACAAGTGCAATCAATTCTTACACAACAATCATTTCAAAACTAAATAAGAAAGGCAAAATCTACTCCCAAGCCATAGGCATGGTTGGTGGAGGATTTTGGGAGGTGTGGGACAAGTTTAACTTGTCCCACAAGCCTCCAATTTAGGCTCCCAAGACCAAATCCGAGTTTCAAAGAGGATGGAGTGTTCTACACTCCAAAATCTGCTTTATACAATCTATCATTTCACTTACACAACTCTTACATCCTCTTACACATGCATTAAAGTTTATGACTCCATTTATTACAAGTTTTGACATAAGATTTATTTATTTATCCTATGGTTGCACATAATATAAATCAAATTTAATTATTAATCAAGACAACAATATTATTTCCTTACATTCCACTCCCCAATTAATTTAATTAAAATTTAACTATATGACTCCTGCATTATACTATCACATTTGAATACTTAAAATAAGAAGCACATTACAAATAAAACACATACAACAATAAGAAAAGAAACACATAATTAAAACACATATATGCCCCATGGTCACAATAATGGAAATCCCCCCATGGGAAATCCTAACATAACTCAACACACAAATCAAACACAGTTGCCATGGTGACCTTGTTGATCTCACACTGAATTTCAATATGGTTAGTCTCCAGTCCCCGACATTGTTGTGATTTTTACCTGCAAAATAACAATACCTCCTTCGGCCTCGTGGCCATATCAGAACATCCAAGAAGATATAAAATCAACGTATGTATATAAATATCAAATCCAAATCACAACAATATCAAGAATTTAACATTATCATTTTGAATTCAATTTGTAACTATGTCATCATCCAATAGATTTCTATGCTAGAACTATTCATAATATCAAGGTCACATGTCTAAAATCAACATCAATAACCTGTCCATGTCAACTAGTATATCATCATCCACACAATAATAATAATGATGTCTCAAATATCATCGAGCATAATGACTGAATCCAGATCAATACTAATCCAAAATCTAGTATCTAACCATCATACTAAACAAAACATAGTAATGTCCATAATAACCAATGAGCTAGCATATACACATCCTGCTATATCAAAACACAATAATGTCCAAAATATGATCAGTAGTGTCAAAATCAACATCTAAATAGTGTCAAAGGAGAGTGGGCACTACATCCCCCTCCCCTTAGACTGACTTCCTCCTGGAAGTCACTAGAACAAATGTGGAAACTACACTCGTAAACATAGTAGCATCCTCCCAAGTGGCTGCAGTCTCATCATATGTGTCCCACTGCACCCGTACCTAATCAATCTCTCTGCCTCGAAGGCCCAGGGTCCTACGATCTATGATACATACGGGCTCCACCATCACCTACCCTGATCCTGTACCTATAATGATGTCCAATCCAGCACATGAGAAGGATCTGTGATGTATCTCCTAAGAACATAAACATGAAACACATCATGTACGCGAGACAAGTTGGGTGGCAATGCTAGATGGTAAGCCAACGGGCCGATACACTCCAAGATCTCAAAAGGTCCAACGAACCGAGGAGCTAACTTAGAACCTTTTCCATAATGGATTGGGCTCTTATGTGGCCTAACATGAAGGAAAACCTTCATGCCCACATCAAAATTACGCTCGGTTCTATGTTGATCAACGTACTTCTTCTGCCTATCCTGTGCCTCCTGCAATCTCTGCCTGATCAACACTACCTGCTGCTCCATGTCCTACAAAAGAGCTGGTCCAAGAGATACTCTATCCTCCAACCTGTCCCAGCTAAGGGGTGTCCTACACTCCCTACCATACAAGGCCTGAAAAGGAGCCATGCCTATAGAACTCTAAAAACTATTATTGTAGGCAAACTCCACAAGGTACAGATACTCCTCCCATCTCACCTAGTGATCCATCACATACATCCTGAGCATGTCCTCCAAAATCTGATTCACCCTCTCGGTCTGTCCATCTATCTTAGGGTGATAAGTTGTGCTGAAGTTAATCTTCATCCCGAGAACATACTGCATGGTAGTCCAGAAATGGGAAGTGTACAAAGGATCACGGTCACAAATGATCTTCTTGTGGGATCCGTGTAACCTGACGATCTCATCCAAGTAGACATGTGCCACTGCACTAGCTGTATACGTGGTCTTCACCAGAGAAAAGTGAGCTACTTTTGTCAATTTATCAACCGTGACCATGATGGCATCGTGGTGATATCTCGACATCGGTAACCCAACAATGAAATCCATAGAAATGGTGTCCCATTTCCACTCCGGTATAGCATGAGGGAAGAGAAGGCCAGCTGGATGTTGATGCTGACCTTCACTTTTTGGCACTCTAAAAAAGCATGACACAAATTGAGCCACGTCCTGTGAAGTCCTCTCCAGTGATATAACTGTCTCAAAGTGGCGTGCATCTTCTTCACCCCGGATGGGCTGAATAGGGTGCATGATGTGCCTCAATCAAGATGTCCTGCCTCAAGCCTCCATCTCTAGGAACATATATCAACCTCTGTGCCTGAGAAGGCCATCTACCTCTAGAGAGAAACCATCAAACTTCCCCACAAGGGGTCTCTAGGGACTAATCTCTGCTCAGAGCTGCAATGTAGAAGTTGTCAAGAGGAAGCTGCTGAAGGATCCTCTCTCCGCAAATCTATGCTCACTAAAGTAGCCATGCTCAAATGTCTCCATCTACTGAGAGTGTCTATAACCACATTCTCCTTCCCCTTCACATGCTCTATCTCCATGTCATACTCACAAAGCAACTCCATCCAACGCCTCTGGTGAGCGTTTAGGTTGGGTTGCGTGAAGAGGTGGCGAAGACTCAAATGATCTATCCTGAGTATGAATCTCGACCAAGAAGGAAGTGTCTCCAATGAACTAAAGCATGCACAACTACCATGCAAGCTCAAGATCATGAGTCGGATAGTTAAGCTCATGATCCTTGAGTTTGCGAGACTCAAAGGCTACTACTCTACCCTCCTACATCAGAACACCTCCTAGGCCTGCCAATGAAGCATCTTGTGCACACAAAGAACTCACCATGTGGATCCAGCACTACAAGAATAGGTGTTGTAGTGAGGCATTCTTTCAAGGTCCTGAAGGCCTGCTCACACTCTCGATCCAAACAAACTTCTTCCCTTTCCGCTGAAGGGAAGTGATGGGGTGTGCTATCCGAGAGAAATCCTAAACAAATCTCCTATAGTACCCTGCTAATCCCATGAAGCTGCACACCTCTGTCATTGTAGTGGGTGTTGGCCAATCCATAATGGCTCTAATCTTGGAAGGATCGACTATGATACCTTCCCCAGAGATGATATGACCCAAGTATATCTCTGACTGAAAGAAAGCACACTTCTCCAAGTTCCCGTAAAGTTACTGCTCACGAAGACACTGAAGAACCTATCGAAGGTGCCCCTCATGCTCCTCATGCATACGTGAGTAAATCAGAATGTCATCAAGAAAGATGAGCATGAAGTGATCTAGAAAGGTCTGAATACCCCATTCATCAAACTCATGAATACTGTGGGGGCATTCATCAAACCAAAGGGCACCACTGTGAACTCATAGTGCCCATACCTCATATGAAAAGTAGTCTTATGAATGTCTGCCTCCGTAATCCTCAACTGATGGTACCCTGACTTGAGATCAATCTTAGAGAACACCGTGGCTCCCTTCATTTGATCAAACAAGTCATCAATGTGAGGTAGGGGATAACGATTCTTGATCGTTACCTTATTCAATTGGTGGTAGTCGATACACAACCGCAATGATCCATCCTTCTTCTTTACAAAAATGACCGGTGCACCCCAAGGGGATACACTAGGATGGATAAGGCCTTTCTCTAGAAGGCCCTCTAGCTATAACTTGAGCTCAGAGCTCTGGGGTGGTCATCCGATAAGGAGCTCGTGAGATAGGCTCTGCTCCTGGAACCAGATCAATATGGAAATCAATCTCACGTGGGGGTGGCATCCCCGGTAGTTCCCCTAGAAAAACATCTGCATACTCTCTCAAAATGGGATGGTCATCTAGCGATGGCCCACTAGACCCATCCTTTATCCTGTCACTAACTGTGACTGCATACATCTGACAACCCCATCGCACACACCGCTTGAGCTGCATAGCGGAGATAGTGTGAATAGAAATGGGTCTCCTGACCCCTGAAATCACCGACTCAACTCGAGATCATCTTGCATAGGATATAGTCTTGTGGTAGCAATCCATCCTAGCCCTATGTGCAAATAACCAATCCATGCCTAAAATGACTCCATACGAGCCCAAAGGAAGTATGTGGAGATCTGAAGTGGTGGTGAAAGGTCCCAAATTAACAACACACTCCTTGACTAGGGAGTCTACAGAGACCTTGGCTCCCGAAGCCATCTCGACATCCCAACTATGACCCTGTCTAACAGCCACCAGCCTACATCACTCTACCAAGGATGGTGTAATAAATGAATCAGAAGAACTAGAATCAAACAATATAGAAGTAGGAACACCTCCAATGCTACCTGTAGTCTCAATGACCATGCTCTGGTGCTCATCCTGGTGGTTCTGACCACTGCATAGATCCTGTGACTCGTCCCATGTCTCGACTATGGGCTCTGAGATGGGTGCCTTACCCTTATTAGGGTTCTAGGGGCAGTCTCTCCAAAAGTGTCCCACTACTCCACACCCAAAGCAACCACCTGAAGTCCTCCAAACTGCAGCACCGCCAGAAGGTGCCCTAGAGGTAGGTGTTGTGGACCCTGATGATCTAGCCATAGTCTTTTGTGGCCTCTGTGGTCGAGCTCCTGTTGACTGAGCTCTAGCTCCACCTGTGTTCTGGTGGGACCCCTAGGAGGCCCCATGCTCTGACCTCTCTATGCATCAGCTCTCTGAGGAGGCCTATATGGTGGTGGGCTGTTGCTACTACTGCGCTTGCTACTGTTGGGGTCGAAAGATGACTACGAAGAATGCTGACCACCACGAGGAGGAGGAGCTGACCCCCTCGATCTGCTATCCTGTAACTGCTGAATATGGCTCTGACTGGTCTCTTGCCTCTCTGCCTGCTTGGGTCTTACCCCGAGTCTCCTCTATAATGTAGGCCTTCTCAATGGCCTCTGTTAAAGTTTGAGGATAGTGGATCCGAACTGCACCTCAATGTCTATATTAAGGCCCCGAGATGAACCTGTGGATCCACACCTACTCATCCTGCATGTAATCAACATACTGAAGTAGGTCCAGGAACCTACTCTCATACTCTGCCACTGAAAGGGATGCCTGACGAAGATCGTGGAACTCATCGATCCTCTACTGTATGAATCTCCATGACAAGTACCTACTCCTGAATCTCTCCTCAAATAGCTCCCAAGTGACTATCTCTGAATCTATATGGAGCTTCTACTCCTCTGTCCTCCACCAAACACCAGCTCCATCCTTTAGTAGATGGATCGCAACATGAGCTTTTGTGTTGCTAGAACAAGGACAAAGCTTGAAGCAACCGCTCAAGCTAACTAGCTAGGCCTCTACCTGGAATCCCCTGTGTCACCTGAATAATGTGATGGCCTAAGTTTTAGGATCTCCCTGATGTGATCTATAGCTGTGGTCTGATGGCCTCTGGGCCTCTCTACCTGCCTGTCCCCGAGCCTAGGGCTCGAGACCTCTCTCTGTCCTGAAATATGGTCACCATGTCCCCTCAAAGGAGACTCTACTCTAGCTGACTCTCCATGAAAATTCTCTCCTCCATCCTCCTCACCATGTGGAGGAGGTGCATGTCCCTCTATGGAAGTATCTCTTGTCTATCTCTCCTGAGTGCCCTCCTACTGATCCTCCATGTAAGGTGGCATTAACATCCTGGAGGGTCTATAAAATCTGTGGTAGGATAGCTGCTAAACCCTGGTCTAGTGGTGGTGGTGGCGGTGGTGGAGGTGGTGGTGGTGGTGACTCTGAGTCTCTGTGAATGTTCCTCTCACTTTTTGAGCCCCCTGCATAGACCAAAGTGAGAGTTAGTTTGATACTTCAAGTCTTCTCCTTCAGTTTCTAAGCTTACTATCATGTTCAATTTTCAATCAGTTTTGTTTTCTAGATTATCAAATTTGCTAGTTTTAGGTTTCAAGTCTCAATGTTTTCTAGTGTGCCCAATGGTCCAAGATTTTGAACCACTACTCTGATACCAAAGTGTAATGCCCGTTTCAACTACCACTTGAGACCAAGAAACAAACTAGGAAAAATTATGGAATAATTTTTTTATTAGAAGTGTCTACAACTAAGTTTACAAGGCTTCAGTTTGAACAACCAGCTCTGGGACAAAACCTAATTTCCAAAACACAAGACCTATCATGGTTTAACCTAACACAAGTGCACTAGGTTTTTAAATTTTAGGGTTACATGTTTTGTTTAGGTTCAGGGAGCAATTTACCCCCATGCCTGCTCTCAAACAAAGGCCCAGAAGTTCAACTAGATTTTTCTCACATTTAGAGTCATCAAAACTTTCCTAAATTAGGCTCATTGGATAGGAAATTTCCTCACCTTTCCAACCATATAAATAAGTCCTCCTAACTCCTTGTAGATCTCAAGATATGGCGAGGAGTTTTAGGGGAAAATTTTCCCTTGGAAGTCGCGGGCTTAGGGAAGAAATGGGGAAGAAATTTTCCCTTTGCGTGGGTCCATTCGAGGGGGGGACACACATGGCATCCTATGATTGATTGGATGTGGGTCGGTGGGGTGGGGAGAAGGTTAGAAATTTTTTCCCAAAAGGGTTTTAAAAACCAAATTGGCTTGCGCGGCCCATGCGCCCATGGGGACACGTGTCAGCACCCCATTGGTATCTGTGGGTGTGCGGAGCCGCGGAGGAAAAGTGGGATTTTTTTCCCAAGGGCACAAAAATTTTAGTTTTCCATATTAACCCATGGGCCCTCCCTGCCACGTGTCAGGCCGTGATTGGCGCGGGCCGTGGGGTTGTGGGAAAATTTTAGGAAATTTTCCAAAAGCAAAAATTTCCAAAAGAAAGGTTTTCAAAGGGGGTCCGCCCCTCCATAGTGCCACGTGGCAGCTTCTGGTTGGAAAAAGGGGGGGGTGGTGGAATTTTCTAAGAAATTTTTCCAACGCATTTTTAAATTTTTCTAAGGTTAGATTTAATTCTTTTTTGGTTTTGAATGGCCATTTTGAAGTAAAACTTCAAATGGCCATAACTTTTGATAGGGAACTCCATTTTGGGAAAACGAGGACTTTCCGGAAATCTCTCGGAGTCCTCTTTGCATAGAATCATCAATTTTGGTTTTTGATGAAGTTTTGAGGTCAATTTTGAAGAAACAATCTGCAGGGTTTATAATTTTAAAACTAGCAAATTTCAACTTATAAGATTTAATTCAATTTTGATATTTCTTCTTCTGAGCATGTAAATTGAGCATGGAGAAATGGTCTTGGGTAAGTTTAAGTATATTTTCAAGGTCCAATTTGGAGATTAAGTTGGAATTGATATAACTTTACAGTCCTATGACAGGGAGTTGGGTTGAGAAGTTTAAATTGGATTTGATAGAGTTTTAGAGATATTTTCTTAAATGTGAAGTTCAATGTGGGTTCAATAGGACCCAATACATCTAAAATAATTTGTCTCCCTTATTAATTTTATTCATAAATCTGAACTGTACATTAATTGCATTATTTTCAAATGTCAAGAGTTATACAAATAACAAAATTCTTCCTTTCACGAGTTGCATAATTAATGTGCAACATTCAAGTATGGAAAACATGCCAAATTCCTTTCTCAAACACTCCATTGATCCAACAAACACATATATATAGTATGCAATGTTAATTTCTAATTTTTAATAACTCATTTCAAAAGATCAATTTTCTGTCATTTCCTTTAACTGTTTCTCTTTTCCAAAACAAAATTTCCTAAGATATAACAATCATTCATTTTCTAATACAACAATGCAATTGAGCAAGAACACAATTCTTTCTTTGATTTCCAATAACAATATACAATTTAACTCCTTCTATTTGATTTCAAACACAGTACATTTACTGGCAATGCTATTTCTTAATCTCTTTCAAAATAGAGTATCATTCTTTGACAAGCAATACAAGTTTAAAGGAATCAATGCCATCCTTTATTGATAATTCAAATAACTCTACAATTGAATTCCTTCCCAATTTGAATTGATTTCCACATTTCAAATACAAGTATAGAATATCATTCACATTTTCTTTTCCAAATAAAACAGAGAAGTATAATTCTTCTTTACATTTCTCAAATCAATTTCATCTTCCAACTACAAGGTGAACACTTCACATTTCAATATCAATTACAATCATCCACTAGAAGTGGGAAAGGTTACAATGACATTTGCTCAAAGGGAATGACTGTCAAACTGTGAAATTCTCCAAGCTCCAAACAACAACATGTTGATTTCTTCATCTTTCATCTTTTGATCACAACAAGGAAGGGGGAAAGGCAATGCTCTCCACCCAACCAAGATACCCAATGGGAAAAGAGAAGCCATCTTTCCCCATTGGCCCCCGAGCCCCAACCATATTGAAATGGAGCATGATAATTCAACTCATGGCAACATGGACTTCTTTCACATGCAAGCAACACTCATATATCACAAAAATCAATGAAGGCACAAATAAAAAACAAGGCAGCAGTTCTCAACTGCATTTGAAAATAGTCATACAACACAAAGGCTTGAGCAAGCAAGCCAAACAAGAGCAAGAACTATGGAGGTCTCCTTATGCCTCCCATGTTGAAATTGGGCATCCACCTAAAACAAACCACCAAGAAACATAACCATCCCATAAACCTTATCCCTCCTCAACCCCTCCTTATCCCTCCTCCAAATTTATCCCTTATACCTCCCCCAAAGTAAGAAATGCATGCATATTCTTTTCCTAGGTGGATCCCAAACCAACACTCCCTCCTCAAGACAAGTGCCAATGGAAAATCCCTTATCCCTCCTCTGATATAACCTCATAGTCTTCTCTCTACACCATGCCCTAAGCATTCTACCCATCCAGAACAAGAATGCAACACAACATCATTCAACAATGCATGCAAGAAGAGGAAAAAATAGCAAATTAAAAAGAAAAGAGCCTACCTCTCCATAATGGAGACTTGTTTTCCAAAATAGAAGTTCTTTGATGCTCCAGATGCAGTCCCCAAAACAACAATAATAATGCATGCACAAGAAATCCAAGTTCCTTCTACAAAGCAAGCTCCAAACCAAGAAAAATTTGACCCAAGGAAGGAAAGCAAAGTTTTCAACAACCTCCAAATGAGAGGGATTTTTATTTTTAAAGGAGAGGGAGGGAGGGGATGATGTGGATTCCAAGTGGGATGCCACATCATTTTTCCTCATCCCAAAAGCAATCAACATCAATTACAATAAAATCACAATAAATGTGAATGACAAAATTACTTACATACACAAACTCAACCCATACTCAAAAAAAGGAATGCATTAAAATTTAGAAGACAAGTGCAATCAATTCTTACACAACAATCATTTCAAAACTAAATAAGAAAGGCTAAAATCTACTCCCAAGCCATAGGCATGGTTGGTGGAGGATTTTGGGAGGTGTGGGACAAGTTTAACTTGTCCCACAAGCCTCCAATTTAGGCTCCCAAGACCAAATCCGAGTTTCAAAGAGGATGGAGTGTTCTACACTCCAAAATCTGCTTTATACAATCTATCATTTCACTTACACAACTCTTACATCCTCTTACACATGCATTAAAGTTTATGACTCCATTTATTACAAGTTTTGACATAAGATTTATTTATTTATCCTATGGTTGCACATAATATAAATCAAATTTAATTATTAATCAAGACAACAATATTATTTCCTTACATTCCACTCCCCAATTAATTTAATTAAAATTTAACTATATGACTCTGCATTATACTATCACATTTGAATACTTAAAATAAGAAGCACATTACAAATAAAACACATACAACAATAAGAAAAGAAACACATAATTAAAACACATATATGCCCCATGGTCACAATAATGGAAATCCCCCCATGGGAAATCCTAACATAACTCAACACACAAATCAAACACAGTTGCCATGGTGACCTTGTTGATCTCACACTGAATTTCAATATGGTTAGTCTCCAGTCCCCCGACATTGTTGTGATTTTTACCTACAAAATAACAATACCTCCTTCGGCCTCGTGGCCATATCAGAACATCCAAGAAGATATAAAATCAACGTATGTATATAAATATCAAATCCAAATCACAACAATATCAAGAATTTAACATTATCATTTTGAATTCAATTTGTAACTATGTCATCATCCAATAGATTTCTATGCTAGAACTATTCATAATATCAAGGTCACATGTCTAAAATCAACATCAATAACCTGTCCATGTCAACTAGTATATCATCATCCACATAGTAATAATAATGATGTCTCAAATATCATCGAGCATAATGACTGAATCCAGATCAATACTAATCCAAAATCTAGTATCTAACCATCATACTAAACAAAACATAGTAATGTCCATAATAACCAATGAGCTAGCATATACACATTGCTATATCAAAACACAATAATGTCCATTTTAGTGGGGAGGCACATTAGAGGGCATTTAACACTCTAAAAGAAAGGCTTATCACCGCACCTATTCTACGATTGCCATCATGGGATAAACCTTTCCAAGTCCATGTGGATGCCTCTAGTACAACAATAGGATCTGTTCTTGCTCAAACAGGAGAGGGGATTGTTGATCATCCTTTATGTTTTGTAAGTAGAAAGTTGACACAAGCAGAACAAAATTATACAACGACTGAGCGTGAGGCATTGTCAATGATCTACGCGCTCCAAAAATTTAGGCAATATCTACTAGCAACTCCTTTCATATTCTACACTGACCATATGGCCTTGAAGTATCTGGTAAACAAAGCAGTGTTGCAAGGGTGCATATACCATTGGGTTCTTCTATTTCAGGAGTTTGAATTCAAAGTGGTGGTAAAACTAGGAAAGAACAATTGTGGGCCAGATCATTTATCAAGGATTGATTTGGGAGAGGACGTGCAGTGAGTATCAAGGATACCATCTTTGGATGCACAACTGCTTCGTTGGTTGTGGCATGCACCCTCGAACTAGAAGACATTACTATCTTTCTTAAGGAAGGTTTGCCACCCAAAGGGATGAATGCTCACGAAAAGGAAAAGGTTAGCCATACACATAACACCCTTCATGTTGATCAATGGGGATTTGTATTAAATGGGCCGTGATGAGGTTTTGTCTTGCAGGTGTGTACTAGAACATAAACATGTAGCTATAATAGAAGAGGCCCATGGTGGGATTTCCAGAGGACACTATGTAGGGAATGTAATCTGCACAAGATCCTAGTTGTTGGACTATGGTGGGAGACGATTCACCAGGATTGTATTGAGTTTTGTAAGGCCTGTGACCACTGCCAACACCTTGGAAAACCTAGAAATAGGGACGAGATGCCATTGCATCCCATCGCTAACAGTAACCTTTTGAAAAGTGGGAAATAGATTTCATCAGACTAATGTCACCAGCTACACGAAGGACTAACTTGCAGTATATTATTACCTATATTGATTATCTGACAAGGTGGGCAGAGGCCACACCCACTAGGGATTGCACTACACCACGGTTGCTAGATTTTGTGGGAGAACATTATCGTAGGTATGGGTGCCCATTAAGTTTAATAAGAGATAAGGGCAATCACTTCTTAAATGAAGCAATCAAGATTCTTTTAGTAGAATTCATGGTGGCCCATCACAAGACTACCCCTTATCACCCTCAAGAAAATGGGACTATAGAGGCATTCAATAAAATCCTTAGTCACACATTGACTAAGATATATGAAGTGGGTAGGAAGGATTTGGATGACAAGGTGTCAGCAGTCCTATAGGCATACATAAAAACATATAAAAGGTTGAACAAGGCCACACCATTTCAACTAGTGTTTGGCATGGAGGCTATTTTTCTAGTTGAATTTATGCTACCATCACTTTGCATATAATGTGCGCAGGAGGGTTGGACAATGAATAAGCGCTAGAAGGAAGAATTGATGAATTAATAAAGTTGGATGAAAGGCGCTCACTAGCAAGATGGAGCCAAACAACTGAAAAAGCTAAAAAAAAGGCATGGCATGACCTGCCACATTAAAAACAAATAGTTTGAGGTTGGCCAGATGGTATTGCTATATGATTCTAAATTTCTATGCCATCCTGGAAAGTTGAAGGTGCATTGGTTGGGTCCTTATGTAATTTCATACATCCTTGATTCAAGCGCATACCAGCTACAAGCACTGGATGGAAAAAAATTACCTAGAAACTTCAATGGGAGTAGGCTAAAGCCCTACGATAAATAATTCTTCTTGGTGTTTGTAAATAAGGTAGTTCTGCTAGTTAGTTTAGAGTTTCCTTTTATGCTTTTCCTTTCTTGTTTTTCCCTTTCGTGTTGTTGTCTTGTTTTACACCTTGGGCGTTGGAAACCTTATTACTTTTTAAACTTATGATTTGCGAGAGGACCACACATCGATTTAGTGTGGGGTGAGGTGATTAAGAGAGGCATGAAGTTATTCTGCAGGAAGATTGAGTTGGTAAGACCGTTTGAACTGGCCCTGTTGAAAAGATGCATTAGGAAGGCAGATGGATGACAAAATAGAGTTCCATTAGAAATCCACGTACAAAGGAGGAAAAAGTGCAAAAACATGAGGTAGGAGAAAGCAAGAATCATGAGGATGGAAGAGGTGCCTTTGGTACTAGTAACACGTTCAAAAAGTCTTTTATCAAGATGGATTGTCTATGTGCCAGAAGGTTGAAAAATGTTTCGCGCAAGGATTGGGCGCGGGTGAAAAATGTTTCGTGCAAGAATTGGGCATGCGAGGAAAAGCACTGAAGTCAGGTTTGTTTGAAAATGCCACATTAAATATTATCGTACGGTGGTAGGTAGCCTAGCCTTTAATGCGTAAAAGTGGGAAAAGCTATAAATACAAGGATGGTAAGTTCATTATTTTACTTTGTGAAAACAAGGAAAACAATTTTCTTTCAAGAGCTAGGGTTCGAGAGCTAATTCGTGTGAAGGAGAATCTCATAAACTCACGTGCAATCGGTCTAGTTGATCTACAAACCAGAGCATAAGTGATTCACGGGTGTGAGGAACATTGGGAAGGAGTGTCGTGATCAAAGGAGGAAATTCAAAAATTAGGGTTTGTACCCTAGGGCACGGGGCATACAAAGAAAAATCTCAGATAGCCCAAAGGAAACCAAGGAATGAAAGCAAAGGGTAAAATGATGGCCACAAAACTAGTTGATAAGCCTACAGTACAATCCAAAAAGGGAAAGGGGAAGGGAAAAGGAAAGAAGAAAGAAGATGAAATCCCCTTAGATACCAATGAGGAATGGTACTCAGAGATGCAATACCTAGATGGGGTTTTGCTAGGGCAAGAGTGGGAGTCCCACATCAGACAGATGACCGTAATTGATTACAATCACTGGTCAAGAATAGTTATGAAGGAAATTGTGTTGGAGCTAGTGCACCCCACAATCAAATGAACACCTGATGGGATGCTGATTTACAGTGATGTAGTCAAGGTGAAAATAGAGAATGTAGGGATTCTCTAGCTTTATGAGTTTCCCTAATTTGGGAAGCCTGAGTTCCTGTACCAATGGTTAATGATGTATGTGCATGAAGATTTCTTTTACTTCACAAGGTGCAAGATGCACATAACCCCATAATTAATCTCACACTTTACAGGCTTGAGCTATAAAGGGGACGCGATCCTAGATGACCTCTAGGATGAGGAGGCAATTAAGGAAACCATCGCATCCCAGGATTATAAGAAGGGATTGAGGTACTATGATGTCACGGATATCAGTGATCCGGTGATGAAAATGGCCGTGCACCTCGTTTCCAAGCTAAATGGACAAGAGAGGTGGACCTAGGTGAGCAAGCCCTAGTTGAATGTTTGTAGAAAGGTCATGGAAGGCACCATGTACAATATCTCCTAGTACATAGTAGACGAGATTATAAGCAAAGTGCGGAGGACGAGAGGAAAGATATTGTTTGGGAACATTCTACTAACCATTGTGTTCTCAGAAATCAGGGTGCCAGATGCATCTGATAAGTTTGTATGGGAGTACCCGATGAAGACCCTTCGCCCGTGGATAGGTTCTAAAAGTATACTTGTGAGTCAATGATGGGGGTACACAAGGCACGCTTGGATAAATGGTATACGTGCCTTAGGAACACATTTGGGGCAGAATGGTGGATCCCAGAGAAACTCCCGTGGTGACTGAAGGAGAAGTAGAGTTTTGGTGTACCAAAGCACTTCTACATTGGTAGATTTATCTTGGTGGATGGTAGTTGGAGTCCCTAGTGCAAAATCCCCTTCTCATTTATTGCCCAATTCTTCTAAGCAAGGGTAAATAGATAGAAGGAGTTGAAAAAGTTAAAACTTGACTGTCCACCTCAACGGTGAACAAAGAGAGATGAGGAAGAATCTAGTCTATCTAGGAAAGCACATGTACATTAAAAGGTACATGTCATAGGATGTGCACATCATAAGGCCGATGACCTTATCAATTCTTTGAGAGTGCTACTTGCCATAATTTACCTACGTATTAGACTAAAATTTGAGAAGGGCACATACATAGAGAATGAAATATCCATCCCAGATGACCCCATGGGAAGGAAGAAGCTAGTGCTAAAGCGTAAGGAGAAAGAAGAAGAAGAGGAAGAACAAGGGGCAATGGGAAGGTAGGATGTAGGTACTCCGCGGAGCCGAGTACCTATGTCTGGAAGAAGAGAAGGAAAATGGTCAAGGAAAATAACCCAAAGCCTGTGAAGCCACCATCCCTTGAAGAACCTTCAGATGAAGAAAAGACAACATCCCCCACTCCAAAATTTTCTGCCAGAGAAGAAGAACAAGGAATGAAGGAACAAGGGTCTGGAGATATGAATGACCTGAATGCCTATGTAGGTGAAAGGGATGATGATGAAGGGGAAGAGCTGGAGGTGGATCAAGAGCCAATTGATATCCATGAATTGGAAGTAGAGGAGGATGAGAATGCAAATGAAACCTTCATCTTTGTAAGGAGGAAATATGCCCGAAGGAAGGAAGGCATGCACGGTGAAAAGGGGGAGAAAAGGGGCTAGTACCAAGGAACCGAGATATGCCAAAGCTCACTCAAGAGGAGGTGGATGAAAAGGAAATGAAGGAGGAAGATAAGATAATTGATTCCTTGGTAAATGAAGAGTTGGGGCACAATTTGGAGATCGTGCTCAGCGAGTTCAAGAAGGAGCAGAGGGAGAAGAGTGGAAGTAGCATGAAAGGACCAACTCTCTCGTAGAATGTTCCCAAGGGGGTGTACGCACGGGAAGTAAATGTGTGGAAGGGGAGGAGCGGTGATGGGTTACATTGATGACCCCAACAAAGTTTTACGTGTGTGTTTCCAAAATCTTTGTGCTCACCGCCATGGATTCCTTTGACCTTGAGGGTGGATACTGTAAATAAGGAAGATTCTATATTGTGCATTCGAATCCTACCTTGATGAGCCTAAATTTTAGATTAACCAAGGAGTGGTATTGAAGATGTCTCGAAGGAAGGGGACAACCCCATTGTAAACATGCAATAATTATCGACTAAGCAAGTGTGCAACACATTGAACAAAGTCTCCATGGAAATCAAGGCTAGGCTCTTTGGTAGAAATGATAGGGTTAGAGTCTGGAGGACCTATTGGAGAAGAGGAAGGAAGAAGTGGTGAAGCTGATGAAGGATCTCAGCCTGGAGAAATTAATTAGCACTCAACTATAGAGGGAGATTTAGGAGGAAAAGGCTAGGGTATGTGAAGTTTCTAAGAAGGTGGAGCTCATCTCCCAATCGATTATCATGAAGCACCTGGACCTTAACCCTCCTACGCAAAAGTATAGATCCTCCCTAGAGTGTCTAGAGGACTTGACTCGGATCCTCACCATGGAGAGGCAGCCCTTGGCATTAGAGTTGGTAGAAGAGGTAGCGGACGTGCTTGGAGAAAGAAGACAATTTGAAGGTCATCAATCTCATGGCCGAATACAACACGGTGCTCACTGACGTAAGATCAGCTGCATAAACCATGAGGGTCACCTATGACCCTTTGTGTAGATTAAGACAAGGTGATAAGCATACAGTTTTCCAGTGACGAGGCCGAGTTGAAGGAATTCAGAGAGAAGAATAAGGGAAATAGAGCCGAGTGGGAAAGGATCATAGCTGAGGTAGAAAAGAAATCAAGCCATTGAGAACCAGTGAGTCTCAATCAAAACCCGACTAAAAGAGCTCTACAAGGTCATCACAAGGAAGATGGATGCCCTAGAAGACCACGCTAAAGAACTGGAGACTATGGTGGAAACCATTACAACATAGGGGGAAGGGCTAACTTATGACAAGGTGAGCACCTTGGTTGGTGACATTTGCACTAAAGCACAGAAGAAAGTCAGCACTTGGAGTACACTGGAGACCAACCTCTAGTAAAACTTTCCCCTCCTTCTTTAGGAAATTTTCCCCCTATTCTTTATTTTCCCCTTTCTTTATTCTTCCTCCCCATTCTTTTCCAAGGCAAGGCCTTGCATTCTTTTATACTGCATTATTTGAGAAGGTTCCCAAGGGTGGAGAATAGGTGAAGTGTGGGGTAATGTTGGGCCCCTAATTTAGCTTCCAAATCTTAAGGGTGTATAGGCATGCATCTCGGAGAGGAAGTGCGCAAGTGTAGGCTCATGCAAGTCGAGTTCAAAAGGCTTCTTAAAGAACCTAGGACGTGCATGCCGCATGAAGAACAATTCGGGACTTATCCATTTTTGTCCTTTGGTACAAAACACATGAAGAACGTGTTCCATTTGGATAAGGTTCATTCCTAGTGACAGGGTGTCCTAGAGGGAATATACCTTGTGATAGAAAGATCCAAAAAGTTAATCATGACATGGAGAGGCATGCACCCGGGGCAACCCACACCTTGACACTTGGGGCCAGATTTGAGGCTGCAGAGGAGTTTATTAGAGCTCAGAGGCCTATTTATACACATACCCTTGGAAAAGAAGAGGAGATGAAAGTGAGGTAGTAGAGCTCTGTGAGAATTACTACAAGAACTATGGGATGAAAATGGGTACAAAAATCCAATATGTAATGCGAAAATGGGGAATGAAACTTTTGTCTTGTGAGAATACATGTATGGATCCACATAATACACATGACTATGGTCTACCTTCTATAATCTTTTATAAGTAAACACTATGCATTAATTTGATAAGGTTGCCATGACAAATTTATAAAGACTCTTTCTCTGTATTATTTGCATATTACTATTGCACTTCAGTTCTTATATAATCATGAATCTTACTTAAATGGTTAAGTATAGTAGTAGATGTACAACTCTTAGTTCTATTATTTCTATTGCGCGCTTTGGTTCTATTATGATTGAAGGGGTGTAGAAGCCATCCTGAGCTCTATAGCCCTTCATGTCTATTAAATCACTAAGTCAGAATCATGAGCTATGCCTTCCACTAGACTCACATAAAAGAGAGACTCAGCTCCCTCTCACGCGCCTCGGATGAGTGCCCAGTGCCCAATAGGTGATAGGTTGGATTGCATGAAGTTCCCTTGTTCTTTTTGGGTGAAAAATTAACTACAAACATTTCAGCACATAGGCATGTCGGGTATAGCTTCCAACTATCCAATTCGAGAATGCCATACTTGGACTCTATGTTTTTCACCTCTTCATAGCTAAAATTCTTCTCCGAGGGCACAATATGTACGCATCCAAATTCGCACATGCTACATTATAAAAAAAAGGTTACAAAAAGTCCCTAATGATAATTTATGTCTTTTCTAAAGGTGTTTGAGCTCCTAAACCTCCTTCCATCTTATATTTGTAGCCTAGTTTTTCTTACTTATCCATTCCCCATTTTTTCAGTAACTTCCCACTTCTTTGTAGCTTTTGTTTTGCCTTTAGTTGTGAAACTTCCACCCGGCTTTGAGGTGATCTTGTAACCACCACACACAGAGGGAGGTGATATTATAAGTGCTTCTCTGCATAGGGTGGCGGTTTTGTGTGGTTTTTCCAAAATCTTTTCTATGAATTGACACGTGATTTCTTCACTAAAGTTCACTTTTTGAGCACGTTTCTCACACTTTTACTTGATTTCAAGCCTGACTTACTTGTGTCAATCTATTCTTCCACTTGTAATTTTTAATTGAATCATTAAACACATCGTCATGTGTTAATTGGGTTCCCATGGTTACCAAGTGTATTAGTGCACATTGTACCCTATTTCCTATAAAATCATTGCTTAAGATGCCACATTAATGCATTGTTAAGATGCCACATTCTTGCTTTATAAATTATATATCAAGATCTATTTACTCGTGTTATCTCTCTTCCACCGCATTACTTGCAGAATACTATTTAAGTTGTCATTTCTCGAGCACGTTTCTCACCGCTTCTTCTATTACATTCCCAATCCCTTAGACTCATGTGAACACAAGATATTGAAAAAGACAAGGCGGGGAAAAATTATAACACAACTGGATTTGTCATTGTTCTATATTTTCAGGAGTTAGGGTTGATGTTAGTTTTCTTCATTTCTTCATCGTATTACTTATGAATCATACGCATACATATATATCAAATAGAGTAGAAAAGAAACATTTCCATTCTTGCAATCATTAAATCGTTCAATAGATTAATTCTTATGAAAACCTTCCATATAAGTCTTATTTACTCTTATCGGGAGGAAGTTACAGGAAGAAAATCCTATGAGAAGATCTGATTTCTTCCCATGCTTCGAGTAAAAATAGAGGACTTAATTTATTTCCATAGATGAGTGAAGATTTGATTATTTAAAATAGAATATATTTCTCTGCATAGAAAAGTAAATACATCCATTTGTTTGTTTGTTTTTGGATTTATTAATTACAATAAAAGCTTTAATTTCTTTATTTCTTCTAAATTCCAAAAAGGAACAAAAACACTTATTTTATTATATTAGTGGTTGTGTATTGTTTCCTTAAATTTATATCTTGAAAATACCAAAAATATAGAATAGTTTTATTTCAATTAGAGTAGTTTTTATTTTCTTTAATGAGATCGAAAGCTGTTTCAATGCACAAATGACCATAAATGGACCATGACAAGAACAAACATATGACAGTGACCCATTACCCACACACTTAGATGCATGAGATAGATTTCATTGACATAGATACCAAATTATTTATGCTTGTCATTAGAACACCATCCAGATACTTTGAGAAAATTACACAACCGCACTTCTTAAATGTAGAAGCCGATCAATTTTTTTGACTATTGGACTGCCCCTAGAAATAGGGTTTAAATACACATGACCATATAAGGATCTCATCATCCAATAACATATGGTAATGATCCTAGGGTACCCCAACCAAATGTTCCTAAACTACTCACATACATTGACACAAGCTTATGCACATTGGTTTTCTAAACATTCCCACTCCCACTAGACATCATTATATAGCAAATAATTCTAGATGAGGAAGATCACCAAGCCCTCACATTTTAGACTGCTTTAGCTAATCACCCATAGATCCAATGCCTCTCTTATACTTGTTCCATGACATTTTTTTGAAATCACTACAAGGCACCCATTGGATTTCCACATATTCCATAACCACAAGAAATAATATCCGAGAGATAGATATTGATTGGAATCTTCATGTAGCCATTATTTCTAATCCATCTATAACACTCATTCAAGCTAGAGAGGCCTTCCTTTCCCCCGACAAGCAAATTTTGTTATTGCACGTTAAAGACAATGTTTTACCCGACCAACTTGTCCATCCCACATACGACATTATGATATCATTAGCCACCCACACTTTCGACATCATCTACCTTGGCATGACCTCAGGGAGTCAAGTGTGGTTTAAGGTCACGTGTCGATTTCCATTCATACAATAACCTTTGGTGGAGAGGATCTCATCCTTGCCCACTTTGTGCAGGTTGTCTTAGACATTTTTATAGCCACTGAACTCACTAACTCTCAATATTCCAAACATTGATTTAACAAAGATTAATGTTCCTATCTTCCTTGAGTCTTCTTGTTGTTTCCATGTTTTCGTAGCTTTTACTTCCCACCAACACATTTATCTATAAATTTATATTGCTAGTGGTTTCCACCATCGTATGGCTACTTGGGGTAGCTCCGTGGGTTCTTCCTTATCATTCACTAAAGTCAAAAAAGAGGAAATCAAGATTTTTATGACAACTAATATGGATTGTTAGTTCTTCGGTGGTATTTTTTCATAAATATATGCGTATTGTAAATTGATCTCTTTGTGTTTTCTTTTTGGTTACCACTACTTTTTATCTACGAACATAAAATTTCTTTTAAGACCTACAGTTACTTATCTTAATTTTTTATGTTCTGTTAAATTAGCTAAATTATTGATCTTTTTATATTCCAACAACATGTATAAATCATTATCATCTCTATTAGCATAACAATTTTTAGGTTATTTTCATTTATAAGAAAATGGTAAAGTAAGCGATGCATTTGCATGGTGGTCTACTATGTCATGGTCAAGAACAAATATAAATTAAAAATTATCATAACCAATTCTCAAACAATATTTAATATAAATATTATATATATATATATATATATATATATATATATATATATATATATATATATATGCATAGTAGTCTTGTTATGTCATGGTCGATAAAAATATGAATTCGAACATTAGCATATTAACCCATTCTCAAAAAGCATTCTAAAAATTATATATAGAGAGAGAAAGATAAGAAATAGATAAGGCTTAATCCCTCTCGAGGGCATATAGTGCAACACTTGGCTCTATCAGGGATAGTCTAGCTAGTATAATATAATTATTAATAATTACAAAAAAATTGTTATTGTCACAATGACTTCCCATTATATCTTTTGTAATTGTTATATGAGAATTGTCATATGCCCATTCAAAATATCTATTATTATTATATGTTTGCTAATTGTGAATATATATATATAGTAAGATGAGAACTAAAAACTAGATAAGGCTTGATCCCTCTCGAGTGTATGTAGTGTATAAATTGGCTTTTCAGGGGATAGTCTAGCTAGTATAATACAATTATTAATAATTACAAAACATAAAATGTTATCATCATGATACACAAATTCTAATTCTATATTCTATAATTATTATATGATAATGGTCAAATGCTCATTGAAAATATCTATTATTCTTCTATGTTTTTAAAATTTGAATGGATATGTGTGTGTGTGTGTGTGTGTGTTATATTATTCTATGTTTTTAAATGTTAATGGATATATATTATATATATACTATAAGATGAGAACCGGGAACTACATAAGGTTTGATCCCTCTCGAGGGTATGTAATGCAACACTTGTCTATGCTAGGGATATTCCATCTAGTATAATACAATGATTAATATTTACAAAAAAAAATTTGTTTCCCATGTAAAACTAACATAAATTTATCTCTATTCTTCTTTGATTACTTATAAATAAAACTTCATGAAAATTGTTACTTCCAATGTTAAACTTAATTTTATCTCTATTCTTCTTCTAATAGTTATTTTAAAAACTACATGAGAATGTGTGTGTGTGTGTGTGTGTGTGTGTGTGTGTGTGTGTGTGTGTGTGTGTGTGTGTGTGTGTGTGTGTGTGTGTGTGTGTGTGTGTGTGTGTGTGTATATATATATTGAGATGATAACTACATAAGGATTGATCCCTCTCGGGGTATGTAGTGTGGTACTTGTCTCTGCTAAGGATAGTCTAGCTATTATAATACAATTATTAATTACTTACAAACAAGAAATGTTTTTTTTTATGAGAATTGGCTTGTTCCCATTATAAACGTACACAACTTCTATAAATGTTGTCACAATGCAAATATTTTAGTTCCTTCCCATGTTAAAAGAAAGTAAATATAATATGTTGAACATAAATTCATCTCTATTCTTCTTCTATGAGGAATGGTTTGTTGAAATCCATGACCGTGAAATCTACTTCATTGACCTATAGTTGTTTTTGTTATAGATGACGGACGTGATGAAGCGGGTATGTTTATATCCTCAACAATTTTTATTTGAGTAAATTGTATGTTCAATTATAACACATTGACTATGAAAATAATAAGTTTCTTATTTTGGATATCGAGTTGGATGTTTCTTTATTCAGGAAATAGGAAATGAGGGTCTTAGAATAAAAAACACAATGTTCCTCTTAAATCTATGGTTGGGATTTGGGGTTGTTAGTAGATAATGACAAAACTAGCTATTCAAATGCAAAAAGACATTCACTGATGGCACGTTTGTAGTACTCGAGAAAATTGTATGGAGCTGATACAACCTCTTTTTTTTTATCATTTTTTAATAGAAAAGGTTCTCTTTCACCGCATAAATATTCCAAGTTGTTTACTATGCTTTGAGGTGAACATATTTTGTTAAATTTGAGATTGATCCATCTAAATAAAAGTTACAAGTGGTTGAAAAATAATACTAAATCAACTACATTACTTGAAGAAAGTAATCACTATATTCACAAAAACATAACCTTTGGCTATTCTTAAAAGTAGTTTGATTATTTTTATTCAATGATGAAGCATTTTAAATTGATGTTTCGATGTGTCTTGTAGCACCTCCATATTATCAGTAACATCCTTAGATGATGAGAATTTTGACATTCTTTTGCACTCTATGTTGATAAATGTTTTTACTACACATAGGGATGCAATTCTTCTTCCCTTCTTGGATTCTACAAATAAGGTTGTGGAGATCGAAGATCTGAAAGAATTAGAAAGGGATGACATTAAATTTTATATATTTCAAGGTCAACATACAATATGTGCACAAAAAACAAATTGGTTTGATATAGTTACAAGTTTGTACATAAGAGGATACAATTTGAAGGGCTCACATTCTTTATGAAAATCTAACTAACGGATTCTAATATTTGGATTTTGAATTCTAATATATGTGATTTTTGAGTGTGGTTAATTCAATATATATGTGATTTCAGATTCCAATATATGTGATTTTGGATTCTAATATATGTGATTCTAGATTCCAATATATGCGATATTGGTATCAATATGTGTGATTTTGGAGTGCGAGATAATTCCAATATTTAACATTTTGGGATCCAAAATAGTAATATTGGATTCAAATATTAGCTAAAATTTTAGCTTCTCGGACTTGAATATGTCCATATTTATTAAAATAACCATTTTTAGATATAGGTGGAGTAGATGTATTTGATATAGAAGTAGATGAGGGACTGGATGTGATGGGTTGAGATGTGATAGGTGTAGAAATATGTGTGAATGTTGATGAGCTTATTGTCATAGAAGAAGTGTCTAAAGTAAAGGTAGATGTGGTAACAATAGGGTAGTAGATGTAGGTAGAAATCTAGGCTCTTAATTTAAGGTTTTAATTATGTGAGAATTAGGTTTATAAAATTTGGGAGGTGGTATCTAGTTTTTTATGGATGTTTATATATTGGTTGTTTAGATGCATCAAGGGGTTGATTAGATGATGTGTTAGGATTGTCTATTTGAAAGTTCTCTGATTTATAAGTTATTAGACCAAATCTTTAAAGGAATGAGACTTCTCAATGTCTTGACCTTGGACTTGATGATATTTAAAATAATTCCCCTCACAATACCATACTAGTTTGTGTCACGCGTTGTCAATGGGTTAGATGTGCGGAAGTTGAATGAGGTGGACAACCATAAACTTATCAAATACCAAGCTATATGATACCCCCAGGGGGTATAGTTAGGAGGTGTTAGAGGATCTCTTTGTAGAGGCTCCATGTGAGAATTGGATATGGATGAAGATTGAATTACAGTTGAATTGGTGGTAATTTTGGGCTTGTCACCATGCGTGGAAGATTTGGTGAACTCATCTTTGGGTTTGTTTGATCTAAATTTCATATGGCCTTACTTAAGGGAGTAGAGTTCAAGTTTATGAGCCATAATAAATTCTTTTTCAAAGGTTTACAAATATTGAATTTGAATATTTGAAGAGATGTGCTTCACATAAGCCTATGATAAAATCTCAATTAGTTTAATCTATGGAAGGAAGAATGATAGTTGGTTAATAATGTTATGCCATCATTGTCATATTACCGGATGGCATAGATGGCGGTGATAGTAATATTACGTGCAATGTTAATTGAGAAATGTTTAAGGAGTAATTGTGGTAGTTGAGTGAAAGTAAATAGTTAATGTTATGGGATATTGTTTTACCAATCCAATGCAGGAATGACCTATGAGATGGGAAATGTGTGAAACATAAAAGTTTAATCATCGGTGATAAGGCAACATGCATGTCTAAAGGCTTATATATGTTTTCTTGAATCCTCCTTCTTGTTGAACTTGGAGAACTTCAAAAGTTCCCAATGAGGAGGATATGGTTAGTAGGAATGGATGGGTTATAGGGTTCATTACAGATTTTTTCAAATGAAAATGTGGTATTAGACCCCAAAGTCACATCTACAAGATTAGTCATCCTATTCAATAACGAGTGTAATGGATCATTAGATTGTTGAGATGTAGGATGATGAGTTTGAGATGCATATGAGATGGATAGGTTAGGAAGTTGATGTGAATCCAATTGTAAGAGGTTGAAATACCTCCAAAAACACACATAAATGGATTTACAAATAAAACCTAGGAGTTTCAAAATAGCTTACTTCTCATTCTAGAATCCACACTGATCTATTACATCATTACAATCCTCCTTTTATTTCATGTCTACTCTAAAAACCCTAAAATGCCAAAAACCCTAAAATGCCAAAAATTACCTACTAGCAAAACAACTCAGATGGACCCCAAATTTTGTGTGCCAAATATTCCTTCATAAATTAGGGCTCACACAAAATTTGGACTTATTCTAACAAGCACAACAAAAGTTATTAAAGTTCTAAGACCTAGACAAAAGTGAAAAAAACATTACAAGCCAATTTTAGGCCACTAGATGAAGGAATCCAGGCCGAAAATGTGCCAAAATGGGCACAACCTTGCAAGAAATTTGACCCCAGAATAGTACTAATGTATATCTACCACTCTATAAAATTTTAGGACGATCCAATGGTCGGATCAAAAGTTATGGTCTCTGCAATTTATGCTCCCACATCATACTCCCCTGGTTGAAAAGAATTCAGCTCTTGTGAATTCTATTGATGGAACTCATCCCATTTTACATTTTCAATTTTCTTCAACTCCCACTCAGGAATCCAATTATTTTATTCTTTCAGCAAACCTTATCACTTTACCAAATATCATTGTAGCTCCCATGGCTAGTAGTAGTTGATGTCTTTTGGTCCAAGACATGCATTACCATCTCCTTTTTCTTCTTCGGCATTTGTTGCTTCTAATTTATTTCTTTCTCCTCTGCAACATGTTCATCATGACCTGGGAACTTATATAAGTTAGAAACATTAAAAACTGGTGAGATAGAAAAGTTTTCAGGTAGCTCCACCTTGTAGGCATTATCACTCATTTTCTTCATAATCCTACATGGCCTAATCTTCTTATACTTGAGTTTATTATATGTCCCCTTTGGAAACCTCTCTTTTCTAAGATGAACCATCACCATATCTCCTTCTTCAAATACACTTACTCTCCTACTAACATCTGTAGCTATTTTATATTGTGCATTACTCACTTTCAGCTTTTCCCTCACTTCATCTTGCAACTGTAGAATGTGTTTTGCAAATGCTTCTACATCATCACTAGTTTCATCTTCACCGGGTAGAACAATTAGATCTAGGACCCCCTTGGGATTCCTACCATATAAAATCTAGAAATGATACCTCCTGTTGATCTGTTTACCAAGCTATTATAGGCAAACTCAACTTGAGGTAAAGCTAAGTCCCATTGTTTTGGCTTTTCTCCAACTATACAACATAGGAGATTTCCCAAGCTTTTGTTCACTACTTTTGTTTTCCCATTAGTCTAGGGGTGATATGCACTACTGAACTATAGTTATGTCCCTAGTTTCTTCCACAGAGTCCTCCAAAAGTGACTCAAAACTTTGTGTCCCAATTTGAAGTGATCGTTCTTGGAATTCCATGCAATCTAACCACTTCTGAAAAAAAAACAAATCTGCAATTCTGGAAGCATCATTATTTTTTTACAAGAAATGAAATGTGCCATTTTAGAGAATCTATCAACTACAACAAAGATATAAACATTCCCTCACTGGGTGTTAGGAAGACCAAACACAAAATTCATACTCGAGATCAACCACATGTACAGTAGGGATAGGTAATGGCATATATAACCCAATATTATGTGCATGGCCCTTAGCCATTTGACACACTCTACATCTTGCTACAATCCTACTTATGTCCCTCTTTACCTTTGGCCAATAATAATTTTCTATAACAAGAGAAATTGTCTTACTAATACCAAAGTGTCCAGCCAACCCCCACTATGCAATTCTCTTATAATATTTTCTCTCATTGAACCAATAGGGATGCACAATTGTTTCCCCCTAAACAAATAACCATCTTGCATCAAATAATCAAAAGAATCACTACCTACTATAGGCTCCTTAAGTTGTCTCACAACATCACCAAAATCTAGATCACCTTCATACAATTCCTTAACTACCTCAAACCCTAGTACTTTATTTTCCATTGTTGTCAAAAGGGCTACACGCCTACTCAAGGCATCAACAACTTGATTCTGCTTACCAAACTTATGCTTTAAAACAAAAGTATATTCTTGCAAAAATGAAACCCATTTTGCATGCCTACTATTTAGTTTCTTCTGTGTGTTTACGTACCTCAAGGCTTCATGGTTAGTGAAGAGCACAAATTATTTTGCTACCAAGTAATGTCTCTAGTTCCTTAATGCCTGAAAAATAGCATAAAATTCCACATCATAAGTAGAATATTTCCTCCTTACTTCATTTAGATTTTCACTGAAGAATGCCACATGTCATCCTTCTTGACTTAGTACAACTCCAATCCCGACATGTGAGGCATCATAGTCAACCTCGAAGACCTTTCTAAAATATGGCAATACCAAAACAGGTGCTTTTGACACTTTCTTCTTCAACAATTCAAAACTATCTGTTGCTACCTTGGTCCATACAAACTCCCTCCCTTTTGTACACTCTGTTATGGGTGTAAAAATGCTACTAAAATTCCTGATGAACTTCCTATAAAAAGTTTCCAATCCATGAAAAATATGAACCTCTGTCACATTCCTTGGAATAGGCCATTCCAAAATTTCCTTTACTTTTTCCTCATCCATCCTCACTCCATCCTCTGATATGACAAATCCCAAAAAAAAAAGACTCTTCTAAATAAATCTACACTTCTTTAAGTTTGCATATAGACTCTCTTTACGTAATAAGTCTAACACCAATTTCATATGCAATAAGTGTTCTTCCACTGTCTTACTGAATATCAGAATATCATCAAAATAGACAACAACAAACTTACCATTATATTCTCGGAGTACTCTGTTCATCAACCTCATGAATGTACTGGGTGCATTAGATAACCTAAATGGCATCACCATCCACTCGTATAATCCATCTTTTGTTTTGAAAGTAGTTTTTATTCATCCCCTTCATGGATTCGGATCTGGTAGTACCCACTCCATAGGTCAATCTTGCTAAAATATCGGGCTCCTGCTAGCACATCCATCATATCATCTAATCATGGAATTGGGAACCGATACTTGATTGTGATCTTGTTTATGGCTCTATTGTCTACACACATTCTCCAAAGATCTATATTTCTTGGGATTCAATAGTGCTGGAGTTGCACAGGGACTCATGCTTTCTCTTACTAACCCTTTATGTATTAAATCTATCACTTTTCTATTCAACTCTTCACTCTGTGTTGGACTCATCGATAGGCTGCTTGGTTTAGAAGGGCTGATCCTAGGATCAAATCAATATGGTGTTGAATATCTCACTTTGGAGGTAACCCATCTGGTAGCTCATTCGGTATGACATCTTTGTATTCTTTTAGTACCTTTTCTACAACAATAGGTATATTAAAATCTTCTATCTCCACCTTCTTTGACATTAGTGCATAACACCATCTAGCTTCTTCCATTTTTGTAACAAACTCTTTTGTAGCCAATAATCCCTCACTCTTCTCTTCTTCCTTGAAGGGTAACAAGACCACCTTTACACCATCCTTCCAAAAGGTATATGTATTTTTCCCTCCATCATGTGTAACCTTTCTATCATATTGCCAAGGCCTACCCAAGTAATATATGACATGCATCCATTGGGATAACATCACACCACACCTCATCCTTGTAGGTATTCCCAATTGAAAACTTTATAAGGCATATTTTATCTATGGTTACCTCATTTCCTTTCTTGAACCATGATATATGATAGGGATATGGGTGCTTCTCACATTTCAAATTGAGTTTATCAACCATTACAATTGAAACCATATTTTCACAACTACCACCATCAATAATAATTTTACATACCTTTCCTCAGAGGTGCATCTTGTTTGAAATATATTTTTCGTAGTCATGAATCAACACCAACAAATTCATGATCTTTCTCCTTCCTTAGGACAATCATTGTGCTCCTTATCATGAGGGTTTCACCCAAATCTATAGCAAACTCCATTTCTTCTTCCTCTTCAGCTTCAACTAGATTTAATCGTGGTTGTTCTCCTTGCCATCTATCTTGTGTAGGATAGTGCGGACACTCAAAAGCTTTGTGCCCCTCTTCACCACATCTATAACATGTATATTGCCTTTGGGGGATATTCCAGCCCCATCCTCCATTATAACCTCTTCCCCTCTGAAACCCCCTACCTCTTTGGTAGTTTACCATGGCTTTGACTAGAATCTTCATGCCCTTATGTGTTAGAGGATTCACCTTTTGTAGATTCAAATCTACCCCTGCCTCTCATTGGAGATGATGATGGACCTCTCTTCACTCCTCTTCTAAAATTATTCCTCTTGTTCTTTTCTTCTGATTTTAATGTGATTTGATAAGCATCATCTAGGCTATGGATCGGAGCATACTCATCTCATCTTGTATGGTGTAACTCAACCCATTTATGTACCGTGTAGCCTTATGTTCTTCCGAATCTCCCTGTTCGACCTTGATTGACAAATTGTAAAATTCATTAGTATACTCCTCAATGTTGAGATCCTTCTATCTTAGGTTTTGGAATCTCCAAAAGAGTGTCTGAGAATAATCTACAAGAAGAAATTTTTCTTTCAGCTTCTTTACCATTTTATTCCAGTTTCGAATCTTGCCCTTTCCATTCCTATTTCTTTCATTTTGTAGGTGATCCCACCAGATCAATGCATGTTCGGCCAACTTAGTGCATGCAAACTTAACCTTCTTCTCCTCTGAAAGGGTTTTCCACTCAAAGAATTTTTCCATGCGATTTAACCAGTCAATCAACTCCTCTGGTCATAACCCTCCACCATAATCAGGAACAGTAATCTTGATGCCATCATCCTTTCCCTTTAAATCCTAGATCAATCTCTCCTCAAATGGTCTCTCATTTAAGGTTTCTTCATCTCTCTCATTATCTTCTTCATCTCCTCCTTCATTCACTAATGGAGGTCCTTCTTCAATATCACTATCTGGGTCTGCATCCCCATTTGCATGTCTCCTTCTAAGGTGGGTGACTTCTCCTGTGAGCTCAGTAACTTGTCTTTGTAGCTCCTGCATATGCCTATTCATCTGGGAATAACCTCCCCTCCCATGTCTATCCATGATCATATAAAATAGAGGTAAAAAAATTACAGAAAAATGTAATATGTTACCTTAACTATTTCGGCAAGATCAAAATCTTGCTCTGATACCAATTGATGTGAATCCAACTACAAGAGGTTGAAATACCTCAAAAAACACACATAAACGGATTTGCAAATAAAACCCAGGAGTTTCAAAATAGCTTACTTCTCATTCTGGAATCCACATTGATCTATTACATCATTACAATCCTCCTTTTATTTCATGTCTACTCTAAAAACCCTAAAATTTCAAAAAACCTAAAATGCCAAAAATTACCTACTAGAAAACAACTCAGATGGACCCCAAATTTTGCGTGCCAAATATGCCTTCATAAATTAGGGCTCACGTGAAATTTGGACTTATTCTAACAAGCACAACAAAATTTATTAAATTTCTAAGACCTAGACAAAAGTGAAAAAAACATTACAAGACAATTTTAGGCCACGAAGATGAAGGAATCCGGGCCCAAAAACGTGCCAAAATTGACAAAACCTTGCAAGGAAATTGACCCCAACATAGTACTAATGTATATCTACCACCCTGTAAAATTTCACGACGATCTAACCGTCAGATCAAAAGTTATGCTTACGTATCGAAGTTGATATACTTGGTAATTTTGAGGATGTGTTAGTGTAGGTGGAATTGGTTGACAAGGGAAATATAATTGAGGGGTTGTAATTAGATTGGTTGAGATAAATCTTGATTTTGAGATATAGCGATTTGATAACATTGCTTGGATTGAGTTGGTTTTTTAAAATATGAATGCTTGATTCATTTTCTATGGCTTTACTTGGAATATAAGTGTTATGTGGTTGAGATACATGGATAGGATGGTTAGGAAATGCCTAAATAAAGGTACCTCAAGGATTATATTGATGTGTTTTCATTGATTCTAATGAATGAGGTTATGAGGTGATTATATTTGCATGGATATGTAAATTAGAGATAATGGGGGACATCACGTTATATTGTAAGTACAACTATTTAGATGGTTTAGTACGCATGCTAGTGATGGTATTCGATGAAGTGGAGATAATGTTGATATGAGGTAAGTTGGGTGGAATGAGATCCACCAATTGAGTCTATTGGAGGGATTGGGGGATTGTGTTGGACTTACAGAATAGATAATCATAAAGGGAGATAGGATTAACATCAAGGAGTTCCTAAAAATCCACGAGATCCATGTGGAATAGTAGAGGGAATAGAGTATATAAATGAGATGGGGTTTAAGTTTGTATAGAAGGATTGGTTTCAATAATAGGATCATTTTGGATGCCATGGTCTTCATGAAGCGATACCATAGAAACATAAGGTTGTAAGATCAAAGGTGAGGTCTCAAGTTTAGAAGCTTTTGGAAGAGATCATTGGAAGAAAAAATGTCATTAGATGAGGTGGATTATTGTGTTTTATTGGTCTGAGAGGTAGTGACAACATGCATGAAGTAGATAAACATGTTTTATGTATTTTATCAATAAAAATTCAAGAAATAATTTTTTTATCATCATGATTATTTAGATATGAAAAATAAGTAAATGGGGTTCAAAAGGAACCTATGAAATTGAATTCTATGGATGGTTTCTGGTTGTTTTGGATGTGGAGTCCCCGATATACCTAAATGTATGTGAGGCCCTAATCTGTATAAATTTTATAATGTGGTCTGAATACCACAACATATTTCCTATTGGATGATGAAATCCCATTAGTTTCACATGGTAAGGGATGTTTTGATGTGTAAGTTAGTTTGTGTATTTCATTTTGTGTGATGGAGTGAATACTGATGTGTTAAACCCCTAGTTAGACTAGATTCTCAAACAAAAATGAAAAGGGTTATTTTTATATCCAAAACAAAATATGGAGATTTGATGAGAACAACAAGCAAGAAAGGAAAGTACAATTCAAAAAGAACTAAGAAAAAGAGGAATACCTGGAATACACTTTTCTTTTTTATCTGATCTTTAAATAAGATAAGTAAGTGAACTCAATCCCAAGTAACCCATGACTCAATGCAAATAATCAAGCAAGAATGATCTAACACACATTCCACCCTTGCAAGGTTAATGGAAAATGTAAGAAAGAATATGGAAAATGAAAATAAATAGTAAGACTCATCTTAAAAGGGTGTGTCCCATTAGGTGTGTAAGAATGTTGGATAATATTTCCTCTTTCTGCTCTAATTAGTGAACTAGTACTAAAGAAAATAAAGTAAATCAGAATATGAAGGGTTTATGCACCATGAGATGGGATGATGATATGAATGGGTGAAAATAAGGGATCCTTTTCCACAGTGAGCTAAGTGACCTATAAATCAAGATAACTCAATAGAAAAAGATTTGATTAGTAGATATGATGGGAGGGTTTCCCCAAAGAGCTCGTCCCAAGAAGAAACAAATTTCTTGGATGGATGTCAACCCTCATTTTGATAAAGATAGATAAAATTAGATATTGATAAATTTGATGTAATTAAGATTTGGATAATGTATAGTAAACTTGAGATAAATAAAATGTAGAAATACAGAAATTTATGGAAAGTATAGATCTAATCTAAATAGAAAGTAAATAAATCAAACCTCGCATTGGTCAATTGTAACTGAGGATTCAAAGGGAAAGTTGATGGTGACTAAGGTAGATGGACTGAAATAATAATGAAGAATGCATACCTAAAAGCTCTAATGATAGATTTGGAGCTGGTACAACATTAGAATGATGAATAGAAACCTACTGAGAAGATTCTAAGATAGGGAGAAATAGAAAGGATGTAAGAAAATTAGATATCTAAGGGTGTATACTGAAAACATGGCCTTGGTCGATGGTGACTAGGGAAGGTCAGCTGCAACTGGGGCCTAAAATAATGGATCTAGGATGATAGAGAGGTAGGATGGCTTGATCTAAGACTGGGTGAATACATTAATAGAAATTGGGTGGATGAGGATCTAGATAAAATAAAACTAATGTAATAGAGGCTAGGTCAATGGTGACTAGAAAGGGTCAACGATGATCTAGACATACCTAGGATTGGACAAAAAGAGATGAAATGAAACTAAGACCTGTAAAAAAAGACTGAGAGGTGAAAAGGCTAAAACGATTCGTTGACGATAGTTGAACCTACAAAAGATGTTATATAATGATATGGATAATAAATAATAATGATGAAGCAATGCATGAAAAGGGTGAAGGAAATATCCATAAAACTCCAAAATGGAACAAAGATCTTTAAGAGGATTCCAAGATGACTTTGGAAGCTGCAAAGACACTCAAGGATGAAGGAAAGATCACAAGAAAGTGATATTTTTCAAGATTACATCCTTGATCAAGCATGTTTAAATCTAGATTTTTAGCATCAAAGGAAACATAGGAAATCCACTGGTGATTGTGGACAAACATCCATTTGAGCTGTGGAAAGATGTCCAACTTGAGGCGAAGAGGCCCAAATGAAGCAAGATTAGGGTTTAGATGGATAGAGACAAACTAGGGTTGTATAAGAAAGATAAATTACTAGGTGTATGGTTAAAATGAGGAAATAAAGAAAAGGGGTGAATAAAAATATAAAATAGGGGTGGTTGAGAGCATAAAAAATGATAAAATGTAAGAATATAGGGATAGAAAATGAATTAATAAAGGATTAGAGTTAATTAGGGATGATTAAGTGTAATTAAGAAAATGATTTAGGGAGAATCAAATAATGAGATGACGATTCAAGATACTTAAGGATAATTAATATAAATGGGATGGAATAGAATGATTAAATATGATAAATTGTAATTAGTGGGATAAATTGAATTTAGGAGGGAATATGAAATGTGAAAGGATGACCATGAGAAAAAGGAAAGAACACGGGATGTAGGGTGGTGATAATAGATTTTTTTCTCATAGAAGCTATGCTAAATATATTAGGTCCTGATGTAAATTATACAGCTAATAAAAATCATTAGAAGGTTCATGTTTGCTTTAAAACCACATTCTCACTTACCCAGTTTTCCAAAACTTTCATAACCTCAAAAATATTCAACACTTTAACCTGAAACTTTTCATGAAGCATCATGACAATATAATCTAACTTTCAATACTCACTTAATAACTTAGATATGTATAAAAATCTACATTTAATCTCATTTTCCTATGCAAAATTATCATTTCTCAATTGTTTCTTTCCAAAGATGTCAAATATGCATCATACCTCGATTTATGACATAAAACACATCATAAACCTTAGGTACACTATTAAAAACTATTTGCATGATTTTACAATACTGATTAGCTTCAAAACTAATATATCTACCTCATTATTCATGTTCCAAGGATAGAAACAATCCTCCGGAATGACTCGACTCAACCATGAAAACTCATGACTTAACCTTGTTGACCTCATGCAGACCCATAGACAACTAACACACATTGTTGACCTCATATAGACCCATAGACACCTAAAACACACCTCATGAACCATGAATGATATTGTGAAACACTCAAAATCATTTGAGAGGACTCAAACTATGGCTCATCACATTAGACCATGCACTAGGACAACATAGAACTCACCAAAACACTTAATATTCATGCTTGACACATGATTGACACTGATGATAGTGACCGTTGGGTTATCTTTGTAACATAATATTTGAAGATTATAAGTCACTAGGATTTTTAAAAAAGTAATATTATGTGAGCTTAACGACAAAGAGGTTATGTCACAATAATATATTTGGAGTAGCTCACTAGATAGTTATAGATATTTTGAGCTTTTCAGCCATAACAACACTATCACTACAAAATATTTGGAATATATTGGTCACTAAGATTTAACAAAATAAAGTAGTATATTACGATCTTAGTGTTAGTTAGGTTGTGCAATAACCTATTTTTTAGAGATGAATTCTCATTAGGATTTAGCAAAAACAAGTAAAATATATGACAAGCTTAGTAGCCGATAGGTTATGGCACAACATATTATTTAGAGCTTACATTCTCTATACAATTCCAAATGATACTTGTAGATTAGTAGCTATTATGTATTACGAACATAATATTTCAAATATGGCGTTCAGCTAGCATTCAACAAATTTAAGAATGATATTTTAAGCTAAGTGTTTGCTAGGTTATGTTGCAACATATTATTTGAAACTTACCTATCACTAGGATTTAATAAAAATAAGTAAGATATTACGAGCATAGTAGCCACTAGGTTATGCCACAACAACATATTTTAAGATTAGAAATGGCTAGATAATTACAGATATTTTGGGATTTTTGGCCACAATGGAACTATCACTACATAATATTTGGAGCTTATTGGTCACTAAAATTTAACAAAATAAACTAAGATATTGCAAGCTTAGCATCTGCTAGGTTTTGCGAGAAAAATATTTTTGGATATTATCTGTCACTAGGATTTAACAAAAAAACTATGATATCGTGACCTTAGCGGTTGTTAGGTTATGCCACACTAACATATTTAGAGGTTAGTGATCTTCAAGTAGTTATATATATTTTGATATTTCTGCTCAATGACACTATCACTAGATAATGTTTGGAGCATATCGGTCTGCAAAGATTTAACAAAATAAAGTAAGATATTGTGAGATTACCATCTCGCTAGGTTGTACAACAACATATTTTTCGGAGATTATATTTCACTAGGATTTAACAAAAATAATTAAGATATCATGATCTTAGCCACAGATATGTTATGCCCCAACATATTATTTGGTTCTTACATTATCTATGCACTATCAAAAGATGGTTTTAGATTAGTGGCCCTTATGCACTACCACAACATAATATTTTTAACATGGGGGTTGTTAGAATTTAAAAAATTAAAGAATGATATTTATAGCTTAGCATCCACTAGGTTGTGTTACAATATGTTATTTGGAGATTAGTAGTCACTAGGATTTAACAAAAACAAGTAAGATGTTGTGAGATTAGCGGTCACTAGTGGTGGTGAAAATTAACTCGTAGTAATTAGTATGATGTTTATTAATACACAATAATTTAATTATCAAACTTAGGGATGCAAAATTTCAATAATGTAGTGTCTATGTACAATTACAAATGTTGGGAGGTATAAGGAAAAAATTTATCACTACAATTAGGAGATACAAAGTCTTTGGAAATAAACTAGTTTATAAGCGGAGCTGAATACTATAGCTATCATTAAATTATGTAAAACAAAAATCATAAATAAAAGATAATTTACTTCAAATCTAATCTAATCATGTAAGCAACTATAACAACAAAAAAAGGAGAGGGTTATCAAACCACAAGTGGGCCCTGCCTTGGGTGTTAATCCCTCCTAAGGCACTCGTTCTAATTGTTTTTAACAAAACTTATATTTTATTCAATAGCATGAAGATTACAAATGGAATGTACAACAAAATCTTTACCTATGGATTGATCCTTTTCACAACCTTTGCATCCATTTTATATTCTTCAATCATAGGATACGTGAAGATACTTCCTTATTACTAACAGTTATAATTTGATTAAGTACAAGATTACAATAAAGAAATTAAGAGATTCTCATGCATACAATAGAGTTGTTCAAAGAGGTATCCTCATACAATGAAATAACTTAACAAACTGATTGATCTAAATAACTAGTTATAAAATTAAATCAACTAGTTTCTTGTTGGAGTTGCAGAGCATAATTAGGTGATGGCATTTCTTTGTGTTCTCATAACTTATCCTTTAAGAACATGTGAAAATCAAGCGAAGTTTCCACGTTGCTCAATCTTTCCAGAATTACGGTATTGTATATGCATGTGACCTCCCTTGGCTATAGGTGCTTTGTTAAGGATGAGTCCCACTTGCTACATGTTAGTAGCTACGAACGAGTCCCTTTACATTGTGAATGAGTTTTTTTGGCTACATGTTAGTGGATACACATAAAAACTATTTGGCAATCAAGGTTGACATTTATTCAAATCACTATTTAATCATCATATTGCATTCAGAAGAATAAATGCATCCATAATCCATAAAATAAAGTAAACTTAGTAATAATTATATTAATTAATATAAGTTCCATAAGTTCAAGATATAGCTAGATATGTTCAATAGTATATGGGAAACACAATTTTAGGGGGTACACATGGATAAACAAAATACAACAGATGAGGCATTTTAAATAGTAAATAAAAGGGCTCATCACACCCCTAGATTGAGCTTCTTGAATGTCCTAATTCAAGAATTATTGCATTTTCCATTTCTTTCTTGGGTTCGGCCTAAAAAATGTTGCACAATATCTTAAAGTCCATTGGTGCTGAGATACCTTCTGGTTCTATGAAGAAATAACCTTTATTCCTTCTATACTTCTCCATTATCTTGTCTTGCAAATGCTCACCAACTCTATGTTTCTAGACTAGTGGGGAATAATAGAGTGGAAAGTTGGTGAGTAATAAATAATAGGAAACCAACTTTTTCCACATCCCTTAGAGACTTCAATATATGCATTTATCCTTGTAAAAGTTTGGATGATGTTAGGATAAGAATTCATCTCTTTTATTTGCATCTCTTATTACATTTCTTTCCATCTCATCATGCAAGCTTGTACTATTTCAACACCATTAAAATAAATGTAGTGTCTTACTTCATCATTGGATTCCTTTCTCATCCTATAAACCGCTTTATTTTATTTGATTACTACCATAAAATTTCCATATTCCTCAATCATTTGTTTAGTGTTTCCTTCTCCGATCTTATCATCAAACAAGTGCATGTAATCCACCATCTACTTCTCCCTATATAGTTCATTGTTGAAATAAGAACACAGTTCCATGATTCATACATCTCGAATGTAGTGTGTAGGAATACAATCTCTATCATAATCTAGATCATAGTTATACATATATAATTCACATAACAACAATTGAAATTCATGTGGAATTTTCATATATATCTGAAGAATGATCTAGCTCCACTAATATCAAATCGGATATCATTGTTTATACATGTATACTTTAAATGTAACAATTTCTCTTTCAATAAGACAACATAAATGTTAGATAGTGGTCTACATTTAAATATTTCATTTGTTACCTGAATTGTATCTTCTTGTTTCTCTTTTAGTCTATAAATCTCATTATCCTTAGCCCGAAGTTGCCTATCCTTCTCTTCAATATCTTGTTGATGTTGGAAGAAAAATTATTCCTTGTCTCTATCCCACTTTTTATGTAGTTTTTTAAAAAAACTATCAAATATTTGTACCCAATAATCCAAAGCAAGGTGGTTTACGTTTCCATATTCTAACAAGTTGGTCTAGGAGTCTCTCTGAAAATTTCCTTAATCATAACCTGTGGCTGCAAGTTGAGTGGTGGAAATGGTGGATGCATAGGCTCAAAGACTTCATGAACTTTATCTTGGGTATTTTTATGACTATCAACTTGTGCTATCTCAAAAGGTTCATGACTAGGTTCTAGCTCTAGGTTTGTGATAATATTCTCAATTGTATCCTCAATATCTTGTGGAAAATCATCCATAGTTTCCATTACATTAGTCTTTGGTTCAAGTATTGAGTGTTCTAGTGCTTCCTCAGCCTATTCTTCATTATCTATGGTCACATTGGATACATTTTCAATTTCTTCTATAGATACTTCTCCTTCATGTTGTATGTGGGTTTCCCAGCATGAACGACCTCTGTTTGAAATCTAATTGGTTCATTAGGGCACTCATGAGTAGGTTGCTCATCTAACTCATCCTCCTTTTTCTCTTCCACCTCCTTAGTTATATTTTCCATTTCTATGTCTTCATATGTGTCTACATGATCTCCCTTCTCAACATCCATGGGAATAGCTTCCTTAGTCTTTTCTAGCTCCTCTTCATCATTGTCTAGAAATATTTGAATGTTTCTCCTAGGCTTTGAGGTTTTGGTATTTTTAGTATGCAACCTATGGGACCTCCTTGATGGTTTAGAGTTTTTCTTGATGAATTTCATTTTCCTTTGGAGGAAGAGGACTCAGGTGTGGATATATTTAGCAAAGCTTCAAAGCAACAAGACTACGATCAAGGTAGATTGGCCTAGGGTCCTTTTCGGGAGATGTATGGTTGTTAGGAATAGAATTTTCTACGATTACAGAATTTTTATAGGGAGAGAGGTTTCTACAGGGATGGAGGTGGAAGCTAATGTTTCAGGTGCAACCGTAGAAGAACTAGCTAATTCTCTTCTCTTTTTATTCTCGTTCCTAAAAAATCATTCATGTGTTTTCCCCGTAGAAAACTCTCCCCATTTTATTGCATAGTTTTCCATTACTAATGCATGTTTCACATACCTAAGGTGACAAGAAAATGGTGAGACAATGTATACCTACCCCTATAATATTCCTTACTCATTTTATTGAGGATTTTATGTAAGAATTTTGAGTACGTTGAAATGCTTTTGAATTTTCAAATGATTGAACAAATTCACAATGGACGAGTGTTTAACCGTGAGTACCTTCCCTCATAGGTGAATTAATTTATAACATACTTTGTAACATCAGCCCAAAAGGGTTTTAAATAATTACATAAGGTACCTTGTCTTTCACTAACAAATTTTTCATTGGGGTCTCCAAATTCTCTATGAGTTTCATCTATGCTAGCCTTTGTAGGATACAACTCTCCTTCGATGGGAGTCTGATTACTTCAGCCATAATTATGTTAACTACCTTGAATTTCAAACCCTTCATTATGGCATGTCTGTCCTTGAAGGTGGCAAAAAAATCTGTTACCATTGACTCATTAAATCCTTGAGATTTATTGATATAATTCATCCAACTACTGTCATGGAACTACTATAGAATTTTTTGGTGATTACAAAGTGAGAATGATTTGTAGGCTCGTTACTAATTATGTCACCAACCATTTTTTAATTCTATAACTTCTTTTAGCTCTGATAGGTAAGAAATCTTTACAGTTTGAATTTATTTTGCAAAAAAATGAATAAGTGTAAAGATCTCGAGAACTTGGTGTTTTTCGGAGTTTGTAGTCAACTTACACGTATCTTCAAAGGGCATGTATTAATTGGAATTGAAGGATGCACCTATGTGAGGTGACGAAGTGGGGTAACATGGGAGACAACTCAAACTATGGAAGGTGGAAGAAAATTATTGCAAACAAGTTTATTGATGACATGGCACAAATATTAATGACTACAATATTATAAACAATGTTTCCGATTGATTGTATTTAGGAAAACATTTCAAATTCCTATTTTGCGGGAATGGTGAATTGACACCTAAAATTTCTTTGCACTCTGAAATTTTTTTGTGAAGTAGTCCTAACCGATACCCTAAAAATTCTAGAATTTCAAATTTCAAAACTGAAATGTTCTGATTTAATGAATATTTGCCACTAAAAATTTCCCTTCCTTCCGGTTCATCTTTTAAAGTTGTTGAGGAATGATATGTTTAGTGGCCTTAGTATATTCATCTCAATGGATATTCAAATAATGAATAAAAGTGTTGTGATCAGCCTTCTTTGTGATCAACACCACTCAACTAACATGTTTTTTTTTTAACATTTCTATTTTACAGGTTTTGGTGTATTTGTTTCAAGGAGTGCATAATCTCTAACAGAAGGAGATGATGCAAAGACTAAAATGTCAAATTTCAAAAGCATGCAACAAAGCTCTATTTTTCTTTCTGTTGGAGAACTTGTGATCACATGAAGAAATAAGGATCAAATTACACCTACAAGCACTTATGAAGAAGATTGACACTAGAAATTATTAGTCTTCCCTCTCCAAGAATTAACTATCCTTACTAAAAACCTATAACATAAATTTGCATCACTCTATGAATCACCTGCAACAATGCAACACCTTAAATTACAACATCATAATGAATTTTCATGTATCCAAAGGCACAAATTATGACAAGGAACATGTCACAATAATTAATAAACTATGATACCAATCGACAACATATAAAAGAGCTATCATCCGGTGGAATTTAATAGTGATGTTGGGATGTCTTGATATTCACCATTAATGTAAAATATAATTTTCACATATTTTCCAAATATTTTTTAAGGATTTTTTTAGAGGGATCCCTAAAATTTTCTTATCCAATAGGTTAAAGTTCGACTTCAAATTTTATGTTCTCATCTCCATCCTTCTTTAACCTCCTCGAATTATTGCATAAAAGTATTCCTATCAGTTGTGTTTTTATACAACTTCAATCTATGACCGTTCACTAGAAGTTTGAATCTCACGGGATCAATGGTGGTGAGTTTCAAAGCCTTATTAGGAAATATTTTCTCAACCTCATATGGTCCTAGCCACCTTGTTCGAGTTTTCATGTGTGGTCCTTGTACTTGGAGTAAAATAAGAGAGACCAATCACCTTCTTGGAATTGTCTTGTTTTGATAAACCTTTCACGTCATTTTGATCGTTTTATTTTGTACCACCTTTGTATTGTAAACAACTTGCCTCCTCATTTCATCCAACTCATTGAGTTGGAGAATTTTTTGTCTTTGAATTTTAGACACATATATTCCTAATTGAAGTGCATTCCGTAGTGTCTTATGCTCAAATTCAATGGGTAGAACAATAGTCTTACCATACAAAAGGTCGAACAAAGATTGTAAATCTTGTTGTTGTGTTCCAAGTTGTATTGAACGCCCAAACTACTTAAGGAGCAGGTTTCGACTAGTCCCTTTTGTGGAGTGCAATGATTTTGGTCTAAATGGAGTATTTTTCATTGTTTGTTACCTCAACTTGGCCATTGGATTGGGGTTGATAAGCTGTAGATTTCCTGTGCATGATTTCGTATTCCTTGGCTAAATCAGAGATGACTTCGTAGTGAAGTATATACCTTAATATGTAACAATTTCTCTTAGCATACCATATCTTATGAGTATGTGGTCATATATGAATTTAGAAACCTTCTCACTCTTTTGATTTGGTAATGCTTTCACTTTTTTCCATTTAGTGAGATAATATGTGTACACGAATGTACTCTTTTCTCCGAGATTTTAGATCTATTGTGCCAATTAAGTCCAATCCCCATTTTTCAAATAGTTGTAATACTAGCTAAGGTTGTAGTGGCATATCATATTTCTTGGTGGGCCTACCCATTCTTTGGCATTTGTCATACCTTCGGCATACGGTGTTTCATCCTTTTGTAATATAGGCCAAGTAATACCATATTATCAACACGTTTTGTGTTGTTATTTTTCAAGAAAGTTTCCTTCACATGGCTCACTATGGCAGGCTCTGTGGATATCATATATTTCCTCATCATCTATGCATATCCTCATAACATTATCCTACCTGCGTGGAAGAGAAAACTAACTATCCAAGATAAATTCACACTTTTCTCAACAATATATTTCTTTTCAGAGTATAAATAGTATGGACGTGTTTTATTTGAGACAAAATAATTAGCTATATCATCATACCATGGTATTCTAGTGGATATGGAAAATAAGTATTCATCCCAAAAAGAGGCATCCATTACTTTATCTTGATATTATTCTCCATTCTTGAGAGAAAATCGAAACAACATTATATTTACCAAGTTTATCAACATTTGTAACATTAAATTCTTATATGAGTAGCAACCATCCGATTATTCTACTGTTTAAAAATAGTTTTTTGATCAGACATTTAATCACAACATAGTCGGTGTGGATAAATATTGGATCACCTATTATATAGTGCCAAAACTTGTTAATGGCATATACAACTACCAAAAACTCTTTCTTAGTGATTGTATAGTTGAGTTATGCATCTTTGCATGTTTTTACTTGAATTTATAGATTACATAATTAAGAATCCTATATCTTTTTGTTATAACAACTCCAATGGCATGGTCGAGGCATCAATTTGTATGTGAAATGGAAAATTCCAATCTGGTCCTCTCAACACAGGTGCAAAATCTAACATTTTATTTAATGTCGGAATGAAGTTTCACATTTCTTAGTCCACATAAAGGCAACATATTTTCCCAATAAGACGAAAAATGGTGCTGAAATTTGAATAAAATTTTGAATGAATATTTGGTAACATGACCTAAGAATATCGTCACATATTTTTTCTTCTTAGGTATTGGTATGTTTATAATCATAGACATTTTTGATGAATCTACCTGAATTCAAGTAGATGATAGATAGTGTCCAACACTATTCCTTCAGACATCATCAAGTGGCATTTTTCATTACTTAAGGATAGGTTATGTTCCTTGCATCTCTTGATAACTTTGTCTAAGTTGTTCATTGCTTCATCAAATGTACTGCCATAGACTGTAAAATCATCCATATATACCTCCATGTAATCATTGGTTAGATCTGAGAAGATGCTAAGAACTTATCTCTAAAATGTGGTAGGTGCATTACACAGACCAAAGGGAAGAACAAAGTATGAAAATGTTCCCCATGGGAATGTGAATATGTTCATGTCCTGGTCCTATGGTGTAATTTGAATTTGGTTATAGCCACTTTCACCATCTAGGAAAAAAAAATCTCATCAGTAAGAGTCAAGTACTTGATCTATAAAGGGAAGTGGAAAATGATATTTCTTAGTTGTTCCATTCAGTTCCCTATAGTCCACACATATCCTCCATTTTCCTTTCTTTTTAGGCACAATGACAAAGGGTGACACCCATTGACTATCTGAAATTGGATATATGCATCCATCATCCAATAGTTTCCTTAGTTCTTGTTTCGCTATATCTTTCTTTGTTGGGTTCATTCTTCTTTGTGGTTATCTTATTGGTTTGTAGAATTATTTGATGTATATCTTATGGTTATAGAGTTTAGGATGGATTTCATGTATTTATATGTAATCCCATGTTATTTTCATCTTATGATTTTTAATAAGATCAACTAAAAACTATTCTTACCGATGCTCAATGTTTTGTTCACATTCAATGGATTTTCGGTGCAATATCCACTTGTATATAAAGATCATTCATGGGGCATATACTTCTACTTATAGAATTCAATATACAATCATGTGGAAGAAATTTGGTGTAGGATGTAGTTCTTACCGGAAAGTTCATATTACTTTGCTCGATTGGATTTGATTCTCGGGATAACTTATGCATCTCAATTTTCCATCTTCTTCTTCACTATTACCATAATTTTTTTGTAGGATGTTAGAAAGAACATGATCTTCTTCTTTCCCATCAATTATGAATGACTTTTCCAACATCATGAGCTGATGGACTAAGCTCTTATCTTATTTGTGTTATTCCACCCAAATTGTATGGTCTTCTTCTGTGAATGGTTGTTCGGGGGGTAAAGCATAATATTTTTGGTTCCAATTATATAGTAGATGATCATATTACCAGATCTACATCTTATGAATGCATCAGCATTTGTTCACCATGGTCTTCCTAGGATGATAGGATATCCTCCCAAACTTGATTTTGGATGAAGGACAATAAAATTAGTAGGGTATTCCCAAGAGTCTACCACTACTACTACGTCCTCGAAGAATTCTTCAGGATTAACTATTGATCTATCTAAAAGTTGCAAGATTATGGTTATTGGTATTGTTCACTCTAAGTTCAAATCATCCATGATTTTTTTTTCATTGTGGTTATTGTTGCACCTAATTCAATCAATGTGTTCTTCATTACTATTTCATTGATTGTGACATTTACTAATGTTCTTCCAAGATATATGTGTTTAGGTAAAAATGAGTTCCCAAACATAATATTATCTACTCATCTAATGAAATTCATAGTAGATGGGTCTCTCCTTTTCCTACCTACTTTCTTTATGCATAAATATTAAACCAAATTGGTATACGTGGGTACATCCTTGATAACTTGAATCAATGGAATTTTGAAACATATGTATTTCAATGGTGACAAAATAAGAATCGATTCTAATTTTAGGTCATCTTCTTCTTTCATTGTAACCTTTCGGAAATGTTGGATCATTACCCGAGTTTTACGCTTGTTGGAATTTCGTGCGGGTTGTTGCAAACTAACATGTAACGTGTTCTTATGTTATTACAAGTCATCCTGTAGTATCTGTGGCTCTTCTACAATTTCAATAATTGTGGGTCCAGTCGTTGGAGGAAGTTTTCTTCCTGAGTGAAGATGGAAATTGTTAATATCAATGAGAATAGGTAGGGTATTTAGGTGGTTCGAGTGGAGTAGACTGTATGAGTTGATTTATTATTAGGATTAGGCATTGGTTGAGTAGGTAGTTGTGTAGCTTTTGGTTGGGAGCCTACTTTGGGGTTTGGCATGAGAGATTTCTATTACTATTGATAAGGAGGATAAGGATAATATTTTTGGTAGTTGGGAGGTGGTTTTTTCAACGATTGTCCTCCTCTCCAAGGTTTCTTCCATGATTGAGGAGATTGTTTCCATTGTTGTTATGGTTGGCCTTGGAATTAAGGTTGCCACTATTTTTGATATTGGTTAGGATATGGGGCTAAACCTTGAGGGTTAGCCCAAGGTGGGGGTTACATATATGAATTATTAGAAATTTTTAAAATGAATGCATAGGGTCTTGTGTCATACCTCCTTACCTTGGAGGCCATGGTTTTTGTTTGAGTGACACTAAAAACTTACATAGCCTCTATCTCCAACACCTTGAAATCAGGTGAATCTTCCCTTTCTTGAACAATGTTAACCAATTATCTGCATCTATAATCATATTTATTCCTTATACATGCATAATAATACTTTGTGAGTGCTTCTTATACATCTTCATTTTTCTTTTTCAAATGCGAGCATCTAATTGATTATCCATATCATTGACAATCTGTTGCTTCATTTTTTGAACATGCTAAAAATCTCTAACTTGGAGTTTTGGTAGCTAATCCACCTCTTGATCTTACATTTATTACCCTCTTCATAGTAGCTCTTGAGTAATTTTTACAGGCTTCACAGATTTGTTCAAAAGTATCTTTTGAAATGTCCCCTACTCCTATCAAATCCAGAGCATCCATTTCCTCCTCATTGATTCCCTTAAAAAGAGTAATTTGATGGAGTCAAGTGGTATTTCAGTGGTGTGTCTTGAATTTTGAATATAGAACAGGAACCTTTCCAAATAGTCTTCTAATGGTTCATCCTCTTTTTGTGTCATTATGTAGATTTCATCACCTCCTTTACTACTTTGTATGCAATAATCCTTGTGCTTCTCAAGGAACTTCTCCTTCATTTATGCCCACATGGTTACAACATTGCTTCCCAATCCCATGAACCATATAAAGGTTGAATCCTTCAATGTACCACTTTGAATAGCTTTAATTTGATTGCATCGGTAGTATAATCATAGCTTCTACAAAGAACATCAATATCAAACGAGTAAAGGTGTATCGTGTCTTCTATCATGGTTCCATGAAAGTTGGGAAAGGATGAGGGAGAAATATTCTTCATACCAATAACTACATTATTGTTAGTGATGGGGAAATATAAGGTGGTCACCACATTTCAAGCATTCTAATTTTAGTTCTTTTATCATCCCAAACTACTCAGGAGTAGCTACAGAGCCTTCACTTACAAGAATATATTCGAACAACAAACCTAATATGGAGGTTTCTTATTCATAATCTTGAAAATATTCAAAGGTAAATGAATATATTTTTGTTACTTGTGGATTAGGTAGAAATATACCATGGGCATCCCTTGGATAGTGCATGCATCAACTACTCAACTCATTCCTTGGAAATTAATAGGTGGGTTTAGTTAAGGTGAATTCCTAAATCCTAGAATGCTTGTAAGAAATGAAAAACCCTTTTCAAAAAACTCATAACTAGGTAGTATCCCGGAAATGGCACCAAAAATGGTGGTACAAATTAACTCAAAGTAATTATTATTTTTGTTATTAATCCATAGTCATTTAATAATCATACATAGGGACACAAACTTTAAATATTGTCTTTGTTGTATGCATAGGTATATATGTTGGGAGGTATAAGGGAAAATTATTGTCACTACAATTAGGAAATACAATGCTGAAAATGAATTATTTTATAAGCTGGAAATGAATACTATGGCTACCACCAAAGTATGTAAAAGGTATAGCATAAATAAAATATAAGGTGGTAAAAATCTAATCTAATCATGCAAGACACTATAATTGAAAAAAAAGGAGAGGGTTAGCAAACAATAAGTGGGCCCTGCCTTGGGTGTTAATCCCTCCTAATGCTTATGTCTACAAAAATTCAGCATAAATTAGATTTTATTCAATAGCATAAATATAAAAAATGGAACGTACTGACAAAATCTCTACCTATGGATCGATCCTTTTCACATGCCTTTGCATCCTTTTTATATTCTTCACTCAGAGGATACATGAAGAGACTTCCTTATTACTACAGCCCAATTTGATGAAGTAAAAGATTACAACCAAGTAATCTAGAGATTCTCATGCATGCAACATAACTGTTTAAAGAGGTGTCCTCATATAATGACATAACTTACCAAAATAGTTGATCTAAACTACCGAGTTATCAAATTAAATCTACTAGTTCCTTGTTGGAGTTGTAGAGCATAATCAGGTGATGAAATTTCTTCATGTTCTCATAACTTCTCCTTTAGAAACATGTGTAAAATTAGGTGAAGTGTCCATGTTGCTCAAGATTTATAGAATTACGGTCTTTTATATGTGTGTGACCTCCCTTGGCTACATGTGATTTTCTGAAGATGATTCCTAATTGTTGCATGTCGAGTTCTTATGAACGAGTCCCTTTACATTTTGAATGAGTTTTTTTGGTTGCATGTTAGTGGATACACATAAAAACTATTTGGAAATCAAGGTTGACATTTATTTGAAGCACTTTTTTATCATCATACTACATTTAGAAGAATAAATGAATCCATAATCCAAAAATAAAGTAAACTTAGTACTAATTATATTAATTAATATAAGTGCCATAAGTTCCAGATTCGAGTAGATATGTTCGGCGAAGTATAAGGAAACAAAATTTCAGAGGGTACACATGAATAAATAAAATACATTATATGTGGCATTTTAAATAGTAAATAAAAGGGATCATTAGCTAGATGTGCCACAATAACATATTTGAAGCTTAGCAATCACTATATAGTCACATATATTTTGATCTTTTCATCAAAATGGCATGACAACATAATATTCAGAGCATAGTGGTCACTAGGATTTAAATAAATAAAGTAATATATTTAAATCTTAGCATCCGCTAGGTTGTGCAACAACATATTTTTGGAAATTGGTTGTCACTATGATTTAACAGAAATAAGTAAGATATCATGAGCTTAGTGGCCTTTAGGTTATGCCACATGAACATACTTGGAGCTTAACAATGGATAGCTAGTTAAGGTTATTTTGAGTTTCGTGGCCACTATGTCATTATCAAAACATAATTTTCAAAGCATAACTATCACTAAGATTTAAAAAAATAAATTAAGATATTTGTGAGCTTAACTTCTGCTAGGTTATGTGCAACAACATATGTTTTGGGAGAATAACTTTCACTAGGATTAAACAAGTAAGATATTATGATATTTTGAATTCTAGGTTGCATCATTGATTCTGCTACAACAACCCTTAAGAGGGACCTGGTACCTTTGCGTGCTTCGAGTGAGTGCTCAACCTATATCCGAGTGATGTGCCAAAGCATGGTGTTTCAAGAGGAATGGCATATACCCAAGGATTTTCCTTCGGTTCTAAGGAAGCAGGCATAGTTTTCAGTCTACCAACACTTTTATATTGCACACTTTCTAATGGTAGATGGGTCATGGAGCCCCTAGTGAAAATAGTCTTACGCATTTTCCACATGATACTTCAAGGTTTAGTTCATCGTTTCACCAACACATGAAGGTTAGTGTTTAATACGAGACAAGATGGAATGTGAATACCACACGTTGTGGAAAACATATGGATATCTAGGGAACAATGCATACAACGAGAGTAATATCTCGGAGATTTTGAGCATTAAACCAGAGACACTTTCCATTGTAAATATCGCGGCCGCACTGATATACCTCCAACTTAAGCTGAAAATGGAAAATAACAAGTATGTGGAAAATGAGTTCATGCTTCTAGGGCCACCAAAGGGGAAGCATACCATGGAGAACATTCTGGCACCTAGGCCCTCTAAACCCAAGTAATATGACGAGGAAGAGGATGAAGAGCAGGAGGATAATAACGGCTTGGTGTGGAGGAGGAAGTAGCCATCTGGCCAGAAGGAGCACGTGTCAACTTCATAGGGAGAAGGAGTTACTAGGGAAGAGCATGGTGACCAAATATTTAAGAAGGTATTCAAGCGCACAAGGGTGCAAGGAGAAACCCAGCAAGTAAAGGAGCCAGAGGAGAAGAAAAGAAGAAAACTTAGGCCAGGTGAGGAAGCAAAAGAATCTAAGGAGAAGGCACCCTCATATCTAGCAGAAGAAGAGCCTCAACATGAGGAGGAAGAGAAAAGGGAAGGAGGAGAAGGGGAACAATCAGAGGCTACACAAGATAAGGGTGAGGATACATCTATTATTCATAACCTTGATGCAGCCATTCCAAGAGGGCAAAGATCCCATCGAACAGGTGAGGGTGCCAAGGCACATACCATGGGATATGTATAAGACCTAAAGCTGATTGTTCACGCTCGTTTCAAAGCACCATCGAGAAAAAGGATCTATTTGGATGGGCGCTCATGGATGAGGACAAGGTGACTCTGTGTACATGGAAGCAACTTTCATGGTCAATGCACACACATATGGATGAGCCAAACTTTGATGTCGGTGAAGAATCATGTGCATCAAGATGATTGAAGAAGGCACCTGAAATAAGGCACATGAAAATCAAGCCAATGGTGATGACAGATGAGCAGGTAAGCAATGCTCTGGTAAAGGTATCTACTGAAGTAGCAAGAAGAAACATTGATAAATCTGCTACCATTAAGGTCTGACAGAGAAGCTGAAAGCCAAGGATGTGGAGATAGTGTGCCTAGTGTAGGAAAAGGACCTGATTAAGAGAAAATATGACACTTTTGTTAGTATGGTGGAGGAAATTGGAGATGATGTCCTAAAGGTACACCTGCATTTGGAATCCCAAGTACCAAAATAATTTCCTTCTACGATGCACTATGTAAAGACAATGATAACATTAGTGTTGGAGGATGAAAAGGTGTGTATATCAAAACAGCCCAAGGACCCGCGGAAGAGGCAGAGAAAGTGCAGGCTGCAGTAGTAAGGAAGATTGCTACTTATGAGGGCCTACTGCAAGCCATCCACAACGATCTGAAGAAATCTGATCATACACTAATGATATGTATAGCTCTAGACACGCTGTTCAGTGGTAAAAACATTGGAGGAAGATAATGAGGTGTAAAAGGCTATGAAGGATGCAACCCTAGGCTGCACTGAATGATTAATCCTGGTGAAGAAGAAGTGTGAGACACTAGTTGCAGCACAGGCACCGCATAAGGAAAGGTTAGATGAGCTTGGAAAGCTCATTGCTCAAAAGATGGATATATTGGAAGGGGTGTAAACCTCTATGTCAAGCGTAATGCTTGTGATACAGAATGAGTAGGGAAAGCTAACTATGGAAGAGCTATATTCTATCATTGTAGATGTGCCAGAGAAGGCAGGAACGACATTGATAGAGTGGGAGAACTTGGAAGTAGATATAAAAGAAGAATATCTAGAGTTTCTGCTTTAGAATGAAATGGAGGAGCCTGAGGCCTGAACATTTTTTTTTTTTGTGTATACCTTATTCAAAATTCTTTATTTATCCATTCTTTGTGTAAGTTTTGGACATCACCATTGTTGAGGCGACAATGAGATTAGTGTGGGGTAATGTTGATTAGAGAAAACACTTAGTAGAACTCACACATAGAGTCCGTGTGGGAGAACAACGCAGGAGCAAAGGTGTGAAGGTATAGGAAGGCGTCACGCGTGGAGGTGTAGAGTTAGACTTTCAGGACTTAGCCAATTTTGGAGATCAGGGCTATTCTTAGAGGTTGGCATGTGGAGCACACAAAGTGATGTCGAGACTTGTGCGCCACTCTTCGTGGAGATTTCAAAGAGCATGTCAAATAGATAGCATGGGCATAATCTAAGAATATATCTCCCTACTATAGTTAACTATTAGTGATCTATAGATAGCATACTTGCATGTATGGCTATAGTTGTAAAAGGTGTGTGGCTATTATTAGCATGTGACCTATTTTGGTAGAGTTAAGCGGTGAAGGGCTAGTCCCCACCCTATATATATGTAATGAATTACTTAGTAAGAGATAGATAGGGACACATACTACTGAAGGGTTAGAGATACATGAGTGCATGAGACTGGATAATTGTAATAGATCCATGCATGCATGTATGGTATTGTATGAAGCTTTTATACTATTGGTATGATGAATATATGAATAATATTGGCCGAACAACGATTGTCTAATATTTTTTTCAATGAATACTATTATTATCATGATGATTTACACTTAAGCGCTTATCGATGCAGTACAGTGTAACGATGTATAGATGGATTAGTTTCTAAATATATGTTTGTTATAGTACTTCATCATGCTACCATTCTGCTATAACAACCCTTAAGAGGGATCTAGTACCTTTTCGTGCTTTGGGTGAGTAGTTAGCCTATCTTTGAGTGATGTGCCAGTGTGACTAGGTGTTATCAAAGAATTCTAGGCTGCATCAATTAGCGGAGTTGTTAGGTTATGCCACAACATATTATTTGGAGCTTATGGTTTCTATGGAAATTTCAAAAGATTGTTTGAGATTAGAGGTCACTATGAACTACCACAACATAATATTTTAAACATGGGGGTTGCTAGTATTTAATAAAATTAAAGAATGATATATTTAGCTTAGCATCTACTAGGTTATGTTGCAACATATCATTCGGAGGTTATATTTAACTAGGATTTAACAAAAAATTAATCTATTTCAAGCTTAGCGGTCACTAGGTTATGCCACAATAATATATTTTGAGCTTAGTGATCACTAGATAGTTACATATATTTTGAGCTTTGCGGCCGTATTAGCACTATCAAAAAATAGTATTAAGAGAGTAGCGGTCACTGGGATTTAATAATATAAAGTAATATATTGCGAGATTAACATCGTAAGGTTGTGCAACAACATATTTTTGGGAGATTAGTAGTCCATAGGATTTAATAAAAATAAGTAAGATATTGTGAACTTAGCGGCCACTAGGCTATACCACATTAACATATTTAGATCTTAGTGATATCCGTTATTAGGATTTTGAGCTAATCTGCATCTAGGTACTTCTATAATATAATATATCAAGCTTAGGTGTCACTATAATTTAACAAGCAAAAGAATGTTTTTTTTTTGCTTAGCATCTACTAGGTTATGCCACAACATAATATTTATATCCTAATAGTGGTTAGGATTTTAAAAATTAGATTAAGATATTAGAAACCACTAGCTTATGCCAAAAAAACATATTTGGAGCTTAGCAGTCGCTAGGTAGTTTTGATATTTTGATATCTTTGGCCACTAAGGAACTATTAAAACATAATATTCGAAGAAAATTGGTCATTAAGATTTAACAAAATAAAGTAAGATATTGTGAGCTTAGCATTAGATACACTAAACCACAACATATTATTTAGATCTCAACGGTCTCTTGGATTTAAAAAATAAAATTAAGATAGTATGAACTTAGTGGCCTCTACGTGCTGCCACAACGTAATATTTGGAGCAAACGTGATGAGATGATTTTACAAATTAAAAGAAAATTTTGTGAGCCTAGCGTCCACTATATTTTTCCACAATAACATATATGAAGCTTAGTGGTCAATCGGTAGTTCGATGTAAAACAAAAACTACATGTTTAGATAAGATTAACATTTGGAATTTATAGACGAAAATTCAATCAATTATAAATATTATTCTATTTACATTACATACATATTTCATTTCTTGTCCGTCTATCTCAAATATTGTTTGATTATGCTAAAATATAAAATAATAGCCTAATCTAATGAAAGTTTGTAGTAAATAAATGAATACCAAAATACGAAATAATACCCAAGCAATGAAAATATAAAACCTAATCTACAAAGAATGGTAATGCCTTATCGATTCAAAGATTGTGTTGGACTATATCACGGTGGAGATCAGCTAAACAGAGATGGGGGACCATCACATAGAAGCCAAGAAAATTGGAGATCCAAAAATTTTTACTTGAATGGGGTGCCTAGAGAAGGATATGGGTGCCTGTGGGAACCCTGGTTTGGATTCTGGGTTCCTTGGTCTACGTAGATTATCAGAAAACCTCCTCTGAGGTGTTGCAAGAGGTTCACACTTGTTCACCTTTTATCACATGTTTGTTTCGAATTTCTGAATGTCTATGTAAATTTGAAATGAATGAATCACCTACAAAACCCTAAATAAAGCACCAAACCTAAAAAGAAATATGTAAATGAATGGGTTAGAATGTCCTTAGCTAACAAAATGATGGTCTTATTAGAGCACTTTGCACTACCGAGAATGTGTGTGTGCGTAGAATTGTTCCCTAAGTTTCTCTTTTGCAAACCGCACTTGAAGTAGAGAGCAAGTAGCTAGATGTAGAATGTAAATAATTTATGCATGGAAACAATAGACTCCCCTCATATGAAGTGTGATGCGAGATCAACTAGCATTTTTCCCTTGTTATGGAGATAGATGGATGTAAATGGAGCTATAGATTCCTTTGATGAATGCGACCATAGGTGGAGATATCGGATGCTCGCCATTTTCATTATCTTATTGTGCTCACATAACTTTATATTTATATGATTCCTTTGCTTGAATTTCATAATTAACACCAAAAATGTCAAATACAAAAAAGACATGATTCTCAAATGGCTAGAAAGGTCCCAAAAAGTGTGACTAAAGTAAAAAGAGGACAAGGGTTCCCATAGGGGGGGAGCACCTAGTGCTAGCATCTTGGATGGGTGCTAATGTTCAGAATGACAAATTCTAAAAGGTGAAAAGACAAATTGATAAAGTACAAGTGCAAGACTAAAAGCAGAATCATAAATAAAAGTAAGGTGGCCAAATATATGGGTTAATTAGTACTTTTCTAACTTAGGACTCATGAACATAGTAGTATGTGATTGACACTAGATAATTACCCAATGTGCATGATTTTTTGTCTATACTACCACTTATGATTGATGCAGTTCTTCCTTAATTATGGGATGGTGTTGATCTAATTCCACATGTAAAGTCATATCTTGAATTTGTATCTTTTTGTGGGGTATTTTGTATCATCTATCATTTGTGCCATACAAAAGGATTATTTACAAATCTTATAAATTTTATCTATCTTTCCTACCTCCATAATTAGGTTTCGAATAACACACTAGCCTTGTCAAGCAAAACTGATGAGTGGAATTTGGTTTTTTTGCAATTTCCTTTAGTATCTATTTTCTATAGTTTTTCCCTAGTTTTAGAGACAATATTAATGATATGTAAAGTTTCTCCTTAATTTTCCTCTATTATTCTCCTTTGAAAATTAACCAATAATATCCTAAGTGATATAAAAATCTTCACTAGAAACCAATTCTTGATTTTTTAAAAATACTTCCATGATAGAGGCTTCTGCAAAAATATGATTTCATCTCAAAATAAGGTCATCAAACTAGAGAGATAGTTATCTTACCTAATCTTTTCATTCCCTTATTATTTCCTTTGTATAATTAGCATATGTCCGACATATACCAATATCATCCATGGTTAATTTTGGTTGCTCAAACGTGCACCCACGTCTTGGATCTTGGAAGGGCCGAGGTGTTTGAAACCACAATGGAACCTTCCCAAGTTGTGGGACCTTGTGAGCTTGGGATGGATCTCTAGAGAAGGTCGGTTCCTCTATCTATTTCTACTACTATTGCTACTCCTAGTGCTGAAAGGGGAAACTAAGCTAAGAATGCCAAGGGACCAGGGAAAGAAGGATAACATGAAGTAAACTACACTAAAAGGTGATAGCACTAGAAAAGAGGGATGAACATTATCTTTTTTGAGTGAGAATGACAAGGAATGTGTGAAAGGAGGCTAGGAACGAGTAGCACAACAAAACACACATTCACCAAATCGTTCTCATGGAACACAACCAAATATGAGACTATAGGGGACTTGAAGTAACACAACCAACACAGAAAACAAAAGAAAAGGTAAAAAGAAGGAATGAAAATAGGTTAGGATAGAGAATAATCACAAAACAATGCTTCTATTACTTCCATAAATGCATAGAATTATTACAATGATGAATGACGCTAATATCCAAATACAAGGGCCATACATAGAGTTACGCAACTCACAATAAAGAAAATATGGTTTCCTTAGAAAAATGCATAAGAATCAGAATGTCCAACATAAAAAAAGATCCTTGCTATTACATTTATAGATAAATACATGGAGGAAGAATGGAAAAGGAGGGAAAACCTGAATTTGAAACACAACCACCAATAAGAAGCATTCAATGTCTGTAAATCCACTTAGAAATCTATGAAGTATGCTTCCCCATGCCTATTTGATGTGTTGAAGACAAAGGAGGGTAGATCATACCAAATTGGGTGGTTGAAGCAATCAAATCTACTCATCAATGTTCAAAGAGATGTTTTTCCATTTCTTACCTACCAGATCTACCCAAATTTAAATTTTGAATTTCTAGAACTGTAGGTGATGTCAATAGCTCTCTGAAAAAACCAAGTGCATGCCGATCGAGCTCTGTAGTAGAAGATATGGCTGTCAGAAGATGTCAAAGTCATTGGTATATGCAAAACACGTGGCACACACTAATTGGCTGAGATGATGGCCAAATGTACAAATATTTGTCATTTCTGCCACGTGTTAATCATTCATTTGTTGTAAGGATTCAACACGCTTTGACTAATTTCATGTGACACACTTAAGCGTATCAAATGATGATCGACATAAAAGGACATGAGGAAAGGGCACAGGTAGAAAATAGAGGAAGGTAAAGAGGTGGCACGTGTAATGCGCACAAGGAGACGAAGCAAACTGGTGAGTAGAAAATGTATGGTTAAAGAACAACTATTACAAAGTAATGGGCATGGTGTGTGAAGGGACAAGGACTTAGTAGTAAGTGCGAGGCATGTGGGATGAGAAGAAATTGACTAGGAAGAAGGTGAACACATAGAAGGTGGGCACGAGGGGATGGAAAAATGAAAGGGGTGCATACGTAAATTGCAACCAAGGGAATGTGTCGATGATTTTGAGCACACACAATTCTTCAATGGATAACTTTGGGCTGAATGTGTATGCAAGTTATCCAAATTGTTAGGAGAGCTATTTAGATAAAAATTTTAGTGACTTTTGGGGCCATCTACCTGCTAGATGAAAGTTATCAGTAGCCTAAAGCATCATTGGGCATGGAGTCTACTTGTTCAATCATGAAAATGCCCCTGTAATCACTTGAGAATAATTTTTGCACTTTGTTTCGAATCTCGAGAATTGCTTTGAGAGAAGTTTTGAATTCTAGAAGTAAAAAACAAGTGTGCACAACAAGCAAACGAGGGGAAAGAACTATGTACAAACAAAAAATGTGCGTGGAGCACACTTTGAGGAATTGAAACTACTTTAATATATATAACATGATGTAGCAAACCTAATGGAAGGGTTTGAGATAGATCTCGTTTACTGGGATTTGCAAAGTGCGCTTCCATCTAGGTGAGTTAACTCGAAAGAGTTAGATTCTTTACAGGACTTGATGATGTATGGGTCACTCCAAAGTGCATCAAACTTTGAATGACACCTTGGTTTAGCTCTGTCAACATCCCATTTTAGAACCAAGTCCCCAACTTTGAAAGCTTGAGGCCTAGCCTTTCTGTCAAACCATTTCTTTGTTGCTTGTTGATGTTGTTCTAGGTTGATCATTGTAGAGTTTGAGCTCTTCAAGATGAACCAACTCTGCCATCTTGATTTCTCTCTGATCCATGCCCTCAAATTATAGCTATTGGGTAAGTGCCAATGAATTTAATTCTAGTGTCAAAGGAAGGGAATCCTCCTTGCAATAAACAAGCTTGTAAGGTGAAGTTCTTATTTCCTTTTTATTATGATTCTATCTACCTAGAGTGCGCGTAAGACCTTCATATGCCACTATTTTTGGCTGATGTTCATTGTGAACTTCATAATTCTGATTAGGTTCATGTTTGTTGATTCTTCTAGATTGTTGCCCTGAGGGTAATAGTTGGAAGAGGTTTTAGAGTAAATTCCTAGAATTAGAGCCCAATCTGTGATTTTAGCACCAAGAAAGGCCTTTGCATTATTAGGGATAATGGTTTGAGGAACACAAAACCTTGTTTTTAAACCCTCAAGAAATTCAAGGATGAATGACTCAGTTTATTCCTTAAGCACAAAATTTTTTGTCCATCTAGTGAAGTAATCTGTAGCTGTCAACACCCATTTATGTCCAGCGCTTGAAGGAGGATTGATCATGCCTATGAATTCAAGACCCCATTACACAAAAAGGCTGATCCGCTTGGATTGGTCGGGAGGGGGAGTGCTACCAATATGATCTTTATTATTGTAGTCTTGGCAGAGAAGTGTCCACAAGAGAATCCATCATGAAATTCTGCTAACACTTTTTCAGTTTACGTGCCATTGATACATCTTAACAACACGCCATCTAGATTCCTTTTGAAGAGAAGTCCATTAATCAAAACATAAGGGATAGATTGTAACCTCATATGCATTCTTTTTTTTCTTTGTTCAAACCAAGAGGGTACGTGCCCTCATAAAGGATTGCGATCATGTCCTTCATCCATTCGTGTGCATGCGAATGTATGTTTTGATCAATTTCTACACGTGGGAGAGACTCATCCAGAAACAATGAAGCCTTAGATTCATTCTACGCATCCTCCGTAATCTACTTGCAAAGTGCACTACCTCTTACTAGTTTTGTGGTCTTAATAGTGACATCATATTCCATGATTTTAGTCACCCATCATGCTCTCTTCTCACTAATATATGCTCCCATGATGAAATCTATGACATATGAGTGGGAGACTAACACCTTGATATGATTTGTGGTGAGCATACTTTTGAATTTATTGAGCGTGCACATGATGGCAAAGAATTACTTCTCTGTGTGATTGTATTTCAATTCATAATCCTTCAATGTCTAGATGAAAAGGCCCTTTGGATATTCTATTCTTTGTTCATTTTCTTGTGTTAGGATAATAACAATGCTTGTATCGAGTGCCATAAGCATAAAGGATGAAATCTTTTGAGTAATCTATATTGATGAGTGTTGGTGCATCAACAATCTCTTTCTTAATCTTGTTGAATATTTCTCTTCCTTCTCGTTGTCCATCTGAAGGCTATATCCTTCTTGAGCATAAGGGTGATGGGCTGAACCAGTCCCAAAAAGTTAGGGATAAAACACCTAGAAAAGTCAATCTTGCCAAGGAAGGATTGTAAGGCCTTTTTGTGAACTGCAAAGGAAAGGGCTAGGATGGCTGAAAGGTGCTCAGGATCAATCATGATGCCATCCTTTGAAACCACATGGCCCAAGAGCTTACCTTGTGCCACCACAAAATTACACTTCTTTGGGTTAAGAGATACCCCAAATTCTCTGCATCTCTTAAAGACCTTTTCTAGGTGTGCCATGTGATCCACACTCTACTTTGAGAAGACAGTTATATCATCAAGGTAAAGTAAGATGAACTCATTAATGTAACCTTTAAAGGTAATATCCACGGTGTGCTGAAACATTATACCTGCATTTGACAGACCAAAGGGAATTTTTGATATGCATATGTTCCCCACTTGGTTGTAAATGTTGTTTTGAATTAGTCCTCTTCCTTGACTAGGATCCGGTTGAAACACGAATACCCATTTATCATGGAGAACATCGTGGGCCAACTACTGAGTCTATAAAATCTACTCCATTGAAGGAAAAGGATAATGATCCTTTAGAGATGCCTTATTCAAATCTTTAAAATCAACACGAGTCCGATTTCACCATTTTTCTTACGCACTGGAACCAGATTTGCGACCCAGGTGGAATATTTGATGGGAAAGATAATTTTTGCCTCAACGAGTTTGGATAACTCCTTTCTCGTGAGGGGTTCTATTTTTGGATTGACTGGCCGATGCTTCGTCTCACGCTGGGATTTATACCAGGATCAAGGTCAATGTAGTGTTGAGAAATACTTAGATCAAAACCTTTGAGGTCTTCATACTCCCATGAGAAAAAATCACTGTATTTTTGACAAAGAGAGATGAAGGCCTATTTTTCTTCATGCACACAAGTCCTACTAAGCAGTAGCTCTTTTCTGCACACAATAGTAATGAAGGAGCAATCCTCTTGCACGACGCGCATGTATCTTTCTTCACCCTTGAACTCATCATCAGGGCTAAACATTTTATCTAAGGTGACCAGCCCTTTAGGTAACTTATTTGTCTTTAGTTGCATTACTTGGTCACCATAGTGTCATGTAAGTCACCTTGTATAGTTGATGAAAATTTAGCTTCATTATGGATAAACTAGACAATCTACATGTCAATGTCAAACACTTGTTAGTTGGTGTTATTATGCGGAATGGATGTTCGATTACCATATTAATGTGTTGAGTTTTCCTTTGACAAAGTCATTAGCAGAGAAAAGCGTGAACCGAGCGAGGTCATTTGGTCGGAGTTCTTTGTTTATTTTTGCGGTACTACTGTGGAGGTTAAGGGCATCAAATCTCTCAAGTAGGTCCCAAAATCTATATTTATAAGCTCTAAGAAGCTTATTCTTTATCTGACATTTGTTGGTGACCTGGTGGATGATCAATTCTATGTCCCCAAAGATTTGTAACACTTTAATTTTCTTCTTTTCAGCAATGAGCAAGCCATGCACCAACGCTTCATATTCTACCACATTGTTAGAGCATGAAAACTACAGTCTATGTGCGAAGAATAATTTCACAACCTTAGGGGAAATGAGAATCACTCCTACTCCCACATCATTCTTGCTTTTGGATCCATCAAAGTATAACTTCCATTGACCAATTTTAACTTTGTCTCCCATGAGCATGTACGGAAGCGTAGTGTCTTCTTCTAGAATGCAACATGTACAATCCCAATTTCATAGGCTTCTAGTTCTTCATCATATGGATCAAATTTGTGATGCCTTTCTTCCCATTCATCAAGCACTAGTTCTAGATCAAAGCATGGAAGAGACTGCTCTTTAGGAACTGAAACTTGTTCTTCTTGGATAAGATAATTGGCTTGGAGAGGGGATGGGACATATGGCTCTACATGATAGGAAAATATAGAATTAGCTTGTATGGTAAATTAGGTACCATACCTTGTCTTGAGTAACATATGATACCAATCGGAAGATAGGTAACCACCCACCTTGGCAATAAATTCTCTTGATAGACATAGGGAAAACAGAGGAGGCGAGTCAATAATTGACACATCTTGAGTAATTATCTAGCTTGGACATTCATGGAGGGTTAACTCAAGATCCTTGATGACTCCTAATTTGGTTATAATTGAGCCATCAAGTTATAGGACTCATTTAGACAAAGGGCTATATTTTAGACATAATACATCGGCTATCTTCTTAGGCATAACTGTGAATACTAGCACCTAAGTCAATTATGTAGTTATGCACTAGGTGTTTGCCTATAATTAAGGACATGTAGAAGGGTGGGGTTTTAACAACTTTACTTACTTGTTTCTCCTCTTCTTTGGAATATTTTGATAGAAGCACGTGGATTTTTAATTACAGTCAATGCATGGGAGTTGTGTCGAGCTTCATACAACAAGTCCCACTTTGAAATGGAATGGTTAGCACATCCCAAATTGTGGCATTTATGTTTGTTCTCTTTATTTGGTCAACAATGCTAAAATTAGCCCCCATCTTGTGCATTTAGGGGAACAACATCCCTTCTTGACTATTGAGCATGAAGTCTAAATTTTAGTTAAGGCAGAGGCTTGGCCTACCAAATGAGGGGTGCATGCTTTTTAGATGGATCTTTACAAGGGGCCTCTGTGTAGGGATTTGAGCACTTTTATTGCATAATGCCTTATCTAATTCTTTCTTCTTTTGAGGATCTTCTTGTGTTTCCGGGGTTATAACCTGCATGCCTGACTCTAACATTATTTTCTTGTATCTCGTGTTGTCTTCAACTTGGGCATGTAGCCTGTTTCTATCTTCTATAGCTTGATTGGTTGTCTAGAAGTCCTCCATGCCAAAGAACATCAAAATTGGACTCGGGGAACTTCTTATTCTTATGGATTATCTCGCTTCATGGGCGCTTGTTGAGGGCTCACAGGATGAAGCATTCTGGATCATGAAGGCTTGGGTATGTGCAACATTAGCACAATAATCTTGACTATGAGGCATTTTTCAAGGAAGCACCATTCGAATCTTATGCAAAGTTGTTACGAACTAGAACAAGCACTCGATTATCTTTGGGTCTTTGGGAGAGAAGTCACATGAGGAACAACTTGCAAGGGTAGATGTGCATTAGGTTGTCATCATTGTTGTTCTGCTGATTAGGTGCATATCTTTGATTTCCATATTGATTCTGTTAGGGATGATTTCCTTAGCCATACACTTGATTAGAATTGCCTCTATAGGCTTGCACTGCTTACTTTTCTAATGATATGACCTTGTTTGATAAATTTCTGATCAAGGCCTTCAATTCTTCATCTTCCTTTTACTATGATGGAGAATAGGATGTTGAGGCAAATGGTTATGCACTGCTCATTCTCGGGGATAGGAATAGGGGCCATAGAAGGTTGGGGTGCCTATGAAATTTCTCGGAACCAGGGCATGGGCGGTCTAGGAGCCAACTTCCCTGTGTGAATGAGACTATTTTCGCCATTACTACAATACTATAAGTATGTTGGTAAAGTCCTACCCCCATAGATTGGATCATAACTGAAATGTCACTATTGAGTGCCTTCAGATAATAAAGGAAAGCATGTTCAGGTGTAGGTTTTACCACAAGAGGAAATACGTCCCTAGTTTTATGAAATCGATGTTGAAATCAATCATCTACTCAGTGGGCGCCCTCTTTGTTGTTGTCAGTTGCTCCACCAAAGATAGGTGATCTAACTTGTCTTCAAAATAATTACATAGAGTTATTCCTAGCTCATCCCAGGTGCTAATAGATCCAAGTCTCAAGCCTCTATACCACTAAAGTGCTTTACCTTTGAAAGAGGCTACAAACAACCTGACTACTACATCATTATGTGTGATCAGATAGAGTGAACACACATTTGCTACATCCTAGATATGCTCCTGAGGGGTGACTTGATTCTCACTAGTAAAGTAAGGAATACTCTTGAGTGTGCCATTTGGCATATCATGTTGCACGACCAGGAGTAAGGGACTCCCTCCATCAAAGTTTGCAAAGCTTCTTAATGGAGGAGGTTGCTGATGTGCCATTGTAGGGACGACAAGGTTGAGTGTTTTGAGGAGGAGTTAAATGGGCATGGCATGCTGGAGATAGAGATACATGCATGGGATTTCTAGAATGAACTCTTCTTGGGGATAGCTAGAGGTATTCAAAAGAATCTTCAGCTGCTTGCACTTCTTCTTGTGTGCACCCTTCTCATGAAAGGTGCTCAGGACTATTGAAACAAATATCTTAAAATGTTGGGAGTCGCCATATGTGTTTGAAATGAGCCTCCAAAGGCTAAAACACTAAGTTCACACACCAAAACTTAGAGATATGAAATTTGAGCTTTTAATGTTGGTCCCACTGGGCATGCCATAAACTATTGGTTTATCAAACGTGTACCCGCGTCTCAGATCTTGGAAGGGTCGAGGTGTTTGAGAACACAATGGAACCATCCGCAATTTATGAGACCTTGCGAGCTTGGGATGGATCTCTGGACAAGGACAGTTCCTCTATCTATTTCTACTACTACTACTACTCCTAGTGCTAAAGGGGGAAACTAAGCTAAGAATACCAAGGGGCAAGGGAAAGAAGTAAACTAAACTAAAAGGTGATAGCACTAGAAAATAGGAATGAACACTATCATTTCTATGAAAATGACATGGAATGTGTGAAAGGAGGCTAGGCACAAGTAGCACATCAAAACACACATCCACCAAATCGTTCTCATGGAACATAACCAAATATGGGACTGTAGGGGACCTGAAGTAGAACAACCAGCACACAACGTAAAAGAAAAGGTAAGAAGAAGGAATGCAAACATGTTAGGATAGAGAATAGTCACAAAATGATGCTTCTATTACTTCTAGAAATGTACTGAATCTATTCTAATGATGAAGGAATCCAATATCCTACAACTCAAAATATAGAAAATATGGTGTCCTTAGAAAAATGCATTAGAATCCAGAATGTCCAACATAAAAAATGATCATTTCTCTTACATTTATAGATAAATCCATGGAGAAAGAAGGGAAAATGAGGGAAATCCTGAATTTAAAACACAACCACCAACGAGAAGCATTAAATGTCTACAAATCCACGTGGAAATCTATGAAGTATGCTTCCCCATGCCTATTTGACATGTTGAAGACAAAGGAGGGTGGATCATACCAAATTGAGTGGTTAAAGCAATCAGATATACTCATCAATGTTTAGAGAGCGTTTTATTGTTTCTTACCTACCAGATCCGCTAGAATTTGAATTTTGAATTTTTTGCACTTTGTAGCTAATGTCATTAGATCTCTAACAAGTCTAGGCGTGCACCGATCGAGCTCTATAGTAGAATATATTACTATCAAAAGATGTTAGAGTTGTTGGCCTACGTAAAACACGTGGCACACACCGATTGGATGAGATGGTGGCCAAATGTACAACTATTTGTTATTTCTACCACGTGTCAATCATTCATTTTTTGCAAGGATTCAACGCCATGTTGGTGTGCTTTGATTTGGTTGTATGCAACACACTTAAGCATATCAAAATTTGATCTTGCATAGAAGGGCATGAGGGAAGGGCACACGAGAGAAAATAGAGGAAGGTGTGGAGGAGCACACACATGATGCACGTGGGGAGATGAATAAAACGGTGAGCAAACAATGTATGGTTAAGGTGCAACTATTACAAAGTAATGGGTGAAGCACCACGAAGGGCCAAGGACTCGGTAATAAGTGCGAGGCACGTGGGATGAGAAGAATACCGATCATGCAAAGAAGGTGAACGCACAAAAGGTGGGTGTGAGGGGCAGTGGAAAAAGGAAAGGGGCACATAGGTAAAACGTGACCAAGGGAATGTGCTAATGATTTTGAGCATGCACAATTCTTTAATGGATAACTGGGGCGAGAATGTGTATGCAAGTTATCCAAATTGCTAGGATAGTTATTTGGATACTAAATATAATTGAAGGGCCTTGAAAAATTCCTTCTTCAAACTCTTCCCTATATATATTAATGTTTTCTACATTAATCCCATTGATTTAATGATATTTTTGGCATTCTTAATGTATGATTGTTCCTTCATTTTCACGTCATTGTATTTCTTTATAGAATTTTCTATGCTACACAATTCCTCTTCTACATTAGAAAGCGTATATGTAGGAACTATTTCTTTTAATTCATTTTCAATCTCTTTTATTTCTAACATGTACTCCTCTCACTAATTCTATAGCTACTTTAATTCTATGCCTTATCAAGGATTCTAAATCTTCCTCATATTGCACCACTTAGTATCCTTTGGCTTTTTGTTAATTTGTAAGAGAGAAGAGATATTCTGAAGTTTCATGCTAGATAATGACTTGATGTCTTAACATTTTATCTTTGGTTATCATTTTCAAGGTTTATGTCCTTGGATTTAGTTCAATGTTTATTAAGGACTCTTCTTGTGCCTCCCAGTTCCGGTTTTCTTTGTGATAAATTTCAGATTCCTCCACCCAATCTTATCTCACCTCATGTGGAGTGGAGGAAGAAGATTGACATGATCACACTGGCTCAAATTTGAGTTTCCATAGTTAATTATTATTCATTTGAAGAAGATAAGATATATGCCACAAAATTTGGATCTTCATTTAGTGTGGTATTGAGTTCTTGAACCTTAGATAAATTTTTAATTGATGGAGAAAAGTGAGAATGGGGCTTTCATGAAGGTTTTGAGTAATCTGTTTCCTTTTTCTTTGTATATTCCTTTTTAATAGTTTGTCTAGGAGGGGAATTTCCCTATTCTTCTTCATATTTTCCTTAAAAGGATGTATTCTATTTTAGAAATCCATAAATATTCATTAGCATCATTCTCATGTGCATAGGATATATTTATATGTCCTCTAAGTTTTTATTAGATAAGGTAAAAACAGGATTGGCTCCTAGGGGCCTTACAAAAGGAGGAACAAGAACCAATGAGCAAGAAAGATACAGAAAAGTCCTCTAAAGGAGTTAAACATGCTTAACTCAGACAATGAAGATCAGGACTTAAACCAAAAAAGGACAGAGAGAAAAATAGAGAAAAGAAACCAGCCCTAAAACATCAATCTGTAGAAGTTCGCCAAAAGTCTGCCAACAATCCAAAAATACCCAGCTAATTTTTAGGAAAAACTTCACTACTTCTAGCATGACTTTCTTTTATCACAACACCCTCAATACCCTTGTCATTCATATCTTCCTCCATCTTGTCCTTGGAACTACTAATGCGTAAATTGAAACTCCTCCTTTTAGTGCCTTCCTCCATCCCTTCCAACCTATCACTTAGCTTTTTGACCTGAAACTCCAGCTCCAAAACCTTTTGTTTGGACTTCACCTAGGATGAGAAAATTTTCTTTGAAACATTAATGACATCCAACATGGTTTCCCTTTGACCAACATTGGTTTCTTCCATCGCCCTGAAGCACCCCTCTAATGATGACACCTTTCTACTCCACTCCTCGAAGCCCTTAAAATTTCCATCACAACCCCTCTTTCTCAAGGTGCTCACTTCACCATGACCTTCCTCACTCTTCTCCTTATTAGAATCCTCCCCCACATTTTTACATTTCCCATCCTTCATCTTAGTAAGGCATTCCGCAAGAGTAAGATCATCCTCCTCCACCTTATCTTTTGGGAAGATTTCAAAATAGGTTTCCCATTTTCAAACAAGGAGGATGATCCCTTCATGCAAAGGCATCTCTACCTTCTCCTCTTTGGAACACCATCAAATAATTTTTCATTGAAATAAATAGGAAAAAGGAATGCTCACCATGACCTTATGACGAAACATATTCAAAAGGGTCATATGATGAGTATAGATTTTTGGTATTTTCCTTCCAAAGTGATATACTTCATGATTTGAAGGAAAACTTCTCTCCATATTCCTGGGATACACGACCTAGAAATACCATTAGTAAAGAAAGAGCACCTTTCCTTTCCCATGAAGAACATCTCAATTTCATGCTCTCTACGGGTTCTATCCTTAAATATTTTGAGCCCATCCATTTTCATCTCCATCACAAGGGAAATGGTGGAATCTGAAACCTCAATTTCCATACCTATGACCTTGAAATTTCCCTCTTTCAAAGCTCTGATAAAGTCCTTTAATAGGGAAGGGTCATGACCATGTAAATTAGCAATGAAATTACTGAAACCCCCAATCTTAAGCTTGTTCCAAAAATACTAATTAAAATATTCAATGTTTTGGCTAAATTTGGTTCATCCCTTATTCTATCACTACCCATCTTCATAAAACCAAAATTCCCCTATTCACTAACACTTCTCAAATTTCAGACCCCTCTCATGCCAACAAAACCCGAGGAATAGATATTTTTTTGTAAGCTATCACAGTATCTGAGATCACTTGTGCCAACATCATCAAAATTAGTGCCCTCTATCTCTAATAATGACTTCATTAATGTCCAAGGTCAAATCATCACCTTTACACTAGTTCTTATAATCATGACTGTGAACTCCATAATTAGCCATCTTATCCGCACACTTATTTCCTTGGCACAAAGTGTGATTAAAATAAACCTTTACAAAACATTTTAAAGTTTCCTTAACATCATTGAGGATATTTCTTAAGGAAAAAATAATGGATCCCTTATTTTTAGAGAATTAATAGTGATGAGTGAATCACCCTCAATCTGGATGTCCTTGAATCCTTTTTCTTTGGCCAACAAAACCCCCAAAGGAGAGCTCTAGCTTCCGCCATATTGTTTGTTTAATGCCCTAATGACCCAACATAAACAAACAACCATTCACCTTCATTGTTTCTTAAAATTCCACCTCCCCCAGCTTGACCTGGATTCCCTTTAGACACCCCATCAAAATTTATCTTAACAAAATTTTCTCAGGCCTATTCCAAATGGATCTCTTTTTAGGTCTGTGTAATTCCACCGGTCCAAGGGAAAACTTATCAAGAACTTTCTACTCCCCTTTCGGGTAGGGTTTCTTTTCCTTACCTTTAAAGAGTTTGATATTTTCCTTGTTGGTTGCCAAAAAAATTCTTTTGCCTTTCAAGAGAAGAGATTTCTAGTCACATAGGATACAATCATTCCTATCCTTCCATAAACCCCAAGAAAAGTGAGGGAGGGTAATATTACAGGCCCAAACCAAGATGAGAAAGTAGAAGGGGCTCTCCTATTGAAAACAACAGTTCTCAATGGTCAAAGGAAAAATCCATTAGATATTGAACAGATCTAGAATGGAAGCAAAAAAATTATGGGAGAAGGAATAGTGAAGGAGAAGATGGTTGACATTTTCCTCCTCTTTCTTGCAAAGAGAGCATCTATTGGGTAGCTTCATTCCCCTTTTCTGAGATTGTCCATAGTCAAAATTCTATTTTGGACAGCCAACTAGTAAAAGATATTAACCTTAGGGATAAGATCCTTCACCCAAAGCTTACCCCAATAGTATTTTTGTAGATCATCCTTGAAATTTAACATATAGGCAGATTTGACCAAGAAAATTCTTGAATCTTCCTCTTTCCATTTAATGGAGTCCTCCTTGGTATGAAAAATGGGGATATGGAAATCCCTTAATTTCTTGTTGAGAACCGAAAGGGTTGGATATCTCCATCAAATTTTGGAGGAGGATCAATGGTTTCCCACCTGACAGTATCCTCCTAAATCCAGAAGTCTCTTATCCAGAATTTTCCTTTTTCCTCATAGAACTGAGCAACCCTTTTCTAGATTTCTAAGTTAGCTAAGGGGAAATCCTCAATCCAACTATCATACCAGAAACTGATTCTATTACCTTTTCCTATCTCCCACAAAGTACCTTTGGTTAAAATTTCTTTAGAGGCCACAAAAGAGTTCTAAAAATAAGACCCTCTAGGAAGATTGTTTTGATTAAAAAAGGACTACTTTTTTTCTATATTCCGCAAATATTCCATGTTTATGATTTCCACCCAGAGACCTTACTCTCTAGAAATCCTCCAACCAGCTTTGGTAATCAAGGCCTCATTTATAAGTGAAATATTTTTAACCCCAAGCCCCCAAAAAACTTTGGTTTAGTGAATTTTTCCCAAGCCACAAGAGGGAATTTAAACTTCTCCACAACACCCATCTAAAGGAATATCTTCTAGATTTTATCCGAGGACCCAATAATTTTAGCAGGAGCTTGAAAAGTGACATCACATAAATGGGAATACCTTGAAGGGAGATTTGAAGCAATTAAACCTTACCAACCTGAGAAAGCAAGAGACCTTTCCAAGATGATATTTTAATATTTACTCTTTCTAGAAGACTGAAGGTTTACTATGTCCTCTAAGTGATGAAGGTGCTAGACAACCCTTTTAAGAAATCATATTGCCTTAAAGGGTATTAAGGGATATGGAATGAATTTATATGGGTTGATGTAGCTTTTAAATGAGGACACACCTACTAAATTCTCTCGTATCCCACAATGATAGAGAGGGGGATGTGTTTTAAAGATTATTCTCTTTTCTCTTTCCACTAATATAGTTATAAATCTAATATGCCACCTCTTATTTTGTCAATTTTTTAGGCACATAGTATGATGAGTGTCATCAATCCTCTTCATTAATAATGTCAATCCAGGGCTAGTGTCTAATGGCTATATGTAATAGGAGAAATAGATATTTGGAAAACAAATCCTTCAAACACAATCCAAACTTGCATAAATTAAAAATCACACTTGTGGAAATGGAAAAGAACACTTGCTGAAATAAAAATTGCACTTGCATAAAATAAATCACACTTGCAAAAATGACATCATTCTTGCATACAGAAAATTTCTGAATTGGAAATAAAGACAATCAAATAAAACACCTTCACGTTCACAACAAACTGAATCAATATGAATATTACAATACAAGGAGAAAAACAATAAAACAAAATGATAATCAAAGAAAAAGGAATAAATATAGACATAAATTATTACAAGAAAAAAACACAAATACATAGAGCCATCTTCCTTGGAATGAGTGGTCAGCTCATTCCTTGGAAGAGGATTTAAATCATGCTTCTAAGATCTTAATTCAAAACTTCATAATATTGGAGAGAAAAGAAAAAAAAATTCATTGATTCAGTAAAATATTACATACAAGAGTGTAGAAGGTCGAATTTATAGTTCATGCATCCAACCAACTCCTTAGTCCACACACCAAGAACTAACTACCTATTCTTGGGTTAATTTTTTCAAATAAATAAATCCTAAAAAAGCTTGACTACAACAGTCCACTTATCATAGAGAATATTCTACAACTCATCTATTTAAGCTATGTGAAGACTTTGATGTATAGTGCGTGAAGAATTTTGGTAGTTCTGATCTATAAACTTTGAGTAGAGTTGATTATTATCTGCTTTCTACACACTATTGCATTCCAATTTTAGAAGAAATGTTAGGAAATAACAAAAATTAGATTATAAATACATTTCTAAATAGATGATAAGATAAATCCTATATACTTCCTTAAATATGCTATCGTTATTAAAAATATGAATTCACTTGAAAGATTTATTTTGAGAGAGAGAATTAAAGTGATATTTTGCGATATAATGAGACATATTTTGGTCTCATCATTTCCCCACACTTAACTTCTTGCATGCTCTCATGCAAGCTATTGATCTTCCTGTAGAATATGATTTTGTCAATACTTTTGCATCTTTGAAATTGTCTTCTCCTCTTTTTCATGAAACAAAATGAGTTTCTAGAAGTAAAATGTTTATTTATTTCTTATGCATGTTCTCATGAAGTTTTTCTTAGATAATCTAAAGATATTTTTTCCCCACACTTAGTGCTTTGTTTTCTCATTCATTCTTCAAAATATTTGGAAGAGAGGTAGTCTTCCCACACTTAGCTTTACACATGCCCTCATTTAAAATATTTTTTTATTAAGTAGCTTATAGATCTCAATTACTATAAAGCTGGAAAGGCGTCATCCGCATCATCTTCTTTATTACTTAACCTAATCAAAGCACATGTAGATCTTGATATTTTCTCTCTTTTTCTATTTTTGTAATATTTCAATAATTAAATATATTTTTAATTAAAACAACAAATAACAATATTCAAGAATATAAAAATACAAGTTACCATACCATACTTGGTAGTTATCCTTACTTTCATCATATTGTATAACCTTGATTTCCATTTACAATTTGAACAAAAACAAATAGATATGAAATCAAGGCCTCTGCAACATTGAACTTTTAGTAGAAAATAATTTCATCAACCAAGTTGGAATAAGAGAAACAATCATATGTATCCAAGAAATGCTTGAAGTGCAATTTTAGTTTTTGAAAATGCACACATTTGATGGTTTTCAACTTTCCCCCTTTTCTTTTTTTTTTTTTTTTTTCTTTTTTGTTTGAGTAATTGACCAGCCGAGTTAATTGGTTTTCTAACCAATCACTATCCTTTTGAGAAATTTCAACATGATGGAAAATCAGGAAGTAATACTCCAAAGTTTCTACAGCATCCAACCAAATGAGAAAGCTGATTATAGTCTTTAATTTCTCCTTAAAATGTAACCTTTGTGATTTAAGAACAATATACAACAATTGAAATAAATGTCTTCTTTTTATAGAATCAATCGACCCTTGGAATCCCATATGATGAGTGTTCCATGAAGAGCTGAACTTGATTTGAACAAAGAAACTTCTTAGAAGCTTATGCTATCACCAAATTATGAGAAAATGAAATACAAATATTAATGTATTAGATAACAAAAATATCAAAAAACTTCATTTGTCTGAGGTATGGTTTGGCATAGGAGAAAACTTTGGCTATAATTGTTTCTTTGAAGAGTCAGGTGTACATGAAAAATAAGAAGTTGAGAAACAATGGTAAATTGTTCTGGGAAATGGGATGGTTTAGGGACTTCTTCATTTATTGGGAATGGATGGTTTATTATGAGAGGTTGTGGGTATGATCCTTGAATACAAATGGTATGTTGGCATTTCAATTAGCATATACTGGTTGAGCCAATATTTTTCTACAGTCATGAGAAGAATTAACATTGACTACTGAGTATTAGAGGAATTTTTGTGGTTCTAGTAGTTAGGAAAATGATCTTAGAAAAACTCAAAAAAACTGATATAAAGAGGGTGTTGGTACCCAAATTTATTCTCCCTTTGTGACTGAGTAGCACCATATTTTGAGAAAGATGCTTGGAGATAGATAAATTAGAGTGTGAGTCATTTTGTAGTCTGAGGAAGGATTTAGCTGACTCTTCATTCACTCAAGCCTGGAAGAAATGGATAACACCATGTATAGGGTTTGACCTACCCTAACTACTTTAGGTTGTGCCTTCAACCAGGGTGAGAGGACCCATTTTGTAACCCATATTGGTGGATAACATCTATAGATTTATAGTATTTTTCTTTCCTTTCACAAAATTAAGAGGAGATTTTGAGAAGGTATGGTCAATACAACATAGTCTAACTCTCACGAGTTGTCACTTTAGAGGATGAAGAAACCTTCTAAACAAAATCTAGGTTACTAAAGGAAATGGTAAAAACTGATTTCTCCTGCATATTGAGGTAAGGGATGGGTAAATCGATGAATTCCCTCAGCATTTATGAACAGACAATGCAAACAGGGTAGTTCCTATAGGATTCATTACTCAATTTGTAGTTTGTTGTTGGGAAGTTAAACAGGATAAAGTTGATTATACCAAGATCTAGAGAACTTTTAACAAATGTTGATGACTTCACTTAGCAAAATGGCATACATGTCATTAAGTAGTTAAGAATGAACTTTCAACCAGAAAATATGCATTTATGAAAGCTCAGTTATGCATAATTTCATACATCCTTCAAGGTTTTAACACAAAATCTCATGTTAAAGGATCAATTAAACATCAGAAATCCCTGATCTATTATGCCTAAGATGCACTCATAGAATTACAAACAATCTAGATCATTCAAATGAAAGTAAAGTGAATTTAAATTGTTTATTTGCATCATAAAATGAAAGCTCTCTTTACGATGAAATTGAAAATGCCACAATACTCTCACTAGAGATATGATCTTGTGTAATTCAAAGGGACTACTAACATAAGGTTGCAACAAGAACATTGACAATTACTTGAAAATATTTCAAAATAAAAGTGAAAACAACTCTGCTCATGATTGACACAATTTACTCAGGGTTCATTGAAATTCATCAGTCAAGGGAAAGTTTATTCACAATCTCAAAGCTTGTCAATGGCTGGAAAAATGCAACCATCTTGACATGACTGGAATTCAAGACACACAGGAAAATAGGTTTCTCAGATGGGTTCCTAAGGAAAATGGCTTCTCTTCTCTTTCTCTCCTTTTCTTTTCTTTTACAATTCTTAGAAAATTTTAACCCCCCTTCTTGGCATGGATTTTACATAATTTTATATCACTTTCTTTACTTCAAATATTTTCCCCAAAAAAAAGAATATTACAAGGAATAATTTGTTTGTTACAAAATTTTTCTAGAAAATGGTATTTATGAACTTCATCATGTACTGCCGGTTATACGAAACATGATTCTTTTCGATGTATTCCATTTGTGTCTAACTGGGACATTCGGTCTTCACTTTTGGCAGGTTATTTGAAATGTTCCCTTCTAATTTTGATTAAAAATCATTTTAGATTGATCACTGAGCATCTCCATATGCTTTTTGACATGATACACACCTATGCTCATTTCTTGAAATCCTTCTTGGGCTCAGCACACTTCACTTCACATCTTACTAGTTTAAATGCCATACATGATGTTTGTCAAATCATCATAATTTACCAGTTATGCTCATCTATACTTTCCTTCAGTTTTTAATTTTCCCTTGTGTGAACTGAGAAAGATCCTTCTCATCTTAAGGGAATATTTTTACAGACTAGAGATATGTGTCACCTTCGGGATATAAAGCTCAACCCTACCCCCTTGCAATTATGTATCTCTTTCCTAATTCTAGGTATAGCAGAATCTTTACATGAAAGATGGTAAAGAAACTTGTGGCACACATCCGAAATAAATCTCTTCAGAAGATCTGAATCAAATATTCCATATGAGTGGCCCAAATGAGGCCTTTTTTAGGGCCTTATTTGAAGTAGAATGTGCTAGAAACACAAAAGGACCTATGACATATCAATGAGTCCACTTAGCTCTTCTAACCAAGCTGATTAGAATAAATCATGTATTCACATATTTCCAAGTTATATATTTCCATATTTTTAAATGTGATCATATGAAAACACACGAGGATTTAAAAAGATATTCGGTTGAGAGGAAAACTAGTTTTCAATTCCTCTTCTTATGCAACGAGGAATTTGTATCAAAAGAAACTCCTAAGGAATCATACATATTGTATGAAAAACCCTCCATTGATATGGTTCCTACCATTTCCAACAAAGTGAATGAGTTGGAGAAGAGAATTCATTCCTTGGAAAAGAAACATGAAGAAAATGTACCTCGACACCTGTGTCCGACAACAACACTACCTTCGAGCAAGAGGAAGGGAGAAACACAAACTCAATCTCCAATCATCATCTCGGCTGGAGAAGAAGACCAATCTATTTCTGCTTGCCTCTCAAGGGAAACACTTTCTTCAGCTTGGGATAGTAGAGGAAGGTTTGTAACTTGGCTATCCACACATTTGATGCATTTTTCCCCTCGTTCTGAGTGGGAATTTAAAGGACCTTAGCCAATTACTTCTCTGGGAAAAACCCACCTTTCTCTAGGAAATGGGAAGTAGGAACTAGTTCAAAGCCTCACATTTCATCTAGTCACCAACATGCAATATCTACCCCTCTTATCACTCCAAACATCCCTCTTCAAAGTAATCCTGGAAAGTCGACCCTTCACAAGGGGAAGGGGAAAACAACCTTCTTTTCAGGTGGTCTGGACCTCTTGGATTGGGTATCATCCTACCAAAAGAGAATTGAGCTTGAGGAAATTATGGGCCACCCTAGGATGACTTTGGAGTCTTTGATGGACATGGGGATATCTAAGGATCGGGCAAGGTCGATTGTTTTCATACAAATAACACATGACTCAAATGAGTTTGTCTTGAGCTAGAAAACACTTTTGAATAAACTTCCCTTGCCGAGGGGAAATTATGAAGTAGGACTAAAGAATGCTTAGGTGTTATTCTCCTTTCATTGTTTCGATCTCTAGTGTATGTACATCTCTTTTTGTCATGGGAAAGGGCCCTTATAGAACCCTATATTGTTTTTTTGTTCAATATTGCAAGCAATACAAGGATGTCAATAGTTCACATATCTATTTCAAATGTATGTGAAATTTTAATCTAATCCACTATGAACTACTACATATTTTTAACTTACAGATTGAAACAAAGAAACAACAAAATTTAGAGAGATAATTACATTTAAAGTATCAATTCACAATATACACTCAATGGAGTATGAAAAGAAAATACAAAATGAGGAAGAAAGTGATTAAACATGTTCATTATATTTTGTGCCAAAATCCTCCTCCTCTTCACCCTTTTCCTCTGCATCTTGCTCTTCTGGTAATCTAGCCACATAAGCATCATATCTCTAGAATAATTCATTTACTTCATCCTCGTTAGTTCCGAGGTAATGCTGGAAAATCAATTTTTATCTTCATATTAAGTCCAAACATTGAGCCATTTTCTTCTTATATTCCGGTGGCACGGCCTTCAATTCCTCACTAATCTGGGTTATGCAGTCAATCTTGGGGAGAGTTCCCTCCAAGTAAAAAATATCATTGTCACAGTCTTCAATTATTCCATCAATTTCATTTAATCAACCTCTGAGGTCCTCATATTTTGTCCTTGCTTCTATGATAACTTCCTTTCCCTTCTCAGTTAGTTGTTTAACCCAAGTATCCACCGCTTGGACCTTCTTGATAACACTATTTATTTTATCCATTCCCTCAAGGGTATTCACATAAGTACCTACTTGTTCATGACTATTTTTTCCTGTCAATTATTGCAAACATGAACTTAAGGCCTTAATTTGTTCCTTAAGTTGCTTCTTTGTCATCCCATATTCATCCACCTTTTGTAAAATACCATTCACTACTTCAGATACTCCTTGCTTTAGTTGTTCCCTTGAATGTTTTCCCAAGGGAATAATCTAAATGTTGTAATCATCATTAGTTATGTCTTTTCTTGTCTTACCCTTGAAAGGATTTTCTATCTCTAGGGTTCTTGCCCCCAATGAATTAGTAAGATTCCTTGTGATGGTTCTTGCCCTTTTGGGGCTCTCACTATTTTTGGAAAGGATAAAGTAGTAAGGTCAACTGCTTGTATAGGAAGGGCCACTTCTTCATTTGAAATTAATTCACTAATCCATCCCTTCTTCAAACTGTTCCAAATTTTGTTTCATATGATCCTTGCTAGAGTTTCTCAGGAACAACTACTATTTTCTTGGACACCTCTTATTCCTGTTGCACCAATAATTATGTTTTCTTGACCACTTATCCCAATTTTCCCTAAGTCAATTTCACTCTATACCATTAATTCCTCTGGATGCTTCCTTTCCTAATCTAGCACTTTAGATTGATCATCCTTAACTTGATCTGCATCAAAACTCAAAGGGAACTCCTTTATTGTTTCTCTAATTGAAACCATGGTGGCATGAGTTTCTTCCCCTTCACCCTTTTGTATCAAAGTTTGGGAAATGGATTCCTCTACTCCCAAAACTGGTTGAGTTGCCAAACTACTACTTTCATGCCCTAATGATACCTCAAGAAATGTTATGGTAGGTTTTTCTATTGGAAGTGAATCCACATTTCCCATTGAAATCTATGATTCTCCACCAATAACAATTTCCTCATCAGTAATTATATCTTGTGCCATTTTTAGTTTTTCTTGAAAAGAAAATTTTTCTTCTTGAAGAAGTTCATCACTCTTAGTAACCTCAACAGGAATGGGCACAATATTTTCTACCACCAACTTAGTATTAACACCATTTTTCACCAATATCCCAGGTTTATTCATTTCCAAAATCATTCATTTTGGGGAAGACAAATTCACGTTCGATTTCTTACTTCATTTTTTTAGTATATGGGAATCTCTTTCGATTCCTTACTTGCTTCAAAATTAACCACTTTGGTGTTAATAAGGGCTCATCGAAAAGAAAATATGAGTGCATCTAGCATGGATAATCCCCATTATCATCTATATCAATCATCTAAATTTGTACATTCTACAACCTCATGCATTGTTCATTTGGTGGTGGATTGATATCTTTAACAAGTAGAGCTTATAGAATTTTCATACAGGGTAAGAAAATGACTTTCCACTAGATAAACTACAGTATTCCCTAGGGAACTAAGCTTTGAGTGCATTCCACATCTTTTTCCATGAAGAATGAATGAGGGATCATGGGACTTGATTTCCCCATTCTTGTGCAATGATGTATCCTGGTACTTATGGATGTTATCGTTTTTTCCACTTACAGGGGATCAATTATGCCATCCCTATGTTTTAATTTATTTGGTAAATGGGAACCTACCCTTACTAGGATTGGCTGGTGGAAAATCTTGGGTTTCTTGTGTGTCCTCTCAAATTGCTTCAATTCTGGCGGTGTTCTCTTTTCATCTTTGTGTGGACTGGGATGAATGTGATCACTTGAAATGGATGCACTCATTAAATTTTTGGGTATTATGTGGCTTTGGGAAAACATTTGGGATAACCACATGTTATCCTAGACCCTTTCCCTTTTCCTAGAGTGGCACTACAGGAGTAATAGGGCATTTTCCATGGACTTTAAAAGCATTTTTTAGTTTTCTACCTAAGGGATGACATGGAAGTACATGTCTTGCTAGTAGTTGTTGTACATTCATCAATAATCCCATCGTAGGCATTTTAGAGGGTAACAGAGGGGATTTTCCTCCGATGGTTCAATTTCATCGATTATCTCCTTGAGGTGGGATATCATCATTTAAGTTTCCTAGATTTCGAAATGATTTAGGACTCTTGTAATTGTCTTCGACAAGTCAATATTCATCCGAACCAACCAATTTACCATTCTCCTCATCATATCAGTTATCTTCATGTAGGGATCATCAGAATCCTCCTCATTCCAATCTAGGGGAGCTATAGGTTGACTTTCTATCTTTTGATCAATGTAGAATTTACTCACTTTGTGTAAGTCAGACTCAACCCCTCTAGAATTCTTTGCATTTTGAAGTCTACCACTTATGATAAAGTTAGTCTTGAAATATCCCTCAATTGGACTTCTTCTTCATCCCTACAATTCATCCAGTAGTCCTCAAAGTGAGGCTTATGCTCAAAAGTGTTAGCAACATTGTTAAATACCCACCAAATGTCATAATTGGCTCTAGCCTCAAATGTCATTTCTTATCCAATTATTCGGCCTTTATAATGGAAGAGCATGAATACCTTCCAATTATGATAGGGAATTCAACATTTTCTTTCGCCTCTAAGCAATTAACTTATGCACAGGCACCAATAGCCTTATGTAGTGACCACATCCCTTTGACACCTTTAGATACCTATTTTCATATGGTTGATTTTCATTATGGACATTATTATGTTTTGATTTAGTATGTTGCTAGACATTTGATCATGGATTATTGTTGTTCTTGATTTGGTTATGATGCATGATGATTATTAGAGAAACTCATATGTGGATGATGATATACTATTTGACATGGATTTTTATGGATGTTGTTCGGATATGTGATTTTGGATATTATGAGTAGATCTAGAAAATGGATATTATATGATGATGACATAGTTGTTGATATAAAATGTATGTGATAATGTTAAATTACCTTGATGTTGTTGTGATTCACATATTTAGATGATTTTGTGATTTTATTTATATTCATTTTGGATGTTATGATATGGCCATGAGGCCGAAGGAGGTATTTGTGTTTATAGGTTAAATATCAGAAAAAACATTGAGGGATCGAGACCAACCACAATAGAATTATAGGTGAATTCAACACATTCAGCATGGCAATGTGTTTTCTTTTGTGTTGTTTGTTTCTAGGGATTACCATGGGGGGATCACCCTTATATGTGACCATGGGTTTATGTATTTATTAATGTGTTTCCTTTTATTATTGTTGTATGTATTTTATTAGTGATGTGTCCCTTTATTTTAATTAATTAAAATGTGGTAGATTAATGTGAGAAATCATATGGTTAAAATTTAAATAAATTAAATTGGGATATGGGAAAGTAATAATGGAAGTTGTTGGTTCCTTGTATTAAATATGTAAGGGATGTGTAAGTTGTGTAAGAGTTGTGTAAGTCAAATTTTGGAGTATGAAACACTCCACCTCCTTGGAAATTCGAATTTGTCCTTGGGGGCTATTTTTGGAGGATTGTGGGACAAATAAAACTTGGTCCATACCACTCAATTTAATTTACCAACCATACTTATGGTTGGAGAGGTGATTTTAGACTTTTATAATGCATTTTATTAATCATGTTCCAAGTTTTGATTGCACTCTCTTACATTTTATTTATTTTGTAGTCTTTTGGGGTGTGAGATTTTTGGAGTGTGTAAGTAAATTGTCATATTCTCACCCACCTCTTTATTATGCTTGGGAGAATGAAATTTTTCTTTTGTGTTTAGAGTTAAGGATGTGTGATGTGGCATCCTACATGGATCCACATCATCCTCTTCTCTTCCCTCTTCTATAAAATTCAAACTCTTTGCTTGTTTTGGGTTGTTGAATCATTTTGTAAACTTATTTGAGGGCACAATTTTCTTGTGTTTGGAGCTCTTTCTTTTGAAAGGAGTTCGGAGAAACTTTACATGCTTAGAGATTGTTGTTTTGGGACTATGTTTTTGGCATTGAAAACTTTTTGTTGGAAATAAAATTTACCATGGAGAGGTAAGATTTTAACTTTTCTTTTATCCTATTATTTTCTTGTTGTGTTGTGTGAATGGTGCATGTTTTGATTTATTTATTGGCTGGTTGCGTAGACTACCATAGGGATGGTGTAGGAGAAGGCTATGGGAATCCATATGTGGGGGCATAAGTAAATGCTTTTGGCATCAGAATTTGTGGAGGGCGTTTGGGTTTGGGGTCCACCATGGAAAAGAAATAGCTTACATTTATTACTTTATGGGGGCATAATGAGGGATTTGTGGGGGCATAAGGATGTGTGTGTGATGAATTATTTTGGTGGTTTGTTCTGGTGGATGCCCAATTCCCATTGGGAGGAATAAGTAGCTTCTAGCATAGTCCTTTCTCCCTTGGCTTGCATGATCAAGCATGAGTTATGATTTGAATGTTTTCAATTGCAGTTGTAAACTATTTTTTTGTTGAACTATGTTTTAATTTGAAGTATGCATGTTTAAACAATGTTATGTGTTGTGGAAGCCACTTATTTCCATGCGTTGAATTACACCTCTTATTATATTGTGGTTGGGGTTCGAGAGCCAATGATGAAGGATGGATTCTCCTTTCATTGGATGTCTTGGTTGGGTGGAGAGCGTTGCCTTTCCCCCACTTTTGTTGTGATCAAATTGGAAGAAAAAAGAAGCTTGCATGTTGTTGTTCTATAGCAAAGGAAAATGTAGTTTTGATAGTCCCTTGTGAAATTTATTTCATTGTAACCTTTCCCACTATGATGTGGATGAAATTATAACGTATATTTGTGAAGAAATGATGTTGTAATTAGTTATGAAATTTACTCATCCGAATTGTGAAAAGACATTTAAATTATGTCCTTTTTATTGGAAAGAAATAGAATTATCTTAATTGCATTGAGAAAGAATGTAAAGACGTATATATTTTTGAATTAATAAAGAATTTCAAGACTTTCCTCATTTTCCAAAATGAGCTTTATAGAAAAAGTTATGGCCCTCTAAAGTTTTCCGCCTTTGTGGGAAAATTTTCACTGGTGGCCTACGGCATGAAAATTTCAGCCAAAATATCCTTTGAATTTTTTTGAAAAATTCTTGGGGAAAGTTTTTGAAAAATTTCCTCCACTAGCCTGGAGCCAATCAGAGGCTGCCACGTGTCCTCATAGGGAAATGGAAGAGCCGCGGCATTATTTTAGCCCTTGGGCCTTTTAAAAATTTTGGGAAATTTTTATCTTTCTCCCTGCCGACCCACGACCAATTATAAGTTGAATTTTTTTTTTTGGATTTTTTTTTAAAACTTCCACGGCCCCGCACTCCCACCCTCGCCTCAGTGTAATCTCTTATGTAGATGTGTAGACCTAGGCATGCCATTTTACCCCATCTCCTCCCTTTGGTTAAATTCAACAACTCTCCCTACTATTATGCCTGTCTCTCCCTCCCTCTGCTTGCTTCGGCTCGTTAGAACCATGTGTCCCCGAAAACCCACGGGTGCTTGGGTGCTAAATGGACTTTCTCCTCCCTTGAGATAATTTTCCTAAATGTCATTTTTTCCCCGCCCTTACCTCTTTCCTCCCGGTGATGGCTCGAGATCCCGACACGTGTTCATGGTGGAGCAAGAGAGGCACGAGTGCAATTTGGTATTTTCTCCCACACAAGTAAATTTCTAAATGCTGCCCCACGACTGCCAACCTGAAAATTTCTTTTCACCCCTGCTCAACACGTGTCCCCTTTGGGAAAATTTGACCCCTAAAGTCCACCGAGTCCATAAGCTGGTGTTTTCTGAGAGTTAGGAGGACTTCAAAGGTGAGAAAATTTCCTATCCAATGGAAATGATTTAGGAAATTTTTAATGCATTAAGTGTGAGAAAAATTAAGTTGAAATCCACGAGCATGTTAGAAAGTGGGTATGGTGATAATTTTACCCCCTAAACCTAACTAAAAATTCTAACCCTAAAATTTGGACGATGTGTCCTTTGACAACTATTAATAAATTAAAATTATGTTATTGCAAAGTTAGACTTAGAAACTTGTTAGTGATAATTGTTGCCTTGTAACCTAGTTGTAGATAGTTCTTATAAAAAAATTCCATAATTTTTACTTACTAATCCTAGGTTGTTTCTTGGGTCTCAAGTGGGTTGTTTTAATGGGCATCACACTTGGTATCAGAGTAGTGGTTAAAAATCTTGGACCTTTGGGCACACTAGAAAACTTGGGAAATGAAACTTTAACCTAGCACATTTTTTTAAAATATAGAAAAGACAAGTTAGTTTAGAAATTGTTTATTGTAGTAAACATGGAGAATTGAATAAAACTTAGAAAATGAACTAACTCTCACTTTGGTCTGTGTAGGAGGTGAAGATGGGGCAAGGGGAACTTACACAGAGACTTAGACTTACCACCACCACCACCACCATCGGATTAGGGTGTAGCAGCTATCCTACCCCAGATCTTGCAGACCCTTCAGGATGTCAATGTAAATATATGCGGAGGATTAGGAGGAGGACATGTAGCTAGTCATGACAGAGACCCTTCTATTTAAGGTCAGGTATCTCCTTGACCTAGTGAGGAGCATAGAGAAGAGAAATCCCATGTGGAGTCATCTAGAGTAGATTCACCATCGAGGGGAGAGGGTGAAAGAGTTCCGAGCATAGAGAGAGGTCTCGGAGCCCTAGGCTTAGGGATGAGAATGCAAAGAGACCTAGAGGCCATCACACACACAGTGAGATCACATTAGGGAGATCCAAAGCTTGGACCTCACATTAATCAAAAAGGTGACATGGGTGGATTTCGGGTAGAGGCTTGGCTAGTGAGCTTGAGTGATTTCATTGAGCTTTTTCCTTTTTCTAGCAACACGAAAGCTCGTGTTGCAATCCGTCTACCGAGGGATGGAGTAGCTATATGGTGGAGGACAGAGGAGTAGAAGCTCCATGTAGATTACGAGACAATGACACAGGAGCTATTTGAGGAGAGATTCGAGGATAAGATATTTATCACGGAGGTTCATACAAGTAGAGGATTTATGAGTTCCATGACCTCGAAAAACATTTCTTTCGAGAGCAGTATGAGATTAGGTTTCTATATCTACTCCAAAGTATGTTGAGTATATGCGGGATGAGCGGTGTAGATTCATAGGTTCATCCAGGGCTTGAATTTAGATATTGGAGGTGCAATGTGGATCCACTACCTACACACATTAGTTGAGGCCATTGAGAAGGCCCGTATAGTAGAGGAGACTCGAGGAAAGACCCAATAGGCTAGAGATTGACTAAAAAGCTGTATACAACAGATGCTAGATGATAGATCGAGGGGTCACTACCTCTTCCTCATGGTAGACGGGGTTCAACATAATGATCCTTTAGGCCACAACAATAGCGCAGCAGCAGTAGTCTTGCCCACCTCATAGACCTCCACAGAGAGTTTATGCATAGAGAGGTCGAGTATAGGGCCTCCTCCTAGGGGTCCCATCAAGACACAAGGGGGTGGACCTAGAGCTCGATCGGTGGGAGATCTCCGGTAGAGACCTCAGTAGACCATATCTATATCATTAGGATCTATGCAATAGACCTCCAAGGAACCTACTTGAGGTGCTACTCATTGGGGAGGAGTAGGAGGGTGTTTTTGTTGTGGAGTTACCGGGCACTTTTGGAGAGATTGCCCACAGAACCCTAACAACAAGGGTAAGGCACATATTTCAAAAGATTGTTGGTGAAATGGGACGTTGCCACAGGATTTATGTAGTGGTTGAGAATCACCAGGAAGAGCATCGAGCATAGTCATTAAGACCACATGTAGCATTAGTGGTATTCCTACCTCTGTATTAGTTAATTTTGGTTATTTTGATTCTTTCATTAAACCATCTTTAATATAGTGATGCGGAGCTAGTGGCGGTTAGGCGGGGTGTTAGTTGGGATTTTGTGATGGCTTATGGAGCCAAGATCTCTGTAGACTCCTTAGTTAAGGAGTGTGTAGTGGATTTGGGATCTTTCACCACAACCTCAGATCTTTGTATACTTCCTTTGGGCTCATATGGAGTCATTTTGGGTATGGATTGGTTATCTGCACATAGGGCTGGGATGGATTATTATCACAAGACTATATCTTGTGTAGATGATTTGGGAGTTGAGTCGGTGATTTTAGGGGTCAGGATACCCATTTCTATTCACACCATCTCCGCTATAGCGGTGTGTGCTATGGGTTGTCAAATGTATGTTATTACTGATCGGTGATAGATCAAAGGATGGGTCTAGTGGACCATTGCTAGATGATCATCCCATTTTGAGATAGTTTGCAGATATATTTCTAGGGAAACTACTGGGGTTAACACCCCCACGTGATATTGATTTTCATATAGATCTAGTTCCGGAGTAGAGCCTATCTCACGAGCACCTTATCGGATGACCATCCCAGAGCTCTGCGAGCTCAAGTTATAGCTTGAGGGCCTTTTGGAGAAATTCCTTATCCATCCTAGTGTATCCTTGTGGGGTGAACCTATGATATTTTTGAAGAAGAAGGATGGATCCTTGCAGTTGTGTATTGATTACCACTTGGTTGAACAAGGTAACGATCAAGAATCATTATCCTCTTCCTTATATTAATGACTTGTTTGATCAGATGAAGGAGTGACGATTTTCTATAAGATTAATCTCAAGTCGTGGTACCATCGGTTGAGGATTTGAGAGGAAGACATTCATAAGACCGCCTTCTGCATGAGATATGGGCACTATGAGTTCACAGTGGTGCCTTTCGGTTTGACTAATGCCCCTGCGCAGTGTTCATGAGTTTGATGAATGGGGTATTTAAGACCTTCGTAGGTCACTTCATGCTCATCTTCCTAGATGAAATTTTGATATACTCATGTATGCATGAGGAGCATGAGGGGCACCTTCACTAGGTTCTTTAGTTTCTTCAGAGTAGTAACTTTATGGGAACTTGGAGAAGTGTGCATTATTTCAGACAAAGGTGCAGTACTTGGGACACATCATTTTTGGGGAAGGTATGGCCATCGATCCTTCCAAGATTAGATCCATTATGGATTGGCCAGCACCCACTATAGTGACCGAGGTGCTGACTTCATGGGAGTAGCGAGGTTACTACCAGAGATTTGTTTAGGAATTCTCTCAGATTGCACACCCCATCATTTCCCTTCAGAGGAAAGGGAAGAATTTTTTTGGAGTCGAAAATGTGAGTAGGCCTTCAGGACACTGAAGGAGTGCCTCACTAAAGCACCCATTATTGTAGTTTTGGATCCACGGGGTGTGTTATTTGTTTGCATGAATGCTTCTTTAGTAGGACTTAGAGGTGAGTTGATGCGGGAGGGAAAATTATAGGCTTTTGAGTCTCACAAACTCAAAGATCACGAGCTTAATTATCCTACTCATGACCTTGAGCTTGTGGAAGTTGTGAATGCTTTGGTTAGATGGAGGCATTTTATTCTTGGTCGAGATTCACACTCGGGGACAGATCATTTGATTCTTCACCACCTCTTCACGCAGCCTAATCTCAACACTCACAAAAAGTGTTGGATGGAGTTTCTTTGTGAGTATGACATGGATATCGAGCATGTGAAGGGGAAGGAGAATGTGGTAGCAAATGATCTCAGTATATGGAGACATGTGGTTATGGCCACTTCAAGTGAGAAAAACTTGCAGTATGATTCTTCAACAGATTCCTCTTGACAACTTCCACATTGAAGTTCGAGTATAGATCGAGTCATAGAGACCCCTAGAGGGAATTTTGATGGTTTTCCTTAGAGGAAGATGGTCTTCTTAGGCACGATGTGAAGAAGGATATATGTTCCTATATATGGAGCCTTGAGGTAGGACATCTTGGTAGAGGCACATCGTGCACCCTATTCAACCCATCCCGGGGTGAAGAAGATGCACGCCAACTTGCGGCAGTTGTATCATTGGAGAGGAATTCATCGAGATGTGGCCCGAGTTCATGTCATGATGTTTAGATTTCCAAGGAGTTAAGGTCGAGCATCAACATCTAGTAGGCCTTATTTTTCCTCATGCTATATCGAAATGGAAGTGGGACACCATTTCCATGGATTGCATTATTAGGCTACCAATGTCAAGATATCACCATGACACCATTATGGTTATGGTTGAAAAATTGAAAAAATTGGCTCACTTTTCTCCAAAGTAAAGACAACTTATATAGCTAGAGTAGTAGTGGCATGAGTATATTTGGATGAGATTGTCGTGTTGCACGGGATTCGTGAAAGATCATTTTTGACCGTGATCCTTTGTACACTTCCCATTTCTAGACTACCATGCAGTATGTCCTTGGGACGAGGATCAACTTCAGCACAACATATCACCCTAAGATAGATGGAAAGACTGAGAGGGTGAATTAGATTTTAGAGGACATGCTCAGGATGTATGTGATGGATTAAAAGACTAAATGGGAGGAGTACATGTACTTAGTGAATTTTTCCTACAATAATAGTTTTAGAGTTCCATAGATATGGCTCCTTTTCGGAGATTTGTATGGTAGAGAGTGCAGGACACCTCTTAGCTAGGACAGGATAGAGGAAAGAGTATCTCTTAGACCAGCTCTTTTATAGGACATGGAATAGCAGGTGGTGTTGATTAGGAAGAGATTACAAGAAGCACAGGATAAGTAGAAGAAGTATGCAGATCAGCATAGGATGGACCGTAGTTTCGATGTTGGCATGAACGTGTTCCTTTGTGTTAGGCCACACAAGAGCCCTATCCCTTACAGAAAAGGTTCTAAGTTAGCTCCTAGATTTTTTGGTCCTTTTGAGATCTTGGAGTGTATCGGCTCTTTGGCCTACCATCTAGCATTGCTACCCATCTTTTCTCGCATAGATGATGTTTTTCATGTTTCATTTCTTAGGAGATATATTGTAGACCCTTCTCATGTGTTATATTAGACATCATTGTAGGTGTAGGATTAAGGGAAGGTGATGGTGGAGGCCATTAGCATCATAGATCGTAGGACCCAGGGCCTTCAAGGTAGAGAGGTTGATCAGGTTCGGGTGTAGTGGGATAGATATGATGAGACTGCAACTATATGGGAGGATGTTACTTCATTACAAGTTCAGTTTTGACATTTGTTCAAGTGACTTCTAGTAGGAAGTCGAGTCTAAAAGGATGGGGATGTAGTGCCCACTTCCCTTTGAAACATTTTGATACCTATTTTAATACGGTTGATTTTCATTATGGACATTATTATGTTTTGATTTAGTAGGTGCTAGACATTTGATCATGGATTATTGGTGATCTTGATTTGGCTATGATGCATGATGATTATTAGCGACACTCATATATAGATGATGATATACTATTTGACATGGATGTTTTATGGATGTTGTTTGGACATGTGATTTTTATATTATGAGTAGATCTAGAAAATGGATATTATATGATGATGACATAGTCGTTGATATAAAATGCATGTGATAATGTTAAATTTCCTTGACATTGTTTTGATTCACATATTTAGATGATTTTGTGATTATATTTATATTCATTTTGGATGTTCTAATATGGCCATGAGGCTGAAGGAGGTATTTGTGTTTTGGGTTAAATATCACAAAAACATTGGGGATCAAAGACCAACCACAACAAAATTCTACGTGAATTTGACACGATCACCATGAAAATGTGTTTTGTTTTGTGTTGTTTGTTGCTTAGGGATTACCATGGGGGATCACCCTTATATGTGACCATGGGTTTATGTATTTATTAATGTGTTTACTTTTATTATTGTTTATATGTGTTTTATTAGTGATGTGTCCCTTTATTTTAATTAATTAAAATGTGGTATATTAATGCGAGAAATCATATGGTTGAAATTTAAATAAATTAAATTGGGATATGGGAAAGTAATAATGGAATTTGTTGGTTCTTGTATTAAATATGCAAGGGATGTGTAAGTTGTGTAAGAGTTATGTAAGTCAAATTTTGGAGTATGAAACACTCCACCTCCTTGGAAATTCTAATTTTTCCTTGGGGTTATTTTTGGAGGCTTGTGGGACAAATAAAACTTGTTCCATACCACTCAATTTAATTTACCAACCATACTTATGGTTGGAGAGGTGATTTTAGACTTTTATAGTGCATTTTATTAATCATGTTGCAATTTTTGATTGCACTCTTACATTTTATTTATTTTGCAGTCCTTTGGGGTGTGGGCTTTTGGAGTGTGCAAGTAAATTGTCATATTCTCACCCACCTCTTTATTATGCTTGGGAGAATGAATTTTTTTCTTTTGTGTTTGGAGTTAAGGATGTGTGATGTGGCATCCTACATGGATCCACATCATCCTCTTCTCTTCCCTCTTCTATAAAATTCAAACTCTTTGATTGTTTTGGGTTGTTGAATCATTTTGCAAACTTATTTGAGGGCACATTTTTCTTGTGTTTGGAGCTCTTGCTTTTGAAAGGAGTTCGAGAGAAACTTTGCATGCTTATAGATTGTTGTTTTGGGACTATGTTTTGGCATTGAAAACTTTCTGTTGGAAACAAAAGTTACCATGGAGAGGTAGGATTTTAACTATTATTTTATCATGTTATTTTCTTGTTGTGTTGTGTGAATGGTGCATGTTTTGATTTTTTATTGGCTGGTTGGGTAGACTGACATAAGGATGGTGTACGAGAAGGATATGGGGAATAAATGTGGGAGGGGCCTAAGGGAATGTGTTTTCCATCATAATTTTTTGGAGGGAGTTAGGGTTTGGGATCCACCTTGGAAAAGAAATAGCTTACATTTTTACTTTGTGGGGTGAATAAGGAAATCTATGGGGGCATAAGGAGATATTTGTGGGGGTCATAAGGATGTGTGTGTGATGAATTATTTTAGCGGTTTGTTACGGTGGATGCCCAATTCCCATTGGGAGGTATAAGTAGCTTCCCCATAGTCCTTGCTCCCTTAGCATGCATGATCAAGCTTGAGTTCTGATTTGAATGTTTTCAATTGCAGTTATAAACTGTTGTTTTGTGTTGAACTATGTTTTAATTTGAAGTATTCATGTTGAAAGAATGTTGTGTGTTGTGGAAGCCAGTTGTTTCCATGGGTTGAATCACACCTCTTATTGTATTGTGGTTAGGGCTTGGGGGCCAATGATGAAGGATGGATTCTACTTTCATTTGATGTCTTGGTTTGGTGAAGAGTGTAGCTTTCCCCCACTTTTTGTGATCAAAATGGAAAAAAAAGGAAGCTTGCATGTTGTTGTTCGGGAGCAAAGGAAAATGTAGTTTTGATAGTCCCTTATGAAATTTATTTCATTGTAACCTTTCCCACTATGATGTGGATGAAATTGCAATGTATATTTGTGAAGAAATGATGTTGTAATTGGTTATGAAAGTTACTCATCTAAATTGTGAAAGACATTTAAATTTTGTTCTATTTATTGGAAAGAAATAGAATTCTATTAATTGCATTCAAGGAATGAAAGAATGTAAAGATGTATCTCTTTTTCAATTAATAAAGAATTGAAAGAATTTCCCTCAATTGCATTGTTGTGTTGAATTGGAATATCAAATTGTGATTAAAATATTTGTTTAGAAAATGAAAAAAAGAAGAAATAAGTATGAAGGAATTATATTGCCGTCTTTTTTTTGAAATATATTAAATTGGTGATCAGACTTTACAATTTAGCTTGAAATTATTTTTTTCTAAATAACTAAATGCCTTGGACTAGATTAGAAATTAAATTCCACACTCGGATGATCAAATTGATAAACAAACTATCTAGAAATGAATCTCTATTATAAAATTTAAAAGCGGCAAATAAATTTAATCAAAATGTACAGATTCAGGCCTCGCACATTATAATCAACTTAGAAATGTTAAAATTTAGTATGTTGTATCATCAATGAACTCAAATTGATAAATAAAACTATTTAAAACATTGCAAAATAGAGCCCAATCCCTTTCACGGTCCTTTTTTGTCAATTGTTGGAAAAAAATTTAAACTAGAATAAATTGAGAAAATTTACCTTCCTAAAACATTCCAAATCCTTCCTAGAGTAATTCTCCATGTCTGTTTGATATGTTAAGTGAAGGAGGTGATCAAATTGAATCAAATTTATAAGTTGGAAATTACCAGTTTGCTATTTAAAAGCTTGCAAAACATTTTCCTAAAATTGACCAGGAAAGTACTTTCTCAAAATGTAAAATTTATGATTCTTGTGCAAAGAGGGAATTGAGAGATTTAAAGAATGTCCTTGTTTGCCAAAAACTAAGCTTTCTAGAAAATGTTATGGACCTCTGAATTTTTTTGCCTTGGTGGGAAAATTTGGGAAAAAAATTTTCGTTAGGCGGGCCACATGCCCAAAAATTTCCCGTTAAAATATCCGTAGAATTTTTTAAAAAAAATTCTTGAGGAATTTTTTTTTTAAATTTCCTCGACCAGTCCATAGCCAATCAAGGGCTGCCACATGTCCTCACACGGGCAAATGAATGAGGCCCAAAATTATTTTAGCCCTTGGGCCTTTTAAAATTTTTGGAAAATTTTATCTTTCTCCCCGCCGGCCCGTGACCAATCACGAGGCTACCACATTGTAGCATGGGGTGTTAGCGGAGGGGGAAAAACCCTCGCAACCCTTTTCACTTGAAATTTTTGTTTGGGAAAAAAAAATTTGAAACCTATGTGGCCCCACACTCCCTCCCTCGTCACGGCATCATCTCTTAGTGGATGCGCAAACCCGCACGTGTCTTTTACCCCATCTCCTCCCTTTGGCGAATTTCACCAAATCTCCCCACTACTCTCGCATGTCTCTCTCTCTCCCTCTCCCTACTTTGGCTCATTGATCGCCACGTGTCCCTAGTGGACCCGTGAGGCACATGGGCCCTAAATGGTCTTTCTCCTCCCTTGGGTGAATTTTCCTAAATGCCGCCGCCGCCCGCCCTTCCCCTTCCCTCTTTTCTCCCGGCAATGGCTCGGAGCCCGACACATGTGCATGGCAAAAAAAACAGAGGTGCAGTGAAATTTGGCATTTTCTCCCTATTCAAGGAAATTTCTAAATTCTGTCCCGTGACCCGCCAACCCAAAATTGCTTTTCGCCCCGCTCGACACATATCCCCTTTGGGAAAATTTGACCCCTAAAGTCCGTCGGTCCATAACTGGAGTTTTACAAGGAGTTAGGAGGACTTCTTTATATCATTGGAAATGAGAGAAAACTTACTATCTAATGGAAATGATTTAGGGACATTTTGAATCATAAGTGTGAGAAAAATTAAGTTAAAACTCTAAGCCTATTAGAGAGTGGGTATGGTGATAATTTTACCCTTGAACCTAAGTGAAAATTCTAACCCTAAAATTTGGACCATGTGTCCTCCAAAATTTTTTAATAAATGAAAAATATGTTCTTGAAAGTTAGACTTGTTACTAAACTTGTGAGTGACAATTGTTGCCTTGCTGACAGGTTATAGACACTTCTTATAAAAAAATTATTCCATAATTTTTCCTGACTAATCCTAGGTTGTTTCTTGGGTCTCAAGTGGGTTGTTTTATTGAGCGTCACACCTTACCAATTCACATAAACACAACTTTTCATTAACATACCTAGGAAATTTAAAAGCTTTTCCCTCAAAACCACTAAACCTGATATAAGTGAACTTCTTATACTGAATGAAGTAGCACACATACTCCATAATCACTTGCCTTACATGCTCAAACATTTTTTATTGTCCCCATTTACATTTGAACAAGTAAATAATTGATGAAAAGAAAGCATCATTTACCAATCTGACATTTCCACTCCATTTGGTTAACTCTAATTAAGGGAAAAATTCATGCATTGGGCACCTTTTAAAATCAGCGCATGGTGATAATGCTGGAAAAAGTCTTTGCGCTCCAACATTATAAATTAGATATGTCATCATATAGAACTCCAACTCTGTAGTATCCCCTATCTCAATCCTTGCTGCTAGAGTAATCATATGACCATGGATTGCATCTAAAATAAAGGTGGCCCAACAAATATTTCCTTTTCTCTCAAGAATAATCCATATAAATGTGGTCATCCACTCTTTAAACTCATTTGTAGTTTCCAAACTTGCCATTCAACTCAAAAGCACAATGATATCCTCAACCTTCCTCAATGAATTGTGCCCTAACCAACCTTTTAGGGATTTTAGTTGATTCCTTCCTCTCTATAAGTAGCCATCATGTGTTTATCATTATGGCATAATCCTTCTTCTTTATTTCATATTCTTGCAAGGCTAGTTTGATGCCAATAATAATTGGTTTAGAAATTACAGGTAATTTAAGTAATACTCTAATGGATGCCGGTGTCAATTTCAGCACCGCATCCTTACTCCCGTCTAATAATTCCCTCTTCTCAGAGTCATAATTCATGGCACTAAACCATACTAGTTATTTGCATTGAACAGAGGGTGTGATGGCACCCGCTGAGGTGATGTGGCTATTGTGAATTTCCTTTAAAGATTCACTCAAATGAGAACTATTTAATATTTGATGAAAATCATTTAAGTTGGCACTCATCAAATCTATGTCTATTACCTTGTATAGGTCACTCGTGACCCTCGACGTAATAAAAGAAGAAAATGGCATAGTCTTCATTTCAAAATCCATAATTTTACTTCAACTATTTTTCCAATGGAATAGATATGATACACAAGAGTTTGAAGTTCTTATTGATTTTCTACAAGTGCCCAAGCAATTCCAACTAAAAACAATAGCTTTCGCACTTCTCAGGTTTGCAAATTGAGTTCCACAATAATTCTAATTACACTTCACTAATAAAAATGACAAGAGACCATCAAAATAAAAATAAAGGAAAAATGCAGTTGTATCCCTTAAGGCCCTTGGTGTGTGTAGGAGCATTACGGCATTAGAAATAAATTCATTGCATCACAACCATTAACTCTAATTTTTGCAAATTCAATTTGAGTCATCCACATGGAATAAATTTTAGTTAAAGTGGGCCTAGGGGTATCTTTCATATTTTGTGATGCTCAAATAAATTGTGTAATTTTAGACATTTTGTGAAAGAGGGTTTAAAACACGCAAGCGATGATCATGAGGGAAAATGTGCACATCAATGGATGTGTGAATGACAACATGAAGAGATCTCGAGAGGAGTGAGCATCAACGAATGTGCATGCAAAGATTTAAAACATGGGCAGAACTTGGTTAAGCCATAAAACTCTCCTCTATCTCATAGATCAAATTGGGTGTACATATAGGAGGTGTTGAGTAACCCTCAGTGTTGCAATCATGATAACTTGAGTAGAGAGGGGAGTTACATTCCCAGAATAGAAGTTTAACTTCTAATGACGCAAATGACGCATTGACACACTAACACGCTGACGTGTAAGGGAATCTCATAATGACCCCTAAATGACACATGGACCTACAATCTCACCTAAGTGAGATGACTCACCTAATGATGTGGAAAATAACACACACCAACAACCCCCTTCATTGTAACTTAGGATGAGGTGGTAAGTCAGAAATGAGAAATGGGTCTTGGCACAAAGCGTGACGAGGTATCCATGTACAAGAAAAAGATCCCAAGTGAAGTGAAGGAAAACCCTAAAGTGGGAAAAACATCCACCATAAGAGAACAAACACTCTCTAATCCAAGAAAGATGCCAAATATGGGTCCCAGCGCTAAAAAAACCTAAAAAGGTACCCATGTACAAAGAGGAAATCTCTTAGAAAGAAGAAGAAGAGAGAAGAAGAGGGAGATGAGAGGAATGCAAAAATGCCATGGATGGATTTGAACTCTGCAGCTCTAAGAAGTCTCTCAGAAGAATGTCGATGACGAGATCCTCTACCTCTGGACTAAAGAAGAGCCACCCACAATGAACTATGTGCCTACCCTTAGGAAGGACAGAAATGACGTGTTGGAAGTCCACCCACTCCACAAAGGAAACTGAAGGCAACAACATGAAGAACTCTAAGTCTAGTGCATGGAAGTGTGACATAGGTCTAGCGAGTGAGTGCCAAGGAACCAAAGGTAATGCCACATGTGTAGAACTGTCATAGTGTGAAGAGTGAACACCTGTAGAAAGGATGTCCACGTGATGTGAAGGGAACAAAACATCCTCCACAATAAAAAAGGGATCCACAGCTGAGGGTGGATCAATGAAGGTCTCTGGAAAAGTGGAAGTGGTAAGAGTCCCATAAGGGGCACTCCCAACAATGGAGATGATGAACTCCTCTGAAATACCTGTAGATGGATGATGAACCTATAGAGCATCACAAGTGGACTCTGTAAAAAGATGAAAAAGGTCAAGTAGATACTCATCCCAATGAGGGGGCTCAAAAAATAGAAGAGTGATGTTAGATAGGTATGAGTCATCCAATGAAGGTAGAGGAGTGGAAGGGGCCTCACACACTGGAACTGGAAAGGAGGCGGGTGTGATAACAATTTGAGGTTGAGTAGGAGACTACTTAATATCTAATGAGATGGGAGGGGTGACAACACTATCTGGAATAGTGAGAGAAAGAGGAGAGAAGTCCTTTGTAATGATCTCTGCATCAGAATTGGGTGCACAATCCTCGTCATCAGAAGTATAACCAAACAAGTATATGTCAGTGGAACTACCATCACACAAAGAAATAAAGGAGATAATTGAATCAACAACAATAATAATGGCAGTAGTATGTGAAGGGTCCCCATAGAAGGACTGAAGAATGCACTAGACACGGTGAGGTGGATCTGAGTCTGCCACGTGAAACCAGAGAGATCGAGAGACATGCATCATCATGTGACCAAAGACATGGTCACAAGTTTCAAGGAAGTCCTCTAGATGACGATGATCAGCAGTGTAGGAACTGGCCCAAGCAAGAAGGGTAAAAGACCCTCATGGGTGAAGTAACATTCCATGGAAGCACACCAAGCTGAATAGTTCCCTCTCCTGGTGAGAAGTGGCAGAGGCTGTAAGGTGATCCTATGACACTCAAGTCTAGAAAGAGCACTCTCCATGATGAAAAATGCAAGATGCACAAAAGCAAGACGTTGGACTCGGCCAATAATGTGTCTGTGTGTGAAAGCCCAAGAGTACAATCAACCCCCCAAAATGTGGCACTTTATAAAAGTAGTTTGTTTACAAAAATGATAATCCCATCATGTAGAATGTGAAAAAACATATAACTTTGACTAAAGAAGTGCTCAGATCTGAGCAACGAGTCAAAAGTTATAGCAAAAATAATTCCCACAACTGATGAGAAAAAGCAATAAATGTTGCAAAATGCATTAAAAAAGTGCACAATATGGGTGCAAAGGGTGTCATCGACTACTCATTGGAAATGACATCAAATTTTAGATAGGGTTTATTTTTTTTGCGAGGGAGATTAGCCTCATGCCAACCCGGACCTCACCCTCCATTTTTATCGGCGTAGGAAGGTATTAAACAAGCCAAAAACAACCTAAAAAATTACAATGCCATGAAATAAATATTTTTTCTCAAAAAATTAAAAAGGAGGATTGTTTTTACTGCCAAACAATTCTAAAAGGGAAAAGATGAGCGTGGACCATTGTTTGACCAAACTATGCATGTGGTTGGGTAGATTGTAATGGCTCTAGGTTTTGGCAGAGGACATGTCTACTCATGGGAATGTAACCTTCGGGAGACTGTAATGGACAGCCTTTGCTAGGTGGAAACTACATACTGGTGAACCAACAACCGATAAACCGAGAGATGCATACAAACAGTCCACGTTGAAGTCGGTGGTAGGAACTGTCTCGAGGATGTAGTGAACCGATCAAGCCAGTGGAGGGTTTGAACACGCAGAGATGGGAGTCCAAACAGAAGCGTAGGAAACAATGAGCCACACAACTAAATAGTGATCCGGATGAGCATCCACACCTTTGTTTAACCTGGGATGAGCGTCCACACAAAATGGTCTACAAAGGAGAAAAATGTGTTGTGCAGTGAGAGCTGCAGAGTAAATTCGGCTCATAGACGTGCAGAAGCCAATATCAAATCGACTAGTCTAGTAGACTTAACAATCGAGTAATACCATGAAGCATGGGTCGAGCACAATTCAAGAGATCTAAAAAATGGTGCAAGTTGAGTCACCACTAAAGGCATAAGTCACCAACAAATATGATCAATCCAACACCACAAACCGATGATAGATATGCATGAGTCATTTAGGTAGACCACGAGATCTTTCAAGGAAACAAGAACATTCATCCTTAAGCCAAAGCTCAAGCACATAACAAGCTGCAAGTGAGCACGAGTTCAAATGCGAGACCATAGGACACTGAAAAACAAACCAAGTAATGTAAGCAAGGCAAGATGAAAGTTCTTAAGGGTGAGTTGACACCAATGGAACACATGTCCATGCCAAAGCAAAACTGAATAGGTGGTCTAGTGCAAGAGCCAACAAAACCGATGAGCCTCCGTCGAGCAAACCGGGTCACTGTAACTTGAGACTACAATAGACCCCAAAACATGCATGCAAGGGCTAGAAAACAAGTGAACCTCAAAAACCTGCAACCAAAAACCAAGAAAAACCCAAAAAAAGGTATGAGAATGACCAAAATCAATGCAAGTAGAGCACGATCGGAATTTCCATTACGACACACACAATGAGAACTGGATATCATGCGGAAGCTTGAGAAAACATGCACAAAATGTCGAAGGTGCATAGATCTAGAAGATCCTCTCTGATACCATGAAAGAGGGTTTAAAACCCGCAAGAGAGGATCATGAGGGATGACATGCACATCAACGGATGTGTGAATGACAGTGTGAAGAGATCTCGGGAGGAGTGAACATAAACCGAATGTGCATGCAAAAATTTGAAACACGGGCGAGAACTGGTTAGGCCATAAAACTCTCCTCTATCTCATAGATCAAATGGGGTGTACATATAGGAGGTGTTGAGTAACCCAGTGTGTTGTAATCATGATAACTCAAGTAGAGAGGGGGAGTTACATTCCCAGAATAGAAGTGTAACTCCTAATGACACAAAAGACGCACTGATGCACTGACATGCTGATGTGTAAGGGAATCTCATAATGACCCCTAAATGACACATGGACCTATGATCTCACCTAAGTGAGATGACTCACCTAATGATGTGGAAAATAACACACACCAACATTTTAGACCCCGTCCACTTTTGCCGCAGGCTCAACACGTGGCTTTACTTGTGAGTCGGTTGGGTGGTGGCTTACTTTTACAACTTTAGTCCTTTTCAAAACAAATCCAAAATTTCCAAAGTGCCCCAGTGAACCCACTTCCCGCTTTTATAATAAACAATGGCCACACATCCTTTTGTGGGTCTTAGGCATTCATTTTATATTTTTACTAATTTTTCCATAATGTATCAAAACATAGAAAGGATCACCTTCCTGTAACCACTTGATGTACAAGAAGTGTACACCTCCTAGGGATAAAGTAAAAAATTTACTCACGGTGCTTCATAGTTTCAAATATCCAATTAGAATTCATCAGGCCTCGGGACTAATCCGGGCATTTTGAAATTATAATAAAAAGTGACAAGTTTATCAAATAGACTAGACACCTTTGCATCCAATTAGAGATGATCACGTATCCGTGAATGTCGGGAAAAAATTTACAAGGACACATGATCATGGAAAAAATAAATGAAGGGGAAATCCCATCATTCACGCCCAAACTACAAAAAATTTCCCCATGGAAAGAAAACTATAAATAATACCATGACTCAGCATGATCCATGACCATAGGAAAGGACTGACAACGAAACCTCAATGAAGGCAAAAAAATTCATGAATCCATATAGGAAGACAAAAAGTACATCAAACCAAAGCGGACTAAAAAATTTAAGTAAAAGGAGATATTATAATTGATCACCAAAAAGGGTAGCATGTAATGAATCAAGTATTGAAAATGAGGATTATTAGAAGAATACTTGCATGCATCATAAGATTATTTTTTTAACAAAAAGAAGAAAAATAGTCTTCAACATGTTGTATTTTTAGTTGCATGCATTAAAACTGACATATCTTGGGCGTTTTTCAATGAAAGTGAGCAATTCAAAATTATCTAGAAATCTTAGAGTGTGTAGAACAAAACCCATAAATTATTTGAGCTATTTATTTATGAGAGTGAAAGAAGTTTACATCTAGAAAATGTTGTTATTTTTCACATGAAAACTCCTTATCAGCTGAATATTTTTCTTTGACCTCCTCTACAATGCCCCATTTATTTTTTTATTTATCCTCCCAATATGTTTGCATAAATATTCCACAAAAATATTTTTCATTGCTAACCGCACATAGTTTTTTTTTAATTTCTTGCATGTATGAACTGTTATTTAATCTTTGCAGAAGTAAGAGTACATGAAAACAAGATATATTTTAGAAAAAGAAACCCTCTTTGCATGAAAATAATAAACATGAAGTGATGTTTCCATTTTATTGAGGGTGTTTCTTCTGTAAATCTCCGGTGGGTTTTTAAATCTAATTGTAGAAATAAAATTTAATCTATTTGTAGAAAATAAATATTAATCTATTTTGCAGAAAATAAAATTTTAAAGAAACTACCACCAAATACTTCATGTCACAAATTTTTCTAAGATAATTCTCTTAGGAAATTATGAATCTCCTCTTAACGTTTTGGTCCTTAGAAACAACACCAAAATGATGAGTATCTTCAATCCTATTCATTAATAATGTCAATCCAAGGCTTGTGTCCGACGGTTGTATGGAATAGGAGAAAGAGATCTTTGGAAAAAAATCCATCAAACACAATCCAAACTTACATAAATTGAAAATAAAACTTACGAAATAGAAAAACACACTTGTAGAAATCAAAATCACACTTTCATAAAAGAAATCACACTTGCAAAAAATAAATCACACTTGCATAAAGGAAATTTCTGAATTGGACATAAAGACAATCAAATAAAACACCTACAGGTTCACAACAAACTAAATGAAAATGAATATTACAATACAAGCAGAAAAACAAAACAAAAAAATGATAATCATAGAAAAAGGAATAAACATAAACATAAATTATTACTAGAAAAAAACACAAATACAAAGAGCCTCTTCCTTGGAATGAGTGGTGGTGATTCTGGAAGAGAATTTAAATCATGCTTCTAAGATCTTAATTCAAAACTTAAGAATATTGGAGAGAAAAGAAAATAAATTTCATTGATTAGTAAAGTATTACATACAAGAGTGTGGAAGATTGAATTTATAGTTCATGCATCCAATCAAATCCCTTGTCCACACACCAAGGACTAACTACTTATCCTTGGATGGATTTTCAAAGCAATAAATCCTAAAAAAACTTGATTTGCAACAATCCACTTATCGTAGAGAATATTTCTACTGACTCATCCCTTTAATCTAGGAATACAAAGTGGGATATTAATTATTCAACATTCATAATACTATTACACTATTTTGTCATCCTTGAAACATGGAGAGAAAATGGAGGAGTTATAAGTCCATGACTTTGAATTCTTATTGGAATGCCACATACATGCATGAATTTGGATTGTCGTATGTTTGGATTTATATTCTTGGTTGATGATGTGAAAGAAAAGGGTGGGATGAATACTTCGGTGATACTTTACATTACTTTGGAACAAACTAACAAAATTTCACTAGTTGGTCATTACGGTAGCTGCATGAAGACTTTTGGTATTTGGGCATTTGAGTAGCTATGTGAAAACTTTTGATAGCTACAATCTATGAACTTGGAGTAGAGTTTATTATTCCCTATTTTCTATACACTATTGCATTCCAATTTTGGAAGAAATGTCAGGAAATAACAACAATTAGATTGTAAATAAATTTCTAAAGAGATGATAAGATAAATCATATATTTTACCTTAAATATGTTATATGTTATTAAAACTACATCTAAATTCACTTGAAAGCTTGATTTTAAGAGAGAATAAAAGTGTTATTTGGTGATATAATAAGACATATTTTAGTTTCATAATAGTATGGAAACTAAAAAGGATGTGAAAGGAGCCCCTCACTCATGATAATGATATATTCTAGATAGAAGAATACAAATCTTATTTTCCTTATAGAAGTGAGGATGTCAATAGATATTCCCTGGTGTCGCTATTTCATGTAATTTTTGGTAGAGAGTAGGATACAAATAAGTGCATATATATTGAATATGAGATATTAATCAATGGGAATACAAGTCTAAATATAGTTCATTTAGCTATAAAGGGCATGAAGGAATCTATTTTTTACAGAATTATGAATAGTTGAGAACACCACAAACTACATCAAGAAGATAGGAATCCATGTAAAATGATTTCCCATTTTCCATGAATTTTTATTTGTCTCACTAAATTGAAATTGAGCACTTTCCTAAGGAGGACATCTTACCTTCATCAATAATAATAAAAAGTAAAGGAATCCATGATAATTCAACCTTAGAGGTAGAAGGTTTTCCATATAGCCTATTCATGAGGGCCATGCCAATACAGACTCCTAGTCTAAAATTTTTAATAAGGATATTTCTCATATGAGAATCATCCATATTATCTATTGGGTCCATGACCCAACTCTGTAAAAGAAATTTTATTCTCCTTGTGGCCATCTAGGACTCGACTATTTCTATATTGTATAGGGTGTCGGCTTTGGAAGTTTATAATAATGTTTGTATGCATTCCCAACATAAAACCTATTATGTTGTTATTGTACGATTTAAAAAATAAGGTCCACTCCTTAGACTTGGAAATAATTAGATAGGAAGTGATTAGTATCGAAATGGAAGCACCTATGGTTCGTGGAAATTAAATGGAAACCACCTCTTTTTATTTCCCTTATGTCTTGAGACCTTAGCTTTTATCTTTTAGGACACCCTTTTTCATCTACATATACATAAAGGATTTTATCTTGGGACATGGAAAAGATAGTCCAAAGAATGCTGAAATTCATTATTTAATGCGAGATAGATCAAATACAATATCTCTAATACTTACTTTGGTGTCCTCATAGGAATATAAATAACCATATCCAATCAATAATGTCGATTCTCCCAACATTTTTAGAAGTTAAAGGTCCATGAATGTTACATACATCATAAAAAAAAATACCAAGGAAAAGGACGTACTTGAATTTACGAAACACCCTTATTACTCTTACTATGAATATTTGGTGGATTAAAAAATCATTTGAGCCATAATTTTGTTAAATGTGGAAATTTCTCCAAGAGTATAGATTTATAGTATTATTATTTTTAGTTTTATAATTGTTCAAATTAGATTCCTAAGTTTCCATTAGTGGTTTTTATTTAGTGTGATATCGGATTCCAATATATTTATTATTGGTTTTTAAGTAGTGTAATATCGGATTCCAATATTTACACTATGCCATACAAGTATGTTCCTAATTCTATATTGATTTTATGAGAATGGGAATATGCCCATTCTCAACACACTCATAGTACAACTATGTTCCTAATTATTTTTATGTGTATCTGCTTTATCTCAATTATTTTTCTATGATTCCTATATGAGGCATTTTGATCCCTTTTGAAAATTAAAACAATGTGATATGGGTACATGTTGTATGAAATAAGAAGCAAATATTGAGTCTATGAGAATGGAAATATGCCCATTCTCATCACACTCATGGTACAAGTATGTTCCTAATTCTTTTTATGTGTATCAACTTTATATCTATTCTTCTTCTATAATTCATATATGAGGGATTTTGACCTCTTTTGAAAATTTATATCTTGGAAGACATTAGGTCAAGTCTTGGTGGTGCATTTCTGGACACTATTGTTCAAAGAATAAAATAATAACTTGGCACTCTAAATACTATAATTTTACATTCCTAAATACTAAATACTAAATACTAAATACTATAATTAGGAAAAAACCGTTTAGTTTTTGGTTGTAATGAATGCATAAATCAAGGTTAATTCCTTGGAAAATGCAAATCATTAATATTTTAAAATTAATTCCTTGTAAATCACATCCAATTCCCTTTTAATCAAAAGATCGACCTCCTATAATCTTACTTACATAATAATTAAGGAATTGTTTTTCAAATTAAATTAATTTCATGGTAGAAATTATATTATTAATACATTAATAAGATTCAAGAGTTCCATAAGCAACACAATGTTTTATAGAATTATATTATGGAAAAATATTCCAAAGTAATATAATACTCAGTATTTCATTTAATTATCAAATAATAGTACAACTGTAAATTTTTATAGGACCAAGGTTTCAAATATTTTTTTAAAAAACCCACATCCCAGGCCAAGATGATTTCACATACAAAATTTTTGATCTTCGATAGTTTCTCCAAGTCAACATTCTTTATCTTGTTTAAGTAGTTCAAGGTATGATTTCATGGCCACATGTTCTTTATCAGGTATATTTATGTATCCACGTTTCCATTTTTTTGGTGTCCATGCCCAGATGATGTAATCCACATCAATCTTTGCTTTAGGTTCATCTACGAGATGGTCCATGTTTTATTTGGCTTTTAACAATCTCAATATAATGTTGTACATTCTCCTCTCCATGTAGGTTTCCAATATTGAACTCTCAACTTTTTATTTACATCATTGATTCCCTTTTGAAGGAATATATCCCCATCTTCTCTCCTAATCCATATCTTTTCATTTTCATTTTTTGATTGTATAAGTAGAATTTTTACCTTGAATACATCCTTCGATGGATGTAATTCTTGTTTAGATCTTCCAAAAATAGGAAAAACGTAAATATCATTGTTACTTGGGTTATGTTGACTAATGTAGTCTTATTTTTGAATATGTGTGGATCCTGTTATTTGGTCATATATGTCTTTCTCCTGTACTATTTTTGGCCAAAAATAAACATTGACCTCTAATATAATTTACAAATGGTCTATCTAAAGTACGTAAAATGGTTTCCCAATATGTGATATTTGGAAGATAACATCACTAACTTCTCCTATTGTGATTTTCCCCATTGCTCAATATATGATTCTATTTCCTTTTTGGATCTTCATTTTCTTTGATTTCTTTCAAAGGTGCCAAAATAGGTTTCCCTTATGGAAAGATTTATTCACCATTATCCTTTATAATCCATATATGGATAGAATGAGACCATTGTAGATCCTTTATTTTTGCTCTGTACTAAAGTATGCCATTCACAACATGAAATATGAACATATTAGGTTTGTTGATAACCACTATCTTATGTTTTCCATCCAATAAGAATGGCTCCAAAAGTCTTTGAAGTTATACACTTCCTTAATAAGGTAAGGAGTGAATGTACTTGACCCTTCTTGGCATGTTTTATAGGATTCCATGATATGTGGCAAAGAAAATGTGTCTACTTTATTTAACGATGTTTCTAATCTTCAAAAAAATTCATCTATATCCTCATGAGTGTGTCCCACTTGAAGGAATCTTTGACAAATAATTTTTAATAATGCATCATGCAATGGAATTTTGGATGATCCAAAACTATATAATAAATATTTGTACTCATCAATTACTGAGGTTCTTCAAGATATTGGAGACACAAATCTAATGATGTGATTGTACATTTTTATCCACGTTTAATAAATGGAAGGAAAAATGGCTCAAACCCCTGTCTTATGTCCATGTGTGAGCATACCAATCAAAGTAACTAGTAGGTTCATAACATTACTTATTGAATTTGCTTTTTTACCCATCCTTGGTATGGAAGTTTTCATTTTATGATCCAAAATTCTCAAGAATCCATGAGGTTATTCTTCTAAATGTAATCTGTGGGAATAATAAGTTGTACAATAACTTTGAATATATTCATTATGCCATGTTTGTTCCTCATCAATATTTGTGAGTGCTTATGTGCATGTGTTGGCTCTAATTTTGTTGTAAAAATCTATGCACTCATCACTTTTGGAAAATAATTTTTTTGTAATGGAAACATACAATACCCGAAATTCCCCAAAGGTTTCTTCCTTCATTCTATACCCAAAATATACTGCGAAAAAAGTGCAATAAGCAGCTTGAATTCTTGAAACTTCCTCAGGTGTTGCAGTCAAGCCTCAAAAACATAGTGAACAAAAGATTTCAACATGTTTCCATTGCAAAAAAAAATTGTATGTATACCAATAATTATAGGCAGATATATCTTCACATATAACTCTAAATTTATTTCAATAATTATTGGTATACATACAATTTTTGTGGTAGTGTTTGACCTTTGTTTCTCTTTTCCAGTGTTACCATTCACTGCAAGCCTATTTCTGCTTATCCATTCAAATTTATGTTTATAGAAGTAAAAATTTTTGTGCCCATAAACTTTGTGCCATGCATTCTATAAAACATCCATCCCATAAAGTTTCATTTTATATCTCTGCATAGATTTATTACCAACATTGAAGATGGCATTTGATGTTAATGCATCAAACACAAAATTCTTTTATCAATTTCATTCAAATCTCTAGTTGTGTGCCATAGATTGTGAACTCTAACTGAAGCAAGAGGTAATTTTTGGAGACAATTAGATTTACAACAACTAAACTCATAATTTTCCACTTAAAAAAATATTGACAATTTTCTATCCGCATCACAATTTTTATTTGATGGATTTTCTTGAGGGATATACAACTTCGACATTTTGTAGCATTTAATAGATCTTTTTACCACTATGTTGCATTGATTGTGATTAGTGGCATCATATGAAATTGAATTTAAAAATGAAGGTTTCTCTCTTCAAATTCATCCTACATGATGACCTCAACCTCTTTTGATACTTCTTTAAATGTAATATCCATCTCGGAACCATTTACGTCATTCGATTCCATAGCGAGGCCATTGTATGATAGTTTCTTCAGATAGGAGCATCCTTTGAAAGAGTATTTGAATACTCTATCAATATGCACACCGAATCTATTGGCATCCAATCTATTAAAATGTACCATGTCTCATTTAACTATGTTGGTAATTGTTCCCTATAAAAAACAAATGTAATCAACCGAGTATTAATGGATTATTTTTGTAGAAACTCCCTTAAACTTCATACAAGGTGTAGACCATCCAATTGAGCAATCCCTTGCTTAATCATAAGGTAAATTCTTGTTTAATTGAAAATCAAATGTTTTATTGGCCAAATTATTGATTTATTAGGTTGTAGTAAGTCGAGAAATTAGAACACATATTTACCACATTTTCTATCCATACACCAAAATTCAAAGGACCCAACCTCTCTCCATTAATTTTATGATCTTATAGCACATGAGTTATAAAACCCATGGCCATGTCATCATCTTTGCTACAAAATTTGTGTTTGAGAATGAAATTATCTATGACAAAATATATTTTATCTTTAGGACCTGTATTGATGTGTTTTCAGTGTCATCACTACAATCTCCATCACTCTGCATTCTAATACTCGAACAACTAAAAAAATTCTCTACCCAAATTGGGGGTAATGGATGAATCTATGTGTTATGAAAATTCACTCTCTTCCCAATAAATGTAGTATCCTTTATTCCCAACATCTTACAAGCTTTCAAATTCATCAAATGAAAGAGGAAAGTTTACTCTTTCATCTAATACTATGTTAACAATGACACAACAAATCCTCTTCCCACATCTTTGTAATGTAATGTCTTCCTACTTGGATATAATATTCCCTCTATAACTTTGGTTCATTTTGAAAACAACTCCACATGATCTTCCTATAAAAATTTAAAAGATTCTGATGTTGTTAAAAGATAAAAGAAAAATTTTGTGAGATGATAGAAATTCTCTTAAACCATTACATAAAATAAATTAAAAATTATCATGTATGTACAACCATAAGTATATTTAATACACATAGAAAATGAGCTACAAAATTATATAATTCAGTAAGGTTTAGAAATACTTCAAAATTATGCCTATAATTAAAACCAACATGAAAATATGTATAACATGATTTCCATACTATGATTGAACTTAACCCAATTGAACTTAAATGATGATATATGCAGTCCTATCCAAGATTTTTCAAGAAAAAAATGATGCTAATGGAGCTAAATAGCACTTTTCTAGCTTTGGTTCCTAAGAATCATGATCCTATGGAGTTAAAAAAATTTAGGCCCATAATTATTTTGCAACTGTGTTTATAAAATGTTCTCAAAAATTTTGGCCTTAAGAATCCAAGTTGTGCTACCTTCAATTATCTTTGATTAGTAGGGAGGTTTTGTTATGGGTAGATAGATTCAAGATGGCATTGTCACCATACAAGAGACCCTACACTTTGTGAAACATAATAAGAAAAAAGCTACATTCATTAAGCTAGATATGGAAAAATCCTATGACATAGTCTCTTGGTCTTTCCTTTTGAAGATTCTCTCAAGATTTGTATTTGGTGAGGTTTTTAAGGAGAAGATTCTATCTTGTATTTCCACTACCAAGTTCTCGGTCTTGGTTAATGGGACTCCTTGTGGTTATTTTAACAGCACACGTGGTTTAAGATAAGGTGATCCTATCTCACCCTTTCTCTTCATTATTTTGGCCAGAACCCTTATTAGAACTCTTAATAAGGCTACCATGGAGGGAAGAATCAGAGGTATCTCCCCTACTGTAAACTATCAGAGGGTTTCTCATCAAAAAAATTTGATGATACCATGTTGATAGGAGTTGCTTCTGTCCTTGAGGCTAGAGAATTCAAGTAGTTAATGATGGATTATGAGGAAGCTTCAGATCAATTGATAAACTATGGGAAAATATCTGTCTTCTTTATCAATACCGTTGAAATAAGAAGCATCAAAATTGTTGGTATTCTTGGTTGTCCCTCTAAAACCCTCCCAACTAAATACCTTAGTATGCTTAGAGGGACAGAAAAACCAAATAATGCTGAATGGAATTTCTTAATTGATATATTTCCGAAGAAACTTGAAGGGTGGAAAGGATCACTTCTATCTCAAGCTAGAAAAGTTGTGCTTAAATGATCTATACAGAATTTACTAGTTTATATGATGTCTATCTATAGATTACCCTCTGATATTACATGCAATATGGAGAGCATACAAAAAATATTTCTATGGAGTGGAACTAAATCAAAAGAAAAATTCCTCTAATTTCTGGGATAAGGTTTGTTTCCCTAAAAGAATTAATGGCCTTGGTATTAGAGATTGGACTAAAATGAATAAAGTTATCTTGGCAAAAATGAGCTAGAGACATTGTTAAAGGAAGATAGTGTCTAGAATAGTATCATAAGATGTAAATATTGGCCTAACCTATCTACTAATGAATGGTGTTTTTATAACCAGAACTCTAATGCTTCTTCATTCTTCTGGAAGTCCTTAAATTGGGCTAAACATGTGTTATCGAAGGATGCAAACGGCTTGTTGGAAATGGAAGCACCATTGACTTACGGGAGGACAACTAGATGGAGAATTTTCCTCTCAAGACAATTTTCCTTACTATCTATAGAGACTCTGTGTCCAAATATGGGACTAAGGTTAGAGATTACTTCAATTTGGATGATCCTTGGAACATTGGAAAACCATATCTTTGGATCATTCTAACAGCTTAGAGATCTCTTCTATTAACAATAAATTAAGAGGATTTATTATTAATAGAGAGAATCCTATTGAATATAGCTTATATTGGTCTAAGGAAGAAAATGGTATTTCTCGGTCAAGAGTACTTACCAATATTTGTTTCATGAGGAAGAGATAGGTGATAATTTTAACTAGGGAAGCATATGGATCAAATAATTAATCCCCAAGATTAATATGTTTTGGTGGTTGGTTATCCATGATAAGATTCTAACTATTGGCAATCTGAACAAGAGAAATTTCCACATGGTTAATAGATGTGTTTTGTGTGAATCTGATTGTGAAGATGCCTCACACATGTTCCTTAATTTTCCCTTTCTTTTTTTGGTTAGGGAAACCATCCTTAACATATTTGATGTCAACTGGGTCTTCTCGAACTCCATAAAATTGTTGTGGATCCAATGGACTAGTCCTTTTAAGAGCCAAGGTCTGAAGTTCTTATGGATTTTCTCTATAATACATTTGTCTTGGGAAATATGGAAGGAAAGAAATAGAAGAATCTTTAAAGGAAAAAATAATCCCATGTCAAAATTGGAGCTGCCATGTATGTGAGATCCATCCTTGCTAACTTCTCTATCTTGAACTCCCAAAAGAAGTATTTCTCTCAGCATGAATCTTGTTTCTCCATGAAGTAAGTGCAGGACCTTCTACCCTTAGCCCCCTAGTCTAAACCCTAGACTAAATGGATGGGTCAAACCTAGCAAGGAATTTTTAAAATTAAAATTTGATGGCACTTCCAAGGGAAATCCTGGTCGAGTTGGCTGTGGTGGGGTCTTTGTAATTCGAAGGAACTTTTATTCTTAGATACTTCTACAATTTGGGAACTCAAACAAATAATGTTGCTAAAGCTGTTGGGGTCTTTTGGGGTCTATCTATAGCTCTTCAACACAACTTTGTTAATTTGGAAGTGGAAGGTGACTCCTTGAACATAATTAACAACATAAATAAGAAAGGACCCATCTCTATTGCCAATTTTAACTCTATTAAGAGTATTAAGAAAATGGCCCATTCTTTTAATTTTATCTCCTTCAAACATGTGTATAGGGAAGCAAATGTCGTGGTGGATTTCTTTGCTAATATGGGGGTTAATGGGCATGATTTAACACTTTTGAGGAAGGTGGAAACTTTCCATCCCAAGGTGTGGGAACACTTATTAAAAGACAATATGGCCACGTTTAAGGTCTTCTCATGTGGTGTCTATCCTGTCATGATCCTTTTTTTGTATGATGAATTTTCATTTATTTCTTAATTATGAGAAGATAAGGTTTGTGATTTGCACGTATTTTTGGTTAAATCTATCTCAAAGCTACTACTTTGTAGAATCATTTTGTGGTGTGCGTGTAATCTCTTGACTCTTTGGTTTCTAAGTCGTTTTGTGAAGAGGCCTTTGTTGTTTAGAAAAATGGGTGGGGATCTTGTCGGGACCGAACTTTCCGACCTTTCTAGGGTCATTCCCGAATCTATGTCCCTATTTGATAGTAAGGTTTTACCCCCTTTCTAAAAATATTTGAAGGGCACTATGAGAATCTCAGCAAAGACTTTGCTAGTGCATGGAAAGTGACCAAAAAAGGTGTTGTTGTTGAGATGAAGGGGATCAATCTAGAGATCACTGTGGATTTGGTGGCTAAAGTTATGGGAATTCTAGTGGTGGGGAGGGAGGCCTACAAACCGAAGAAGGAAGCCTCTAAAGAATTGAATCTATTTCTTAAAGGTAATGAGAATCTCACCTCCCATTTTACTGGCTACCTTAGAATGTCTTTACCTAATCCATATGACAAGGTGGCTCTCACCTTAATTCAATTCTTAACCCTGGAAGGCCACCAAAAATGTATTTATGCTTACCACCTCCCAATGCTAAACCATTTTAGATGGGGGCAGGCTTTTAGTTTTCCTATTTCTTATATTTTTCTTTTTGTGTCTCTATTTTGCAGTTTAAAATGTGTAGGATCTTTGTTCCTCTCCATCATGGATTTATCCTTTCCCATGTCAAAAGGGTGGTCCTAGACATTGAAAAAACTGGTGCCCTTAATCGGCTTTGAAGCTTATGTGGATAGTTTGGGGTCTGAATTGAAGGAGGAGGATTTGAGAGATGATGAAGATTCTATGGATGGTGACACGAAGAGGATGAGGTGGAGGTGGTCGTGGCCCAAAACCTAAAGGATCTTAAATCCGAGTAGATCCCAATCTTGAGTCTAACACTAAGGGTGAGTCTAGCAAATAGGGTGCCCCGACTCCTATAAACACTTAATTAGAATAACACTATGAGGCTATGGGTCATGTCATCCCGATCAAAGGGGAAAATCACTTAGCCAGGATGGTGGCTGATATCGATGAGCTCAAGGGGACATGTGGCTCACTAAGAGCTTAGTCCAATTTCTTTTTAATGATTGGCACAAGATGAAGGAGCAGGTGTAGGAAGTAGTTAGCAATGGGTAGGGTGGCGAGATTGAGATCCTAAAGGCCAACTTTGGGGCCATAACTAGGGAAATGGATCAGGTAAAAGCTATCCTCCATAGCTATATGGAATGGAGCATCATGACTATTAATTCGACCCTACAACACCTTCAAACTCTAAGGCAACTTGCCAATACTTATTGTGTTGTGGATAATCAAGGAAGGAAACAAAAGGTGACCTCGAATGGTTTAGACCTAGGCTCTTTGGCTGTTAATATTTATGATCTTGTAAAAGAATGGGCTAAGGTGCTAGAGGGGCTTGAAAAAACCTACAAATGAATTTTGTGCGGGGTGATCTGTCTTTTCACTATCTCTGTCTATGTGATTAGTTCCTTTGATGTTGTTAGTTTCACTCTGTTTTTGTTCTTTGTTAGTATCACTATATGGGCTCCTAAGTGCTCTTATTACTATGAAATTTTATACAATGGTTTTTTTATGTTAATTATAATTGGCTTTATCTGCTCTCATGGAGCTTTCTTGATGTATGGATTAGGGTCCCCTTAACCCTCTTTTACCACTAATCAAAAAAATTTAAATGATGATAAATAAATAGAGGTTACATTTCCATTGGCTAACCACTTCATCTAAATAGATGTTAAATAAATGAGGTTTAATTTAAATTGACATGAGAATTAAATAAATAGAGGTTAAATAAAAGGTAATTAGAAACTTGATTGTTAACCGCTTCATCCAAATATATTCATCATAGTAACATAACATATATTACTTTTACAAGAATTCCTCATACTTCCCATATTCCCTGACTATGAGAATGGGCATATGTCCATTATAAACATTCTCATAACATGATTTAATTTTCATTAATTCTTTATGTTTCACATAGGAGAATTTTTATTTCTTTCTATATTGATTTTATGAGAATTGGAATATGCCCATTCTCATCACAATGATAAAAATATTTGTTTATATGAGAATGGACATCTACCCATTATCATCACAATAATAAAACTCTTTTTTATATGGGAATGGGCATATGCCTATTCTAACAATTCTAAATCATTGAAGCAATATTCAACTTAATCATTTCAATGTCTCTTTAAAGGATGTGAGAATGGGCAATTGTCCATTCTAATACAAATTAAATATTATCTTTATTTTTATTCTATGATTCTTATATGAGAATGGGCATATGCCTATTTTAACCATTCTAAATCATTGAAGCAATAGTGAACTTAATCATTTTAATATCTCTATAAAGGATGTGAGAATGGGAAACTATCCATTCTAAAAAAAATTAATATTATCTCTATTTTTATTCTATGATTCTTATATGAGAATGGGAATATGCCCATTCAATACAAGATAAAAATATTTTTGTATGATAATGGACATATGCCGATTTTGTCTGTGTATTACCTCATTTTCTTTATTCTTGTTACTCAATTTTTCATCCATTAATATTTTTTTATCAAAGAAGAATAAAAACTAATTGCTATAAATGTTCTTCCAGTGGTACTACCTAGTCATTTAGAACATCGATATTAACCTAATCGATGTGAGTACTATAAATTTTATATATATATATATATATATATATATATATATATATATATATATAATCATTTTCACACCATATTATAGTCTCGGTGATTTTAACACAAACACATGTGGTAGATATAATTATTTTTAAGTACATTCAAGATATTTATAATAAAAATTGATAACTATCGAAAATATATATGTTGAAAAATACAACTCAAGGTTAAATGTGATGAAAATTTCAAATAAGAAAAAAACTTAAATATCAGTAAATATGGTATTAGTACCAAATAATAGGATTGTCCTTTGTAATCAATGAGGAAATAATAATATATGTTTTGATCAATCCACCCCATTTCCTCTTTCTATTTAAATCGGCATTCCCATCCAGAGTTCAGGGAGTGGTTTAAGCAAGTAAATGATTAAACATTCAATTGATTTTGTTAAATCCATACGTCATATATAGTTTCCCTAACTATCCCCTCTCCTCTTGCTCATATTTATTATTGAAAACAATGAGACACTAATGAATGGATAAGGTGCAAGAACATAATAAACATTTAAATATTTTCATATATCTTATTTCCAATCATAATAGAAAAGTAAATAATAATATTCATACTATATATGACATGTCATATATAAACTAATACTATTAAAATTTGAAATTAAACATCTTGTATATTGTCTCACAAGTTTACTAATTATCCATGCATGCATCTCTCCCTCTCTCTAGTATAAATTAGTATCAATTAATTTTAAATGCAAAAAATAACCTAAAACATGGCTATGATAATGTTTAAAATTTATATTTTATTTTAAATGCAAATAACCTAAATCATGACTATGATAAATTTTAAAATTTATATTTTATTTTATATGCAATAAACCTAAAACATGGCTATGATTTTTTAAAAAATTTAAATTTTATTTTAAGTGCAATTATTAAACCTAAAACATGGCTATGATATTGTTTAATATTTATATTTTTGTTTTTGACCATCACATAGTGATACCATTAATTTAAAAATATATTGTTTAACGCCGTTTATTTATTAATTGAAGGTACTTGTTTTCCAATCACATCTCTTGTTGGAGAGAAATTGGAAAAATTAATGGCATTTAATTAACGCCACTCCGTGGCATGGTAGAGATATTGACAACGGTTTCTCTTTTCATTGACGATAGAGGTCTTGGAAATAGTAAGGTTCTTTGCTCTTTCTTGTTCATCGTTTCATCTTTATTTTTATCCTTTCTTCTTTTTTGTTCATCCTTTCCGCTTTGGGATACCTATATTTTGTTAGATAGTTTCATCTTGTGAAGCAGAAGATTTGAAGAATTTTATGAGATATTATTTGTTCTCTTTGTTTCTTTATTGAACCTTTCCAATTTTGGATCCCTCCATTTTGTAAGACCACTTCGGCTTGTGAAGTAAAAGGTTTGAAAAAAATTCATAGATGAATTATTCAAAATAATCTCTGTTGAATTATTATGAGATGTAGAATATCGTTTGGTTTTCTTTCACTTGTATTTATTTAACTGGGTTTAAAGATAATGCCATATTTTTTATCTTGAGTGTTTTTGATGCGGGTATTAAGAATATCACTTCAATATTTTGTAAGACATGTGTAGTTGTTAACCTAATCATAGTTATAAATGGATGCATCTAAATATGGTTGTTTATGCTAGTTTTACTCTATCTAAGCTGCAAGTTTCATAGTTTCAACAAGATCATTCCCTTGCATAAATATATGACATTCTCAATGCCCAATGGAACTCATGCATCATTGTAGAAAAAATAATAATTTATATCTAAGAAATACACTATCAATTCTTCATGCTAATACGGGAGTTATCTGTTATGATTTTACTAAAGTACAGAGTGGTCTCACCACTTGGGCGGTATTTCTTATTTTCAAGATGTGCGGAGTGAGTTTCGTGGCTGAGAATGTCTCATAGAAGAATAATGTAATTTGTTATAGTGAAGAAGTTTTTACTTCTTTTAAAGCGAAGATAAGTTTCAGAAATACATCTAACTCTTCTTTGTTGTGTTACGAGTTTTAGGTGTAAAGATAAATTATAATGTCATTATTTTTATATGGGTTTTAAAATTTCACTTTAATCATTTGTAAGATACATATAGTTGTTATCCTCTATAGTTATAAATTGATGCAAGTAAATATGACCGTATATTCCATGTTTTAGAGTCTCAACAAGATCATTCCCTTGGAAAAATGAATTTATAAGAAATCTACTACCAATACTTCATGAATTTATAGTGTAGGGTTTCCACCTAGGAAAAATTACTTATTTTCTGAGTTGGGTGGCCTATTTGCACAGCCGAGATGGGAGAGTGAGCTGCACTGTGATGAGCTAAGTAGGTGATTTGTCCCATCGAGCTCAACGGGAAAGATAATATTCTGATCTAGGTGGGCTTGATGATCTTTCAAGCTGGTGGTTGAGTTGGCTTTTCAAGTTGGCTGTCAAGATGGATGGTCAACTTATCCATTCAAGATGGCTGGTTTAGCTTCCCAATTGAGCTAGTTGGTTGAGATGGGTAGGAGAGCTGACTGTCATCTTTGAGCAAGTGAGATTGACTAGCCAAGCTAGGTGGGTGAGATGAATTTCTGAGCTAGGATGGTGGTATAACCTATTAAATTAGATGGGTGATTCGACCTATCAAGCTAGACTAGCCAGCTGACTTGCTGAGTTGGGTGGGCAAGCTCACCTACCGAGATAAGAAAAATTGAAATTAATCATTCTCATGTAGGAATTAAAATGATTAAATTTCAATGTTGTATCTAATGATAAAATGCGCATTCTCATAATTGGAATCATCAAATATTAATAGAGATAAAATCTATCTTGATTTATAATGTACGATTTCTCATTCTCCGACCTTCATAGAATTATTAAAAAGAATAACGTTAATATTATTTGTATAATAGTGATTATAATTGGCATATGACCATCCTCATAAAAAGACTATTTAATCTTCCATTGAATGGTGGATTACCCATTCCTATAGAGGTATGAAAAATTTTAAGCTCAATATTTCTTGCATTAGAATGTTTAGAAGGAGCTTATGCCCATTTTCATAAAACAAATAATTTATTTCATATATTGAATGGGAAGATGCCCATTGTCATATGGAAATCATTTATGAATAATATAGATAAAATTTACTTTGTTTTAGAATGGATAGTTTACCATTATCATATACAAATCATATTAAAAATAGAAGCGAATTTACTTTATTTTAGAATGGGTAGTTCCCTATAATCACAAAATTCATACATATTAATATGATTATGTTAAATATTGTATCAAATTAACAACTACCCAATCCCACATTGGAATCATTAAATAAGAATATAAATAAAATCTAATTTATTTTAAAATGGCAAGTTTCCCATTCTCACAACCTTCATATAGTTTTTAATTGATTAAGTTAAATATTTCTTCTATTAGATTGACCATTCCTTTTCACTCTTATATCCTACTACCTTTTTATGTTTCTAGTAAATGGTTGCACACCCATTCCCATAGAGGTATTAAAATGATTAAGTTTAATATTGCTTGCATTAGAATGTTTGGAATGAGCATATGCCCATTTACATACAAACAAACATTTTTATCTTGTATTGAATGGGAATATACCTGGTTTCTTATAAGAATAAAATAAGAAGAATAGAGATAAAATTTAATTTGTTTTAGAATGGGAAATTTCCCATTGTCATAATCAAATCATATATTAGGAAAATAGAGAAAAATTACTTTATTTTAGAATATGTAGCTCTTCATTATCATAGTCTTTATAGTTATTAAATTAATTAATAAGTTCAATCGTGTATTGAATGAGAAAATGTGAGTTCTCATATAGGATTCATAAAATAAGAATAGAGATAAAATTGAATTAGATTTAGAATGGCCAACTACCCATTCTCATAGCCTTCAAAGAGTTATTAAAATGATTAATTTCACTATTACTTTTATTAGAATAAAAATAATGGGAGAATGACATGGAACCATCCTTTGAACTGATTTCATATAATCATGTCTATAGGGAAGGGAACAAGGATGCATTTTACCTTGCAAATATAGGTTCAAGAGGTTGAACTTTTTGTGTCATTGTAATGATTATTAATGATTGAAAATCATTCTCTATTAGTATTGGGTATAAAGTATTATTAAAAAGTAATGAGGAGACATGTGAGAGGTTAGATGGTGTAAGTTATTTCATTGGTTTTAGAAAGGATATGTGGTTTATACGAGGGCTTGATAAAGTACAATAATTGGTTTTATAACAAACAAGAAGGTTTCAAGCGAGGTTGGTTTTCTTGCCAATTTATTAGAGAAATAAAAAGCTATGGGTGATGATCGGTTCATCTAGAACTTGATTCAAAAAATGATATTAGTAGAATAATTTGGATTATGTTAGAAAAGGTAGGTATGTCATCTCTCTTTCAAAGTTTTAAAGGCCACAAAAACGATAAATGATTTTGCTAGTCATTGGAAGGATAGTGAGATATTATCATGGGTTTTTCTATATAAAATTTTATGGATTTTTTTACTATAGTGGTTGGGATGAAGAACGAGGGGAGGGAGATTTACAAACTGAAGAAAAAATGTGATGAGGAGATGGGAAAAATTTGGTGGGTAAAGAGAAACTAAGACATCACTATGCAGGTTTTGAGAGATATTCTTTTCTTGAACCTTTAAATAAAATCACCCTACACTTGATGCAATTTATCACCTTAGAGGGTAGGTACAAGGTAGTTTATGCCCACCATTTCCATATGTTAAGTCATATCCACCATGGTATGCATTATAATTTCCCTTTCTTTCTCAATCGTTCCCTATACAAATCAATCAAGAATTTCCAAAAGGAAAGTTGAAAATACCTCTTCATCAGGGATTGATGATGGCCTTATTCTATTTGGGTTCTATAGATTTCATTAAATCTAAAAAGTTTAGGGGATTGTTGAATGATGATGTAAAGCATGATCAAGATAAGTCTATTATGTTGTCGATAAACATTGCAAATGTTGTTGGTAATATGGAGAGGGAGGATTTGGATCCACTATTGGCTAATTATTTGGATCCAAATTTGGAGGACCTCGATTATAATTTTAATCTAGACAACTGAATGAATAAGAAGAGGAAGAGGAAGGGTATGTATATAAAATCTAGTTTTTATTTTTTTGATATCAAAGGGAAACCTTCTAAAGGAAAACAAAATATGGATTCTGATTGGATTACGACATTGGACAAATTTTCCCTCAAGTTTATATAGCTAGAAAAGGACGTTGATTCTATCGATGAGGCTAGGAAGACATGGGATATAGTTTTATGAACTATATTGAGGCCTCAAAGAAAATTTTTACTTCTCAAAATTCCATCAGAAAGGAGCTAATTGGGCTTAAAAATATGGTTATGGACATTTAGAGGAGAGTGGTTCAACTAGAGTAGAGAAGAAAAAGTGTAGGCTTAAGCTTTACCTCAATAGCTCAGATGATGATGAGATGGTGAAGAATGATATCAAGGAAATTATTGGGAAGGAATAAAAATTTTTGGAATAAGAAATTTATATCAAAACTATAAAATACTAACTACATTCTTATGCACAAATTCAGAATCTTATAAAATGATAATATTGAATTAGTGTTGTTGAGTCTTATGGGTGTCCTTTAATATACAATATGAGTGAAAATTTGATAATAATGTAAGACCTAGATTATTCAAGTAGTAGTATGAGTGAATATGAGATAAAAAAATGATAATAATGAAGTAGCGTTGTTGATGGTTTTGGGTGTCCATCATGTAGTAATCCAACTAAATAGATGTTACATTTACATTTGGTATTGAAAAGATGTTACATTTACTTTTTGTATTGAATAGATGTTATATTTGTATTTTGTATAGAACGGGAGTATGTCCTTTCTCATACAGAAAATACGAGAAGAAGATGTTGCTTAATATATGAAAATGATAAAAAAACTCTTATAAAAATGGTTGTAATGAGCAGATTCCCATTCTCATATAGGAAACGTAGAATAAGACTAGATGTTTAGAAGGGGCATATGCCCATTCTCATATAAGAATCATAGAAGGATAATAGAGACAAAATTTAATTTATTTTAGAATGAAAATATGTGCATTCTCACAACCTTACTTTTTTTTTTAAATGGGAATTTGTGCATTCTCACAACCCTTATAGATAGAAAATATTTCTAGTGAAAGAATGTTTATAATGGGCACAAGCCCATTCTCATACAAACATACAATTTTTTGTTTTTGTAATTATTAATAATTGTATTATACTAGCTGGACTATCCCTAGTAGAGCCAAGTGTTGCACTACATACCCTTGAGAGGGATCAAACCTTATGTAGTTCTCATCATACAATATATTTATATGATTGTAAACATTTTTAGAATTGGCTGTGAGAATGGGAAATGTGTTTGTAAAATCAATATTGAATTTAAACATTTTAATACAAAGTAAATTTTAGAAATGTTATTCTTATTTTAGAAATGTAGGAGTCATAGAAATGTTTTAAAACAAAGTAAATTTTAATTATGTTATTCTTATTTGATTCACAAATGAGAGTGGGAATCTTCCCATTCTATATGAGTGTTAGACCTAAAATATTGGAAAAGTACCAAGATGCGTGCATGCACATAATCAATAGATAGAAGGGTGTTGAGTGAAAAACATGCGAGAAAAATAGGTTTAAGAGGGGTTTAAGTAAAACCAAGGTGCGCGGGAGTCAAAATAGCGGTTTAAAGGACTTAGCCATATTTGGCATCATACGATCACTTGAGGAAAATTTTGAGGACCCAACTAGGTGTGACAAGTGGATAAGGTGCTAGCCTATAACCTTAGAGGTCAAGAAAAGGATTTTCCCAGAGGTTTGCAAAAAGGATAACAATTCACCAATGGAGGACCACATCGACACTTGGCATGTGATTTGCTTAGGAGAGAAGTCATGGTGGTGGTTGATGATCCTATTTAAAGAGGTGCTTGGGATATGAACAAATATAGAGAGTGCAAAAGGGAGCAAAGAAAGAGAAGGAGAGTAACAAAGTGTTGTAGAAATGCTAAGGGTTTGGAGTTTATGGTGATAGGGTTTAGAGTACTTAGTGCTAGAGGGTTGTAAGGGATACCATTAAGCATATGTATGGGTACTAGGATCTATAACAAGGGATATAATGGGGAAAAGTATAGTTATAATCTCTACGATCGATAGGTTTACGGGATTTTAGTCTCTGTCATTTGATGTATATGATGCGAGATGACCCGTTTTAAATGTAATATGACTACCAAAATTCTATTAAATCAATATACATGGATCTATTCTACACAACTAGCTTATGGGTGTAAACCCTTATGTACTTTGGATTATCGTGACTCAGATATGCTTTCTTATAATTCTTATAATGTTTATTTAGCTTCTATGATGCATTGATGTGTAGATATTTTAGTTATATCTTCTGCCCTTTTGAGTAGATGCATATATTTCTGCTTCTATAAATAATCCTCCATTAATGGAAAAAATCTCTTGCGAAGCTCACATAAAGGAGGGGATCAACACCCATGCACGCCTCAGGTGACTGCCCATCGTATTATGGATTATAGGTCAATGTTCTTGGGGTTAGAAAGAAGTATTGAGGGTAAAATAATGACTGCATCTTGGTTCCATTATCGGGACCTCTTTTGAAGCTATTGTGAGAGAAATGTGTGATGATGAGTGCTTGACCTTGGATAGTGTTGAAGCATGGCTCAAAAACATGGAGGATGAGTTTTCTCAGAGGTTTAGTACTGGATTTGAGTTTGATGCATGAAAATGGGTGGAGGAGAACCTATATCACGAACTCTATGAGACATTATTTTGTTGTTTCCTAGTAGAGTTATATGAATGGCTATCAACATATGCATCAAGGAAAAGTTGGTACTATAGACCTCATATTTGGAACTAAGATGAATATTAGCAGTTGCATGATGCCTATCGACATGGACCATTGTTTTGATCACTAGTGGAGTAGAGTGTTGACTAGCTATACCCTAGAATATGTTATTTCTATGTATTCTTTCCATATGATTGCGGAGTTTAAGTTCTTGAGGAGCCTAGAGGATCATTTTTGAATGTTATCCCACTGGCTATTAAGATCCTTGTCATTACTTTGATTTTGAAAGACCTTCCAAAGGCTAGCTAAAATCTTTCTAGGTGCTGAGAGCACGGAAGGTGGTGTGGTAGAGGATGACGGACCTTGCGGAAGAAATGGAGATAAAGGAGAGGTGACTCAAGTATAATGAAGCTTGAGAGAGGTAGTTAGCAAGATAGCATGAAGTTGCAATAGTGATGGATTTATGGAGGTAGATGTTGCGGGGAAGGATTTGAGGTTCACACGAGAGGACATGAAACTTAAGCGGTCTTAACTACCCCATCTTTGCAAGCGCGGAAGAGAAAATCCCTTGGATTCTAGAGATATCTCGTCATATGAAGAAAGTAAAATATTTGCATGCATGCATGCATATTAACCCACATGGTGACGAGAACGTTATGCTTAATCTTATAGTTTATGAGATAAGTGTTGATAATATAATTAGTATCGGTATTCATAGTCAAGCTACACCAAGGAGGTATAATATTTCATTTGATACATCTATGGATACACATTCATTTAATGTGTTTAGGGGTATTTTGTCTAGTACAAAATTTGGACAAGGTATGGGATCAGAAGGTTTTAGTATCACGTCTTAGAGTGCCACATGAAACACATCTGAGATTGTTTCAGTATCACAAAATTTCAGCACATAGTTTAGCGTGACAGTGGGTTCGAAGGGCGCAACTTCATTAGTCCCTTTTCTATGACGGGAGGAGGATACGGTAGATCTAGAGGCATTTTCACTAGTGAATCTCATGGTTCTGGTGGTCGAGGTAACATTAAAGGGAATCAAGGTCTGGATTTGGTAGACAAGGTCCACAACACCATCAAAAGGTGTTCTATGAGATGTCACTCCACTTATTTGATTACAAGGAATTCACGATGCCATGGAATATGTACAAAAGTGTGATTTACTATGCCGTGTGAAGGGAATAAAAACCTTGGAGTGGAAGGAAAGTTAGTTTGCAACCACATTACATGGAAGTGCACATAGCTGGTATAGGAAGTATGACCCACACTAGATAGTGGTGGATTACATTGTGCTACATAATGCCTTTTTGAAAAATTCCACATAAGCTGAGTTTGAAGAGAAAAACATCGGCACATTGAAGGAGATTTAACAAGGAATGTCTAAGAGTGTGCGGGAGTATGATGCACATTTCAATACTCTCATATCCAAGTTATCTTATGAAAATCACCCTTCACATCATGTTTTGTGGTTCATTGGAGGACAGATCATACCATTCAAGAGGATCTTTCAAAGAATACTTTCACGAGATCCGCGCAAGCCGTGGAGGTTGCGTTATGCAGTGAGGTAGTAGGAAGCATTGATATAGGAGTTAGTCTATTCCTAGAAGCCCAAATTGTTGTAATGGAAAATCATCTAAGAAATTATCTGTGAACTCGGCTCATGAGACTCGTAGTGGGTTATGGTGTATAGATTGTGAGGTAGAAGGGAATTCGAAGGATAGTTATCCTTGGAGATCATTACGGACAATGATGGTGGATTGTGAGATTTTCCATGGAGATCATGATGCAAGTAGGTGTCCACTACTACAACGTGTGATCCATAAGAATGTGTCTTTCTATTGCAAAATTTACACCTATACTACTCATGACACAAAATATTATAGATTAATTGACCAAATACATGATGCCATTGATACTAGTGTACACGAATAGTATTACAAGAAGTTCCAAGGATGAGAAATATCATTATGAAGGGTCCATAGATGGAGGGACTCATAGAAGAAGCGTTCATGGAGGATTTAGAGGTTGTGGCAATTGTGGAGGTGGAAGAAGTGAATTCCCATGTGGAACTTGTTACAACTGTGGGTCTACAAAATAGTATAAGAATGAATGCCCCAATATGCTACAATGTTATTGGTGTGGAAAGAAATGCAAGTATGAAGAGTCCGAGAATTATTTGAGCACATGAGCTAGAAAAATGGAAGGATATGGGCCCTAGGATGGTGAGTGTAAAGCATGTTGATCAACAGTGGATGCCTAGAATGGCGCGTGAGTTAGAGTTAGAACTGTCTTGGTGACGATGTGAGATGAGGCTACATGCACCACGGAGATACCGAAGAAAAGGCTACGATTACAAGAGAAGAGGTGGTTTATGGGAAGTATCCAAACCTTACACATCAAAAGGAATTCTATTAAGAAAATTTGGATGTAATCAGAATTCTTCAAGGGGAAATTTAGTGTCTAAAAGAGCAATCTAGGAAGTTGTTTTAGAAGAAGAGCATTAAGACTCATGAAGGTTGGATGAAGTAATAGAAGTGTATGTGTTCTTGTGCCAAGATAATATCATTCCTATATTAGTATAATGGTTAAGAGGTAAATTACCAAGTCTTTGGATGAGAGCATGCGAGGTATTTTTGTATGTTAACCTTCCTCCTCATAGACTTTACTATGATAAGGAGATTACCTTGAATGTAATTATTGAAGGATGACTCCTAACTAATATTTTGAATAACATGGGCATGGAATTTAATGTTCTCACCCTAAAAACATGGAATCAAATGGGAAGGCCACCATTACAACCATCTCAAATGTGTTGTGTATGGCTAATAAGACAAAGGAAATGCCCATTGATGTTTTACATGATGTTGCTATCACTATCCAAGGGGAAAAATTCACTGGAGACTTTGAAGTCTTAGCGCTTGCTGAGGTGGACAACTTTGCAGCATTACTTCGATGCCCTTGGTGCTATAAGAACAATGCTAACTTAAATTTCAATAAGGGGTATATAAGTTTTGAGAACAAGGAGGAATGTGTTATCATTCCTTTGTGAATGAGAATTCAAGTGCCTATCCGATCCCTTAAGAGAAGAATACCTAGACATAATTAATGTGTGCACTATGAGGAACCTTGAGCTTGTGTAACCAACAAAAGAAGGCATTATCAAGTGGGAAGAAGCTCAATATATAAGTGATACAACTAGTGTGGCATGCGACAATTGGGCATGCGGGGCATATGAGTTAGTTAGAAGGCATTTAAGAGGCTTTGTTACAAGAGTAAAAAGGCATGCTTAATCAAGTGTCTAGGAGGAAAGAAGTTACCAAGTTATACTAGATGAATTGAACCTAATGTTTTCCTATGAGCGGTGGAGACCCGGTAAAGATGTGAGATCAAAAGGAGAAGGGTGCTTAGTTATACCTTTCTCAGGACCATAGCATGTTGGTGGGAGACCTGTCACGATAACCTTCTAGGGTGGCTCGAGGTGAGAATCACATTCTCTAGTAGGTTTTTCTGAAGCAATGCACCTACTGTTATACAAGATTAGCATAGGAAAGAACCTGCCTCGTTTTATGTCCAAGCATGTGAGAAGGCCTGGATGAAAGGTAAAAATCCTTTCCACCTTCTTTATGTGTGCATAAGCTTTAATCCACCTTATAAGGTTACAATCACACTAGTAAATTTACTCAGATCTACGCTGTCAGATAGGAAAGCTGGAAGGATTTGAAGTCTCATCTCCTTCAAGATTTTGAGTATCAGAGTACTAATTCATTGGCGAATGAGGCATTGTAGGTTTTTAAGCACCTAACTATGGGAGATAGTTCCATGGTGGAGGATACAATACTGGAAGTGTTGGGAGAACTTGGCTTAAAAGTTTTCTTTGATGAGGAATAATTAGAGGAAAAATAGCTTGAGCGTGCATACATGGAAAAGAGAAAGGAAATTTAGTCTATGTAATCAATGGTGAAGAGGTGGAAAACTTATATGTTAATCATATTGTTGGTACATGCAAGACTATGGATAGTGTTGATGAGAAAGTGTGTGCCTACCATAAACCCCTGAAAAACCAAGAAGGTTAACATTACTTGGAGCAAAAACCTAAGGAGGCTACTATTGGAGATTACTGGATAGAAAAGGAGGTTTTGAAGATCATTGATCTATTGCATGAATTTTAGGATTTGTTTCCGCGTGGGTACCATAAGCTTAAAGTAGTTCACCACTCCTTGGGAAGAATTAATATCAAGTTAAAGGGAGCTTTTTCCCTAATTCGAGAAGAGACATTATTGAATGAATCTAAATATATGCGTTAAAGTCCAAGAGGAGATTGATAAGATGATCACATCAAGCATCATTGAGGTTATTGAAGAATCAAAATGGATAAGTTTGATGGTCATCGACATTAAGAAGGATGGAAGGATAAGGATTTTTGTTGATTACAAATATTTGAATACGATGTGTCATTGACCCATTTCCAACCCCCTTCACTGAGGAGATCCTGGAACAAGTAGCTAGGTGCGAGATCTATTCTTTTACATATGGATTCTTGTGATATCATTAGGTTAGAATTACAAAGGAGGACTAAGAATAGACAAATTTCACCATTAAATGGGGAATTTTTTTCTACACTGGTCATACCTTTTGGGTGAAGAACACACCTATTGTGTTTTCGTGCATTGTGGTTCACGTGTTTCAAGAATTCATCCAAAATTTTCTACAATTATACCTAGATGATTAGAGAGTATATGGATTAATGAGGGACCATTATGAAAATCTAAGGTTGATGTTTGAGAGATTTCAGTAGTTTAGTATATCCATCAATATTAAGAAATGTGTTTTCCTACTCTATTTGGAACCTTATTGGGACATATCATATGTAAGGAAGGCTTGTTGGTTGATCCTGGTAAAGTTTTCATTATTGTGGGATTCGGGGATTCTACCATCTAGAGCATAATGCGTGGATTCCTTGGGCATATGGGGTATTACCAAAAATTTATTAAGGGGTATGGAAAGATCATCACGCCATTGGAAATGTTTCGAAGCACAAAATTACATTCATTGGGAGAGCGCGCAGATGGAATTTGACACATTAAAGAATAGGCTTATCACCGCGCCCATATTACACTTTCCCTATTGGGATGAGTCATTCCATGTACATGTTGATTCTTAAAGGATGGTGATTGGAGAAATATTAGCACAACTTGGAGAGGGAATTGTTGACTGCCCCTTATGTTTTTCTAGTAGGAAGCTAACCCCAATAGAACTGAACTATACTAATAATGAGTGCAAGGCATTATCGATGATCTACGTGATGTAAAAATTTAGCTAGTATCTGTTGGCAATACCCTTTATATTATACACATACCACATGGCATTGAAGTACTTGGTAAACAAGCATGTTCCACAAGGGCACATATGTTGGTGGGTCCTACTATTTCAAGATTTTGAGTTTACGGTTGTTGTAAAACCAGGTAAGAGAAATTTTGGGCCTGACCATCTATCAATTATTCACTTAGGAGAGGATGTGCAAAGCATTGAGGAAACAATGCTAGATACACAACTATTCAAATTTTAGTGTACACCCTCTAATCTGGAATATATTGTAGTGTTTCTCAAAACAAGTGTTGTACTAGAGGGAATGAAGAATTTGGAAAGAAATAATTTTTCCATACGTGTCGTGCCCTACATGTTAATTAGTGGAGACTTATACAAGAAAGGACACAATGAGTTTTTTTGTCGGTGCATGTTAGAGCATGAGTGTGCTGTAATCATGGAGGAAGCACATGGTTGAATTATAGGAGGGAACTATAGGGAATGAAACCATACGTGAAATCCTTATAGTAGGATTTTGGTGGGAAATGGTTTACAAAGATTGTATTGAGTATTGCAAGGCTTGTGACCACTTGCCTAGTGCCTTGGTAAACTAGGGAAAAGAGATTAAATGCCATTAAGACCGATTGTCGGTAGATAACCATTTGATAAATGGGAAATTGACTTTGTAGGCCCTATTTCTCCAGCCGCGTGAAGGATGGGTTCATGATATATAATTACATGCATATATTAACTTACAAGGTGGGTAGAAGTGGCACCTACAAGGGATTGTACAAAGGAAAAAATAGCTAGGTTCTTGTGGGAAAATATAATCGGGAGATATGGATGCCCACTAAGATTACCAAGTGATAGGGGTACCTATTTCTTAAATGAGACATTTAGAATATTATTGGATGAATTCATGGTAGCCCACCACGGGACTACCCTTTTGTCACCCACAAGCTAATGAGGACCGCTCGGGAATTTAACAAAATTCGAATCACACGTTAACCAAGATTTGTGATGTGGGAAGAAAGGATTGGGATGATTAAGTTTATGTTGTGTTATGGTCATATGGAAATACTTATAGATATCTGAACATGGCCACGCCTTTTCAATTGGTGTTTATCGGAGAAGGTGTGTTACTGTTGAATTCATGTTACAATTTATGTGTATAACACATGCATGAGGGTTAGATAATGAACAAGTGCTTGTGAGATGATTAATAAGTTGATTAATTAGATGAGAGCGGGGTATCACTTGCTGGAGTCAGAAAATAAAAAAATCCAAACAAAAGGCATGACATGATAGACACATCAAAAATTAACAATTTGAGGTTGGGTAGATGGTTCTATTATATGATTCCAAGTTTTTGCACTATCCTGGGAAATTCAAATTCCATTAGATGGGCTCGTACATTGTATCCTATATACTTGATTCAAGAACTTTCTAGTTACAAGCGCTAGATGGAACATGGTTGTCCAGGCCATTTCAATGGGAGTAGGTTGAAACCCTACTATAAATAATTCTTATTTGTGTTTATAAATAAGGTAGTATTGCTAGTTAGCATAGGTTTTGCTTTGATGCAGTTTCCTTTCTTTGTGTTTCCCTTTCTTGTTGCTTTTTTGTGTGTGTTTTTACGATGGTAGCCAATTATTACTTTCAAAAAAATTCTATGCACAAAGGATTTGCACATCCATTTTGTGTGGGGAAGAATGATGTGACAAGCACTAGAGGCTATGGTTGTGGATGGCTTGGGTTGAAAAATCAAAAACACGTGGATTAGAAGATCACACATGGAAAAGGTGAACATAAGGGAAGGATGGAGTCAAAAGTATTTGAGAAACCACATACAAGAATGAAAAGCACAGGAACAACATGAGGTAGGCGATGCCAAGAACTATGATTAGGACTTAGAGGAATAATGCCTTAGGCATTATACATGTGTGCATACTGAGATATGTGTTCGATGAAGGGGTTTTTGTGGACTGGAAGGTTGCCAAAGTTTTTCACATAGGATTGAGTGCAAAGGAAAAGTGTTGAAGTTTGGCATTGGAAAATTTTTCCTTAATGTGAAAGTACATTGGCAGGTGGCATGGCATTTATTATGGAGAAAAGAAAAATTTATAAATAGAAGATTGGAATGCTTTATTTTCTACCTTGAGTTTTAAGTTATGAAAGAGGTCTTACAAACTAGGGCATCCTTGCAAAGAAGGTTTAAGAAGAGTTCTTAATATGTGTGTGCATAAATAGTTTGATCAATGAAAAAAGTTGAAAGGAGTACATGCACATAAGAGAGAAGGTTGTGTGGAAGAATCCCATGGGTGCTACGCCATCTTGTGGAAAAAGGTATTCCAGGTTAGGGTTACATAGCTATGACATGGGGTTTGAAGGAATTTTTGCAAAGGAATATAGCCACAAAGTTAAGTAGAGCCGGGACGGGAGAGAGGAAATTTTTTTAAAGAATTGACAAAGGAATGACACCAAGGAAAGTACCAAATATTTCACCAAAGAAGGGAAAGGGAAAGGGAAAAGAAGACATTTCTACTAGTTTCAATGAAGAATGGTACACAGAAATGTAGTACCCGGATGATGTATTACTTGGTAAAGAATGGGTGTCTCATGTAAATAAGATGGCTGTTAGTGATTATAACCATCGAATGAGCACCACAAAAATTAAATGACACTAGAAATTGTTTTCCATGCAGAGAAGAGGAAACCAAATGGAAGGCCCATGTATGACGATGAGGTAAAGGTGAAAATGGACAAATTTGGTTTGTTGAAACTTTGCAAGTTTCCCTATTTCAATAAGCCTAAGCGACTATACCAATGGTTGATGGCACGTGTGTATGAAGACCATTTCTAACTAGCAGTCGGAGGATGCACATAACCCCCGGCTGATTTCTAAGTTCAATGGCCTTATTTGTGAAGGATATTCATTGGACAATGACTTGGAATGAAAGAAATCTATTAAGAAGACCATTGAGGCATATGACTACAAGAAGGGTTTGTGCTATGTAGAAATTTCTACAATTATCGACTGGTGATGAGGATGGCCACTCACTTGATTACAAAGCTGAATGGTCAAGTGAGATGGACATAGATCAACAAGGCCTAGTTGAATGTGTTCCACAAGATCTCGGAGGGAACCATCTATAACCTCTCATATTTTATTATAGAGGAGATTATAAATTTTAGGGACGATGGAGAGAAGATGATGTTTTGTAATGTCCTCCTCACCATTTTCTTTTCAGAGGTTGGAGTGCCCAATGGTCCAGATAAGTTTTTTTGGGAATACCCATATGAGGAACACTCTCCCTCGAAGAGATTTAAATAGTATACCTATGACACCATGATGACCGCTCATAAGGTGCACCTAGAAAAGTGGTATAAGTGGATGCACGATGCATTCAAGACTGAATGGAGAATACTTGAACAATTTCCTTCACTAGTGCAAGGAGAGTTTGACTTCTTCGTATACCAACATTTTTTCATCGAAAATTTTATTTTGATAGATGGCACGAAGAGTCCTTGGTGTAAATTTCCTTTCTCCTTCACATCATAGTACTTCTAGGCCAAGGTTGATTGATTCAAGGAGGTGAAGAAACTCATATTTAATCTAAGCATAGTAGATCAATACTACCGTGATCTACATAGGAAAGTAATATACCCCAAGAAGCACACCTATGTGAAGAAGTATGTCTCCCATGACGTGCACATGTTAAAACTAGTAACATTACTGTTGTAGGGAGGAAAACAATGAGGGTATATTTACACATAAGGCCTAAGTATGAAAAGGGTGCTTATGTTGAAGATGATTTCTCCATTCTGAGGAACCCACCACTTGGAAAAGTATTGCGCAAAGGAAAAGAGACAAAGGAGAGACTCCAAAGAAAAATCTTAGTGCATAGATAGTACATATAGTAGGGGCACATAAGTTAGGATTGGGAACAAGTACTAATGTCCACTGGAAGAAGTATCCCATGAGAAAAGAGTCTCTACTTAAGGAGGAATTACCATAGAATGAAGAGTCACCGGTAAGGGAAGAGTCTCCCGAGAAAGAAGAAAAAGATAATTCCTTTGAATTGGAGTCACCAGTAAGGAAGAAGCAGAGGGTGAAAAAGGGTTGGAATCAAATGAAATAGAAAGCAGAGGATGAAAAGGGTGATGAAGATGATGAAGAGCATGAAGAGGCTTAGGATCATCTTGTGTATGACGTACATGAGTCGAGAGGATGAAGGAAATGAAGAGAACAATGAGAATGAGGGAGGAACTCACAAAAAGGGGGAGCAAGGAAGTAAACATGAAGGATAAAAAGACCCCAAACCCGACCAAGGAGCAGATGGATAATACCATAGAGATGGAAGTGGTAGGAATTATCCAAAATTTGGTGGATCACAAAGTCAAGTGAAGAATTTAGTAAGTGCTTAAGGAAATGGATGAAATTACGAGTGTGGGAAAGTAGTATGGAAGCATGGGTGGGGACCCCAACTTAGCAGTAAGCTTCCCAAAGGTATCTCACATAGGTGGAAAGGGCATAAGTGAGTGTAGGATGAAGATATGACTTACATTAACGATCTAAACAAGTGCATGTGCGTTCTTACCAAGTATTGTGCCCACAAACCAACTCATCACTTGATCTTATTTTGGTGAAGGTGTGTACCCACACACAAGGAAAGCGCTATCTTGGACCTTTAAGTCCCATGTTGATGAACCTAAGTTCAAGGTAAATTGAGATGCATTAATGAAGATGCTAGATGCCAAGGGAGTAAACCCTTTGGTAAATTCCCAACGACTATCTAATGATAAAGTTTGCAAAGTGCTCAACAAAGCATCGATGGAGGTGGAGGAAAGAATCTTCAGAAAAAATGACATAATAAGGGTCTTGGAGGAAGATCTTGAGAAAACTAATGAGGAGATCATTGAGCAGGAAAAAGAGATAAAATAGAAGGAATTGATCAGTTCACAGTTAAGGCATGAGTTAAGGGATGAAAAGGAAAGGTACACGAAGTTCATAAGAAGATATAGGCCATTTCGGATACCATTCTCTTAAATTACCCGTACTTGGCCCCTTCGAGTATAAATATGACTCAACCATGTAATGCTTGGAAGAATTAACCCATATCCTCACCATAGAAAGGCAACGACTTGCATTAGAGTCAGCAGAGGAGGTGATAGCATGCAAGAAGGAGTATGAAAAGATGAAGATTGGGGAAATAGTGACTTGGTACTCCAAGATCCTTTCCATAGTAAAGACCACCATTCAAATGGACAAAGATGTGTATGATAACTATTCCAATAGAGATAGGGTAGCAAAAATATTGGTTGTTACACACGAGGAGGATCTAAAAGAATTTCAAGAGAAGCACCAAGGCAATAGGGCAGAGCACGAAAAGATCCTGGATGAAGTTGAGAAGAAGTTGGAAGTAATCGAAACCTTGTGGGGTTCGATTAAGAATAATATAAAGTAATTATACCCCCAAGTCACTCATACGATGGATGCGCTAGGATATCTTAGTAATCAACTTGAAGGCATTGTAGATACACTTTGAATACTAAGAGTGAGGAACTTAGTTTTGATGAAGTAGTCACATAGGTGGTTGACCTACTTCAATAGGCATAGGAGAAGTAGACACATGAGAGAAGATTGAGGCATCGTGAAGGATTTCCCACTCCTCATGCAATAGTAGTATATTCTTCTATTCTTCCATTCTTATATCCTTCCATTTCTTTAATTGTTTCAATACGTCTATTCTTTACTCTTTTAAGAGGAAAATTTTTCTCGAGGATGAAGAACACGCATAGTCTGGGGTGATGTTAGACCCTAAAATATTGGCTAAGTACCAAGAGGCATGCACATGAAGGATCAATAGGTATAAGGGTGTGTAGGGCAAAATGCATAGGAAAAAAGGGTTTAAGAATGGTTTATGTGAAACTAGGGAATGCATGGGAGGAAAAACAAGGGTTTAAAGGACTTAGCCATATTTGGTATCTTGAATTCACTTGAGGAACAATGTGAGGACCCAACTAGGCATGATAAGTGGATAAGGTGCCAGCCTAGAACCTTGGAGGTCAAGAAAAGGATATTCGATGGAAGGGATATTCCCAAAGGCATCATTACAGTTAATGGAAGGTTTGCAAAAAGGATAAGAATTCACCAATGTAGGACCACATCAACACTTGACATGCGATCTTCTTAGGAGAAAAGTCATGGTGGTGGTCGATGATCCATTTAAAGAGGTGCTTGGGATAGGAACATATATAGAGAGTGAAAAGGGGAGTAGTGAAAGAGAAGGAGAGTAATGAAGTTCTACAAAAATGCTAAAGGTTTGGAGTTCTAGGTGCTAGGATTTAGAGTACTTAGTGTTAGAGGGTTGTAAGGGACACCATGAATCCTATGTATGGGTACTTTGGGAGTCTGGGATCTGTAATAAGGGGTATAATGGGGAAAAAAATACTTAGGCTCTTTGATTAGATAGGTTTGTAGGAGTTGAGTCTCTATCATTTGATGTATGTGGTCTAAGATGACCCCTTCTAAATGTAATATGGCTACCAGAACTCTCTTGAATTAATATACATGGATCTATTATGTACAACTTCTTATGGGTGTAAACCCTTATGTCATTTGGCTTATCATGACTCAGATCTTGTTTCTTGTACTTATTACAATGTTTATTTCACTTCTATGATGCATTGATGTGTAGATCTATTAGTTATATCTTCTTCCCTTTTTAGTAGATGCATGTAATTATATTTATGCAAATAATCCTCCATTAATGGTGGAACTCTCTTACGAAGCTCACATAAATGAGGGGCTTAGCGCTCGCACATGCTTGTGTGAGCGCTAGCATATGTTAGGTGATAGAACAACGCGGTTGGGGTTAGAAATAATTATTAAGGGTAATATAATGACTACAATGGGTAATAATCATCTTAAATATTTTTAATACCTCTATAAATAATGTGACAATGGGAATATGTTTTATAAAGGATGTGAGAATAGGCGTATACCTCTAATTAAATACAAGATAATCAAGGTATATATTTAGTTGAACCCATAAAGAAGGATCCCTATATTCATAACTAATACCAAACCTAATACCCAACACTTAAGTAATTTCCAAATAACAACCTAAATTAACATTTAGTATTCCAAAGTTAATATCCAACACCTACTTTATCCGAGGTTTCTGTGAGAAATGTTTCCCCAAATTAACATTTAGTATTCCCACACATACCTAGTAAATAATTTTCAATAACGGAATATATTCAAGCCTTATTTATGATTTTTAACAATTTTATAATCAAGGTCCTTAAAAGCAATATTAAACTTAAATAAAATACAATTTATATTGAAATTAATTTTTTCCCATTCTCATAGCCTTTTTAGAGATATTAAAATGATTAAGTTTAATAGTGCTTGTATAAACAAACTTCCCATTGGAAACAAGATGAAATTTATTGCTTGAATGAGAGTTGGAATATACCCATTCTAAACATTATAATACAAGCAATATTGAACTTAATCTAGGCCACTACATGGCACAAAAGTTATTTTAATGAAAATGTATCTTAAATGCAAATAACCTAAAACATGGCTATGAAAAATGTTTAAAATTTATATTTGTTTCTGACCATGACATAGTGAGACCACCATGCAAATATATTGTTGACCACCATTTATTTATTAATTGAAGGTAATTGTTTTAAAACACCTCTTTGACCACTCATTAGAGGGAAATTGGAGATATTAATGGAATTTAATCCATGTCACTACATGGCACAGTGGAGATATAATGACAATTAATGTTTTTTGAGAATGGAAGAGCTCTTGAGAATTTGAAGATTACCATGAAGCTATTGAATGAAACTAAATTGTTTGTGTACTTTTTGTACATTCCACTTTTTAATAACTCTATGAAGGTTGTTAGAATGGGAAACTGACCATTCTAAAACAAATTATATTTTACATCTATTATTCTTTTATGATTCCTATATGAGAACGAGCATTTTCTCATTTCGTTAGACCATTTCACCTTGTGAAGCACAAGATTTGAAGAAAATTTCTGAGATATTGTTTGATCTCTCCACTTTTTTTGTTCATCCTTTCTACTTTGGGATCCTCTATTTTGTTAGACCACTTCCTTGCATGTGAGCTATTTGATTGTTGATTGTTTATACTTTTGCTTTTGGGTTCTCTCTTTTATTGGACTGTTTTGGCTTGTGAAGAAAAATATATCAAGGATATTTTTGAGAAACACCAATCCGTTCATAGGAATGAATTTTTCTAACTCTTCTCTATTGATTTATTCTAAGATGAATAATATCATATGGTTTTATTTCCCTTGCATGGTGGATAATTTCCCATTGTGAAACATTTTTTTCTATAAACTTCTTATATGATTCCTATATGAGAATGGGAATTTTTCCTGTTGTACATGTCCACTCTCACATAGGAATCATAGCATAATAATAGAGAAAAAAATATTTCTGATTTTAGAATGTAGTAAGTTCTATATCTATCATTCTATCATCGCTATATCATAATGGTCATATGCCCATTCTATATTCCCATTCTCACATAGGAATTATAGGAGAATAATAGAAATCAAATTTTATTTGTATTGTTTGTTGTTATTTATTTAGAGATGAAGAATATCATCTGGTTATTTTCCCTTACATGGTAGTGAATTGGCCGTTGTACAACAAAGTAAATTTTATCTCTATTCTTCTATGATTCATATATGAGAAAGGGAATATGCCCATTCTCATATAGGAATAAATATTGAAGTAAATCATTTTGAGAGCTATATAAAGGCTATGATAATGGGGAATTTTCCATTCCAAAACAAATTAAATTTTATCTCTATTAATTCCTGTGATGATGTATGATTTTTTTTATGTAAAATATTGACTGTGAAATGATCTTATTTAATGTTGACATTTGAATTTCATTATTAGATGCTACTATTACCTTGTTTTCTATATTGATTATTGTGATGATGAATGACTTTTGTTTCTTGCTTATCAGATTTGTAGTTGTCTATATGATTATAAAATTAGGTAGTAAAAGTTGTTTTCCAATAGAGATTGCATTATTACCTTGTTTATTGATAATATGTACTATGTAGATAAAAATTATAGTTAACCATTTTTTAATCTTCATTTAATAATAATTCAACATGATTACGAGTTGAAAATTCATGTCAGTTCATTGAACTGACATGCATACAATTTATTCTTTTTGTATGGTATGCAAGAATCAAAGTAATCATTACAAAGTGATACATTGTATTATATACACTGCAGAGGCAATAAGATTGGGTAAGTGTCCATATTAAACAAAGTAAACATTATATCTATTATTTTTATTATACATATTCACATATCTCTATGAACAATAATAGACTTTCTCTTATGATTCCTATTAAAGAGAATAGGAATATGCCCATTCTTCATATTCTAATGTTATCTCTATTTTTTTATTAGATTAGATAAAAACTAGGGATCAGATCCTAGAGGCCTTACAAGAAATAATACATCATGAAAAGACACAAAAAGATGAAAAAAAAGAGATAGGACTAGAATGAGTTAAAAATACTTAATTGAAGAGAATGAAGGTCAAGAAACCAAGCCATAAAAATAGACAAAAACTAGTCTACTACTCCGACCATAACAGTTTGCCAAAATATAGCAAGAAGTTCAAGAATAGAAAGAAAGAAAACTAGTTTATATTTTGGCATTTGGGGGCTTTCAATAAGTGCTAACATGAACCTATTTGTTTTACTTGTGCTCCAGCTCCTTCTGATTCTTCCCTCCATCATCTTCATCCTCAGAGATACTAATATAGAGTTGGAATTTCCTTTTCTTTAGACCCTCTTCCACTACCTCCAACCGATTCCACATATCTTTCACCATCTTATCTAGCTCCGTAACTTCCCCCTTATGTTCCTCTGAGACATACAAATCTACTTAGATGACCATCCATTCCCTTACATCGAGTTAACATCTTCCATAATTTAGATGACCATCTCCAAATGTTGCATTATTTTATTCAAGTCCTCATAATTTTGACCCTCATCCTCAACAATTTTTCCTTTCCCTTTGGAGGGACCTTCATTTTCATTATCCTTCCTAGCCCTAATCTATGGATCATCCTCCTCCCTAGATTTGTTATAGCGATCCTTTCCCGCACACATCTTGGTAAGGCACTTAGCCAGGGTAATATCATCATCCTCCTAAATAGAAGCCACCATCTTAGACGGAACATGTTTTCCATTCTGGAACAGAAGGAGGATGAGACCTTCATGAATGGGGGACTCCACCTCCCCCTTGAAAAATCCCTCACAAGAGGCCAAAAGAGACATATATAAAAAGAAAGGGATACTCATCATAATTTTGTGCCTGAACATGTTCAACAGAGACAAATGGTGTGTATATATCTTGTGATACTTTCCTTTGAGAGTAATATACTTCATAATATGAAGACATACCTCTTTCCAAACCCCAGGAATATAGGACCTAGCAATGCCATCCATGAAATAATGAACTTTTTCCTTACCTACGAAGAAGGTGTTAATTTCATGTTCCATGTCATTTCTATCCTTGAAAACATTTATACCCTTCATCTCCATTTTTGTGACATGGGAAATAAATTTCTTTGAAACTAGGGTTCATTTAAAAACCCCCCCTATGAAAAATTATTTTAGAATTGGTGGCGAATCTCCAAAATTGACTTTCGCATCAATGGATAATTTCTAAAAATCCATTTCTTCGCAAAGTCGATTTGGGTTGGGAAGATGTCCATTGTCTTCCATACAACTTAGGTTGGACTCCATCCAACCTAGGTTGACTGAAGAGATGATGGATGGTCATCGATCTAGTTTGAATGGTCATCCATTATCTGTCTTCCAACCCAATCGTCCAACCTGGGTTGGACAACCATACATTATCTATCATCCAACCCAGCCATCTAACCTAGGTTGGATGACCGCCCATCATCTATCGTCTAACCCACCATCCAAATTGGGTTGGATGACTATACATTATCTCTGTCATCTAACCTTGACCATCCCATCCGGGCTGGATGGTCATACATTATCTACCATCTAACCTTGGTTGGATGATTTTCCATCATCTTCCATCCAACCCAACCATCCAACCTAGGTTGTACCAACGTACATTATCTATTTTCTAACCTAACCATCTAACCTAGGTTGGACAGCCATACATTATCTGTTGTCCAACCTAGCCATCCAACCTAGGTTGGATGATGACGTACATATATGTCATCCAACCCAGCCATCTAACCTGGGTTGGACAACCATACATTATTTGTCATACAACCCAGCCATCCAACTGGGTTTGACGGTCGTACATTATCTATCGTCAAACCTAGCCATCTAACCTAGGTTGGATGATTGTCCATCGTCATCATCCAATCTAGTCGTTCAACCTAGGTTAGATGACCATACATTATCTGTTGTCAACCTATTCATCTAACCTGGGTTAGATGACCATACATTATTTGTCATCCAACCTAGGTTGGACGGCTAGGTTGGATGATAGACAATGGACGACCATCCAACCTAAGTTGGATGACCATCCATCATCTATCATCTAACCTAGGTTGGATGATAGAAAATGGTTGTCCATCTAACCTAAGTTGGATGGATAGTCACTCTTTTTGGATGTCATTATTAAATGGGTACCCCCCTACAACCCCCCAGGCTATGTATTATACCTCAATGAATACATGTATAAGTTAATTTTTACATATAAATAGTAGGAGAACTAACCCATACAAATGAATTTTTGGCTGAAATTTTTTGGCAAAGTGGGCAACAACTAATTGCTAAAAATTCACCATTTCTAATTTCCAAAATCCCTAATATTCGCAAGTTTATGAAAATTTGCCTCTAAAATTTTCCTTGTTTGAATAGCAAAACAATCATAATATAACAAAAGTAAAAGTATAATAACACAATCACCTTGATTAAAGTTTAAAACTTTCGGATAGTCATATAAACTGAAACAATTTTATAAAAAGATTAAACAACAATTATAATTTTATAAATTAATTTATAGATTCAACTTTGAGAAGATTCTTCTCTATGTTCTTCTTTCTCATACACTAATTAAATTTCTTTGACTACACTTTGGACTGAACCAAATCCTTTATAGCAGCTTCAATATTCAAAAGAATCACTTTTTCTTAATTTGTAACTTTACTAGAAACAATAATGTTTGATCGTCTCCAGATTTGTTCTTCGATAGTATCTCTAGATCCATTCCATTTGACTTTATAATTCTTCTCAAGGTATTATTCTACTTGTTTAGGATAACAAGCTTCTCTTTCAATTCAATTGTTGCATTTACACTTTTCCTTGCACTTTGTAAATGTAAATTAAGCACACTAGCCTCATTTTTAAATTTTTCATACTTTGATTACATTTCACAAGAGAAAAACTATTAGTAAAATTTCAAAAAATGAAAATAATACTTGAAAATTTAGTAAGACTTACCAATGCCTTATCTCATTCCACATTTTCTATAACTACAAGGCCCTTGTCTCATGACCACATATTGTGGTAAGCTTGTGCTTTTGCATTTTAATTCTCAACTTTGTTCAACATAATGTTCAACACTTCATCTTCATAATTATTATCAAATTGTAAAGAACTAGAGACAACCCGATTCAATAAAATATCAATATTTTTCTTGCTCATTCTGATGTGAAGAATACAATATTTGTCTTTGGTTATGATTTTTGTATCATGAATTTATTTATTTTATCATAACTTTATCCCTAAACTCCCACAATTTCAATTCTTCAACCTCCTTCAAAATAAGATCAATATTGGCTTCCTTGTTTTCATCCAAAAGAACACCAGGTGGAAAAGTAGTTTTCTGGTCATCAGTTAAGAGAGTTCTAGCATGTACTAGAGATGGTGTTCCTTATATTTTTGTCTTTGAGAAGTCTTGTCTTCCTTGAGAAGGATTCCTTGACGCATGAAGCATATATTGGGGATTGAATGTTCTATGCTCTTGAAGTATGCTTTAAGTCAAAATATACTCATCATCAAAATCAATATTGTTCAACATTGAAATAACCTATCCACTAGGAAAATTACCCATTGACAACATTGGAAATTCATACGCAAATTTAAGTGTGCCCCTGCTAGTAGCTGACTAAGAAAATGAAATATTCTTTCTGGTCAACATTTTACTTATATTTCTTCGTGGGGGTGGTTGAGGTGGACGCTGAAATGGAGGCCCTAAGACATTGAAATGTAATTTTGTGAATAATATGATGAAATGGAAAATTCAAACATAAATAAATAAATTCATTAAAGATTATAAAAAATTAAAATTACTTTGAATGGAGGAATGTTGCCGAGGTGCAAATGAAGTCGATTCTATTGATGTTGTTACGGAGGAGTAGATAGGAAGAGGCTGGTAGATGTGATCTACAATATAATGTACAATTATCAATTAAATATATATCAAAGTGTAAAATTTTATTTGAATCAATTATGAGTAAACATATAAAAATAAGAGATTCACACTAGGGCAACATACTAATTTACTGAAGAAATTTTGACCTCCCGCATTTGAGGCCTTTGACACCCTATTCTCGCTAGTAGTTTCTATAGTAAAGAAATATAAATTACAAGAATTTTTGCAACACATACTAGTTTTTTCTAATTAATTACATTTATTTTTAAAAAAATTGATATATATACATCAAAATTTAAATACCCGTGATTAATGCCTATGATATTTTGGATGATTGCGTATGAGGGTTTAAGGAACTCCTCGTATTTTTAGGATGTGGAGGGGTTTCCTCCTCTATTTGAGGATCATAAAAAGAGTAACACAATCTCTAGAACACGGGTAGTAAGTGACATCTAATAACAACATCCCTTCATGATGCAGCTGCAAATGTCACCTTCTGTTATAATTTAATAGTAAACTGTTAATTCATTTAAAATATTAAATTTAAAAGATAAATATTAATAATTACAATATGAAAAATAGTAATAAAAACTATCTAATAACAAATTGGGACTCACCTCTTGCTCTTTAATTGTTAGTGTTACATTAAAATTCGGTTTCTTTGAATGCATTACTATCACAAGAGAGGTGCCACGTAAAATATATAGAGACTCATAATATAGAGAAAGAATAAAAATTTTTGAGCTCATAGTAATGTTCTCATTAAAATGAATATGTGCCAAATCATCTCTTATCCTGGAGGATAAGTAGCTACACCAGTCAAATTTCTTACCATTTAGGGTATAAAAAATATACACTAAAGCCCACTAAGGAATATCCGTATATCGACCTTGTAAAATAATTTTGGTATGGAAGAAGCGCAAAATTGCCTACAGAAATGGGTGAATGAAATCCTTGAGTTAAATCCCTCTTTTTGAAGTGTTTTGGGAAGATGTAATAGTTAACACAACAAAGAGAAACATTTGGTTGGTAAATTTTATAAAATAAAAAACTTAAAATAAGGAAAATTTAATGTTGTAAAATATAAAATAAACTTACAAGTAGAAGCAATTGCAACTACATCAATAGAAAACTGAAAATTAGACTCCAGATACTTGCATTCTTCATCCGTTAAAACAACCTTCATCATGACAAGATCCACATATTTGTGTATTAGTCCTATGACATGTTCAATGTTATTAGGTGACGTTCCAAATGAATCTGCATGAGATGGGAGTGTATAATGAAAGGTTAAAGTGGAAATTTCATAGTTGAGCGAGAAGATTGTTAAGTAATTTTTGCTCTTTTTGTAATTGGGGCATATACAGTATCCCTATGAAATTGGTTACTTCAATCCATTGGGAGTACGTAGTAGGATCCTCTAGAAATTTTTATAGTTGAGGAAAACCAAGCTTTTGTAGAAAAACTTCTTCATATTAGTTGTTGTCAAGAAACCGGGCTCTTCAACTCTCTAGAATTATTCTTTCTTCTTGGAATTTTTTAGATTGTTATCAATTTCCCGTTTGTAGTTGTCCTTTATAATTTTGGATTGTTCCTTTTATATGTTGGATGTCCTATGACATTCAATTTTCTTTTATTTTTCCTCGTATGATCACAGCTCTAACACTCGGCTTCTTTGTTTTGTGGAGTAAAAATGACCACCTTTTATGTATTTATAGGTCTCAAAGTGGTCCACCGGTAGCATTAAATGTGCCATCGGCCGAAGCATGCTACCTCTCGATATCATTATACATACTACCATCCGACATCATAAAGAATGCTATCGGCATGTAGTATTTACTTGCAATTAAAAAAACATCTTAGAAAATTACCTCCCACGTGAAACAACTTTTCCTACAATTCACCATGGGAGCGAAAGTGGATTTACCAATATTTGCCAAATATTTTATAAGGATTTTTTTCGGAGGGACCCTTAAAATTTTCCCTTGTTAGAATGGGAATCTTCCATTTCTAAAACAAATTAATAGAACTACATAATACGAGAATGGGCATCTACCCAAGGGTATGTATGTAGTGCAAACACTTGGCGGAGCCAAGATACCCATTACTAAAACAAAATAATAGAACTACATAAGGTTTGATCTCCCTCGAGGGTATGTAGTGCAACACATGGTGGAGCAAGAACTTGGCTCCGCTAGGTTAGTCCATCCAAAATAATACAATTATATACAAGATAAAATAAAGAAAATATTTGTTTATTTGTTTGAAAAAATGGGAAGATACCCATTCTTAAACAAAGACAATAAATTTAATCTCTCCACTATCATCCTGTATTGTGGAATTAGATACGATTACTATAGAAATGCTAAAATAAAAATAATTTTCTCCAAGTTACTCATATTAGAATTGAATGGGAATCTGCCATTCAATTCGATTCAATTTCTTGTATTATACATATTAGAAAAATTCTATTATATGTAAGATAAAATTAAAAATATCTACTTGTTTGTATGAGGGAATGGAAAATTGCTCATTCTTAAATATAGATAGTGTAATTAAATTTTATCTCTCCACTAGCATCTTACTCTATGGACTAGCTATGAGTAATATAGACTTACTAAAAACTCTAAGTTCAATGTTTTAAGTATTAGAATGTTTGAAATGAGCATATGACATTTTATTTCAATATTTCTTATATTAAAATGTTTAGAACATGAGAATATACTCATTTATAATAGGAATATTCCCATTATAATAGAGGAATCACAGAGAAAAATAGGCATAAGCAAAACCACATACTGGAATTTTTCTACTCGAATAGGCATGACATGAAGATGAAGTGGGTCGTTCCCCATTTTGTGATTGAGAAAAAATAGAAATATTCATTTTAGTTTCTCAAAAATTTCCTTAATATTCTTCATGAAAAGAGAGAGACCCCAAAATTTAAATAATAAACAACAATTATAGATAGAGTCTTAATCCCCTTTAAGGGTATGTAGTGCGAGAACTAGGCGTTGTGGGGATAGTCCAACCAATATGATAAAATTATTAACACTATAAAGGATGTTAGAATGTTTTTACACTATAATTCTTCTTCTAATATGGTCCTCCTTCCATTGAAATGGTCATCCTTTGATGAAAAATGGGAACAACCCAAAAATGACTATTTTTGTTTGAGAATGGAAAAATTCTCATATTTCTAAATTGTCAAAAAAATTGACCAAAAATATGGAAAAAACAAAATGTTAGAATGTTAAAAGAGTGGGCTACTGCCTATTCTCGTTATTAGGAGCATTCCTAGACTTATTTTAAAATAATTACCCTTAATTAATAAATACATAATGGTGAATAATATATTTGCATGTTGGTCTCGATATGTCATGGTCTTACACAATGCATGTTAATTAATCCTATATGAGAATGGGAAGATAATGGGCATATTCAAGCTATAAAAAAATTTAATAGAACTACATAATAAGAGAATGGGAACCTACCCAAGGGTATGTAGAGTAGAATTTAGTGGATCCAAGATGCCCATTCCTGAAACAAAACAACAAAAATACATAAGGATTGAACCCCTCGAGGGTATGTAATGCAGCACTTGGCGAGCGAGCTGAACTTCACTCCGCTAGGGTTAGTCCAGCCAAAACAATACAATTGTATTCAAGATAAAATTACCAAAAATATTGTTTTGTTGTATGAAAGAATGAGAAACATCCCATTCTTAAACAAAGACAAAGTAAATTTATCTCTTCGCTAGCATCTTGCATTGTGTATTAGATATGATTGCTTTATAGAAGTGCTAAACTGACAATAATTTTCTTCTATTACTCATATTATAATTGAATGGGAATCTGCCCATTCAATTTGTATCAATTTATTCTATTATACGTATTAGAAAAATTACATTGTATGCAAGATAAAATTTAAAAATGTATGCCTATTTATGACGAGAGAATAGGAAATTTCCCATTCTTAATTAAAGACAGTAAATAAATTGTATTTCTCCACTAGCATCTCACATTGTGGACTAGCTATGAGTAATATAGAAGTACTAAACAAACTAAGTTCAATATTACAAGTATTAGAATGTTTAGAATGAGCATATGACATTTTAGTTCAACATTTCTTATATTAGAATGTTTAGAACATGAGCATATGCCCATTGATAATGGGAATATTCCCATTCTAATATAAGAATCATAGATAAAATAGGCATAAGGAAAACCACATATGGGCATTTGTCTACTCGAATGGGCATGACATGAAGATGAAGTGGGTCGTTCCCCATTTTGTGATTAAAGGAAAACTAGATGTTATTCTTCACATTGAGAAGAGTTAGAAATATTTATTTTTTGTTTCTAAAAAATTTCCTTGATATTCTTCATGAAAAGAGAGAGATCCCAAAAGTGAAAGAATAAACAACAATTAGAGATAGAGGCTTGATCCCCCTTTAAGGGTATGCAGTGCAACACTAGGCTTCATCAAGGATAGTCCAACCAATATGATATAATTATTAACTTTATAAAGAATGTCATAATGTTTTTACACTATAAATATTCTTCTAATATGTCCCTCCCTCCATTGCAATGGTCCTCCTTCGATGCAAAACGAGGAGCAACCCAAAAATAAATGTTTGTTTGTTAGAAGATGGAAAAATGCCCATATTTATAAATATTCCAATAAAACGGAACAAACATATGGGAAAAACAAAAATTTAGAATGTCAAGAGAATGGGCTACTACCTATTCTCATTATTAGGAGCGGTGCAATACTTGTTTTAAAATAATTACCTTTAATTGATAAATACGCAGTGATAAATAATATATTTACATGTCGGTCTCGATATGTCATAGTATTACAGAGTGTATGGTAATTACTCGTATATGAGAATGGGCGAGATAATGGGCATCTTTCAGTTCTAAAATAAATTAATAGAACTACATAATAAGAGAATGGGCACCTGCCCAAGAGTATGTAGAGTAGAATTTAGTGGATCCAAGATGCCGATTCATAAAACAAAATAATAAAACTAAATAAGGCTTGAACCCCTCGAGGGTATGTAGTGTAAAACTTGATGGAACTAGAACGTGGCTCTGTCAGTGGTTAGTCCACCAAATTGTTAAAATTGTATTGAAGATAAAATTTTAAAAAATGTTTGTTTTTAAGGAAATAATGGCTAACTTCCCATTCTTAAACAAAGACAACGTAAATTTTATCTCTTCACTAGCATCTTACATTATGGAGTTAGATATTATTACTATAGAAGTGCTAAACTTAGAATAATTGTATTTTATTACTCATATTTTAATTGAATGGGCATTTGCCCATTCAATTTGTACCAATGTACTCTATTATCCGTATTAGAAAAATTACATTGTATGTAAGATTAAAGTTTAAAAATGTATGCTTGTTTGTATGAGAGACAAGGAAATCACCCATTCTTAAATAAATATAGAGTAAATAAATTTTATTTCTCCACTAGCATCTCACATTGTGGACTAGCTATGAGAAATATAGAAGTATCAAATATCCTAACTTCAATATTGCAAGTTTTAGAAGTACTAAATAGCCTAAGTTCAACATTTCTTGTATTAAAATTATTATAACATGAGGATATTCCCATTGATAATGGGCATATGCCCATTCTAATATAGGAATCAAAAAGAAAAATAGGCATAAAATGAACCACATATAGGAATCTATCTACGTGAATGGGCATGACATGAATATGAAGTAGATTGTTCCCCATTTTGCTATGGAATGAAAAATAGATGTTATTCTTCACATTGAGAAGAGTTAGAAATATTATTTTACTTCTCAGAAATTTCCATGATATTCTTCATTTAGAGAGAGAGATCCCAAAAGTAAAAGAATAAAAACAATTAGAGATAGAGGCTTGATCCCCCTTTAAGGGTATGCAGTGCAGCACTAGGCTCCGCCAAGGATAGTCCAACCAATATGATACAATTATTAACTCTATAAAGGTTGTCAGAATGTTTTTACACTATAATTCTTCTTCTAATATTGTCCTCCTTCCATGCAAAATGGGGAACAACCCAACAATAAATGTTTGTTTGTTTGACGATTGACAAATGCATGTATTTCAAAATATTCCAATCGAATGATAAAAATATGGCCAAAACAAAATGTTAGAATGTGTAGATATTGGGATAATGTCTATTCTCACTAGTACGAGTGGTCAAAGACTAGTTTTAAAACAATTACCTTTAATTAATAAATACATGGTGGTAAACAATATATTTGCATGCTGGTCTTGATATGTCATGGTCTTAAACAATATATGTTAATTACTCCTATATGAGAATGGGAAGAGAATGGGCATCTGCCATTTCTAAAACAAATTAATATAAATACATAATAAGATAATTGGCATTTGCCCAAGCATATGTAGTACAACACTTGGCAGAGCCAAAATTCTCATTCATAAAACAAAATAATATAACTACATAAGGCTTGATCCTCCTCGAGGGTATGTAGTGTAGCACTTGGAAAATCCGAACTTGGTTCCACCAGGTTAGTCCGGAAAAATGATACAATTGTAAGCAAACATCACAATGGGACTAATTCTATTCATAGTCAAAAAGCCTATTTAAAAATATGAAGTGATATGAAACATAACATGAGACCCATATTTTATAAAAAAATTTACCAACCATGCTTTAATGTTTTAATATGCTATATTTTTTAGACCCATTTAAATGTTTTTTCAAAAGGTATTATAATACCAAAAATAAATAGTACAATATATTTATAATGTACTTTACCAACATTACTTTAAATTTGTAATGCTTTAATATCTTAATGTTTAGACCCATTAAAAATGTTTTAGAGAGGTATTAGAATACTAAAAAATAAATAATACAAAAATAACATTTTTAAAAAATTGCTTGCATTTGAATGCTTAGAATGGGCATATGCCAATTCTCATATAAACAAACAATTATGTCTTGTATTGAATTAGAAGTTGCACATGCTCACAACCTTCTCACAGCCTTTATAGAGGTATGAAAATATTTTTAAATAATTTCTTTCATTTGAATGTTTAGAATGGGAATATGCCAATTCTCTAATAAAAAAATCTTTTTGTCTTGTATTGAGTTTCCCATTCTCGTTGCTTTTATAGAGATTTAAATTCTCATAGCCTTTACAGAGGTATTCTTCTTCTTCCATGGTTCCTATATGAGAATGGGCATGATTCCTATATGAGAATGGCCATCTCATTCATTCTAAAAAATAAGTAAAATTTATCTCTCCACTTTCCCATTCAAATAACAGAAATAAAACTTTATTTTTGTAGTTTAGAGGGTATGTCGTGCTATTCCATCCAATATGATACAATTATACAATTATTCAATAGACCTATAGACATCTTGAAAAATATACAGATGTTATTATCTAACCTTTATGATTCAGATTAAATGATGCACTTATATTACTATGATCTAACCTTGTTGAAAAACTATTTTCAACAAGGGATCTAAACATTCTAATACCCAATACTATACAATGGAAGACTTTTGTTCAAAAGGTTAGATCATAGTAATGGAAGTGCAGAATTTAATCTCGAAGGATGAACCATTTGCATCTTGGCCTTGCATGCTTGGTAAATCATTCATCAATGCAAATAAACACAGACAATATCAAGGATAACAAACATATGATTCACCAATGATATAAGGCCAAGTTGCATATGATTCACCATCGGGATAAAATTCTTTACTTTTATTACTATTATCTAACATTGATGAACAATTATTGTGAACAAAAATCTCATTTTATGGATGAAAGAAGAATTATAGAATTAAAATTTACTTTCTGATCAACTCACCCGGCCAACTCACTTGAACATCTAGGAAAATAAGAAATGCCTCCTAGGTGGTAAGCCCACTTTGTACTTTGGTAAAAACATAATAGATAACTCCTCGTCTTAGCATGAAGGATTAGCAGTGGATTTCTTATATATACATTAGTAGTTTGGATGGGATGAGACAAGAGGTCCATTGGGCATTGAGAACATACATTTTTTCAAGGGAATGATCTTGTTGAGACTTTGAAACATGTAAGAAATGGTCATATTTAGATGCATCCATTTATAACTATGGAGGATAACAACTATGCAAGTCTTACAAAATATTGAAGTGATATTCTTAAAATACATCAAAAATACAAAAGATCAAAAATATGGTATTATCTTTATACTATCACAATAATACAAATGAAATAAAACTAGATGATATTATTCATCTCATAATAAATCAATAGAGAAGAGTTAGAAGTATCTCATAAACCTATCTTCAATTTAAAAAAGAAGTAAAAAATTTCTTCACTATAAAAAAGTAAATTGTTCTTTTATGATTCATTCTTATTTCATGATTTATATATGTTTAATGGGTTATGCCCATTCAAAAACAAATTAAAATTTATCTTCCATATTCCTCTTATAAACATCTATTCATCTTCCATCGGTTGTTTTGTATGTTTTATATGAGATAAAAAATAATCACAATTCGTGTGATTATTATTTGAGAATGGGCATCTTTCCACTCAAATGGGCTTGACATGAAGATGAATATTAATTTTTTTTACAATGGTCTGCTCCTATTGGAGAATTTTATTAGTAACCATGTCTATTAACCTTCCCATGTGACCTATGACCTACCACATCCCAGCTATCTGTTTGGATCCTTCTCTCCTCCTCGAGTGTGTATATATATGAATGTAATCTTTGTTTATTATTATCCAATGTAATATAAAATTATTCATTTTATAACATTGGCATCAAAGAGTTTGAATTAGATGGCCCGAGATATTCATCGGTTGTAAATAGCTGTGAAATCGGCACCAATGAAGGGTCCAACCTAAAAATCCAAAGTGGTCATCCTAGATGTGGTATTTGTTGTAAATGATGGCTTTAGTAGGGTTGATGCTTTTTCTGTGATGGGAATCATTGTTAGGTGAACCGAGAAATTAAAAAAATCCAATGGGAAGGGCACTAAAAGAGGAACTAACCGTTTGAATCCTTACACATAGTTGGAAGAATTGCAAACCAGTAACCCCAAAAATATTCCATGTGTTCCTTAAGAGATTTTATTTCATACCATGTAGAGATATGTTGATGCATATGGACGTGGCTGTTATTTACTCAGCGTTGATGGTTACATCCATTATAGACATCTTTATTCTACACCAAAATACAAGAAAAAATCCCAATCCTCTATTATATTTGTTGTGGAATTGTTCTCCAACATTTATTCAAAAGAGACGCCAACATACAAATAAAGGGCGGGCGGTAGTAAAAGTTTTAACATACATCTTTTAGTAAAGGAAGGATCATTGGCTGACCTTTTGGATTACAAGAAGTCAAAAGTGAGGAATAATGTCGCTAAAAAATTAATGAAGAATATAATTAGTCAAAATTAATTGGAACCCTTACGTTGGAGTCTAGCATGGAAAACAATGTAGATTCAGCGTAAGACCGGGGAGCAAGGTGTGAGAAGAAACAATCAAGAACAACCAATTAAAACAAAGTGACTCAGTAACAAAGAATACCAAAATAACGTGAAATAAAAATATTACAACGACCTCGAGAAGGAGAGACTTAACATAGAAAGGAATATTTCAAAAATGAGTTAAAGATGCTTCAATAGGAGAAAACATAGGTTCAAAACAACCTCAACTTCAACAATTTTCTATAAAGCTATCAAAGATGAGAGTGAAAAACCAGCCTATGATACCCTTGCAATATTTTGAGAGCATGCAAATCGTGCCCAAAGATGTTAGCAATATTACAAGCAACCATAGATACATGCAACATTGGAAAGATCTAAATTCAAACCCATGAGAGAGCCGATATCTACTCCTTTCCAGTCTCCAAAACTTGCAATTCGAGGACATAATGGACTGATTCTTGTTTGACATTCAGATAGAGAAGAGTTGTCAAGATTTTAGAATGATACGATGCAGATGAAGAACACGAGATCAAATTCCCTCATGCACATCTGTGTCACATCACATGAGAATCTAAGCTCACTTCTTCGTCTATTTTTTACAAATGAAAGCACATCAAGATTTGAATAAATCCAGACAAAGTCCTTACCACAGGAAGTAGATAAGACATGTCATGACATAATAAGATGATAAATCCAGAAAAGATGATGATGACTATTTTGGGGTTATTTTTATAAAAACAATGGAATAATGGGGGAATTTTGGATTATTTCATTGGAAACCATGTCTATTCACCTTCCCACATGACTTGTGACCTTCCACGTCCCATCTGTCTATTTGGATCTTTCTCTCCTCCTTCTCAAGGGTGTATATATATGAATATATTCTTTCCCATTTTGCAATGGAAGGAAAACCAGATGATATTTTTCTACTTCATAAGCTGAAATGGTATAATGAAATAGATTGATTCCAAATCGAGAAAGGGGGAACACGAAAGTGGATAGACAAAGCAATATCTCAAAAAAATTCAAATATTATGCTTCACAATATGAAATGGTATAATGAAATAGGTGACTCCAATGCGGAAATGATGAAAAAAATGTGAAATGGTCTATCATGTGATAGATTTGTGGTGAATCTTGAAATTCCCAAGATCTCTATAGTCCTCGAGAGCATTCATCTAAATTAATCACTCTACCATGCCACATAGCTATGTGAATTTAATGGCATTAAAATCCCCAATTTCCCTCTAATGATTGGTCGAAGACGTGTTTTAAAACAAGTAACTTTAATTAATAAATAAATGGTGGTAAACCATATATTTACACATTTGGGGGTCTTGCCATGTCATGGTCAAAAATAAATATAAATTTTAAACAATATCATAGCCATGTTTTAGGCTAATTCCATTTAAAATAAAATATAAATTTTAAACAATATCATAGCCATGTTTTGGGTTATTTGCATTTATAATAAAATATAGCATAAACAAGTAGCATATATGGCCATATTTAGATGCATCCATTTATAACTATTCGATCATGGTTGAAGACCTTTGTTGAATAAGGTTAGATCATAGTAATGAAAGTTTGGCATTTAATCCTGAAGGATGAACATGTGCATATTAGCCTTGCATTCTCGGTAAATCATTCATCGATGCAAATAGACACATACAATATCAATGCAAATAGATACATGATCCACTAATTATATAAGGCTAGGATGGACAATAATCTCCTTCAAGATAAAATGATTAACTTCTATCAATTTTATTTGACCTTGTTGAATAAGGAATCTCATGTATGGAACAAAGAAGAATAATAGAATTAAAATTTACTTTGTTCTATAATATTTGGAATATATAAAATTTAACTATATTTATTTATATATTATGAAAACTACATAAGCCTTTGTTCCCCTTCGAGGCTATGCACTTATCTCTACCAGGAATAGTCAAGCCAATATGAAACAATTATAAATATTTAAAAATATATTAAACATATATGTTTGTTTATCCATATATATATTTAAAAATAATGGGCATATTAAATATTATTCTTCTTGTATTAGTTTATTCTTCTACTATTATCCATATATGAGAATGGGAATCTGCCCATGTAGATACAAAGATAAAAATTGTTTTCCTATTTGTGTGAAAGAATGGGCAGCTATTAATTCTAAAAGAAAGTAATTTTTAAAAAAGTAAATTTCATCTTCGTTCTTCTAGTATTAGTATTTATTCTCTATTGTCTATGAAAATGGTCACCTACCCATTTAGTTTCTATTTTATATTCTCTATTATTATTCTTTCAAAGTAGTGTAGAGGGTATGTATTTCAGCACTTGACTTTTCGGGGTTAGTCCATCTAATACGATACAATTATATAATTATTCTATTCTATTCTTATTCTATTATATATACATGAGCATGGGAATCTACCCATGTAGATAAAAAGATAAAAAAATTTCTGTTGGCGTGAAAGAATGGGTACCTTACAATTATAAAATAAAGTAAATTTAAAAAAAAAAATCATCTTCATTTTCTACTATTAGTCTCTATTCTCTATTCTCTATGAGAATGGGAATCTACCCATTTAGTCTCTATTTTCTATTCTCTATTATTGTTCTTTCATAGTAGTGTAGAGTGTATGTAGTACAACGCTTGACTCTACTAGGGTTAGTCCATCCAATACTATAAAATTATACAATTATTCCTTTCTATTCTTCTATTATCCATATATGAGAATGGGAATCATCGCATGTATATACAATGATAAAAACATTTATTCTTGTTTCGTGAAAGAACAGCAGCATTTGTCGAATCTAAAAGAAAGTAAATTTTTAAAAAGGTAAATTTCCCCTTCAGGTCTCTATTTTCTACTCTCTATTATTTTTATTTCATGATACCTATAAGAGAATGGGCATCTGCCTATTCTCTAAAAATAATTTAAATTTATCTCTCCAATTTCCTATTCTAATAACTCTACAGATAATTACTAAAGAAGAATAACATAAATAAAACTTACTTTGTTATAGTGTAGAAGGTATGTAGTGCATCACTTGACTCTGTTAGGGTTAGTCCATCCAATATGATACACTTATACACTTATTAAATAGAGTTATACACATCTTAAAAAATATACAGATATTATTATCTAACCTTTATGAGCTACTATTTAAAAAGGTATTAAACATATATGCTCGTTTGTTTCTGTGAGAGAATAAAAAGATAACTTCCTTTTGTTAGTCATATATCAGAATGGGCATATTAAATATTATCCTCATAATATTTCTTCTTCTATTAGTTTATTCTTCTTCTATTATCCATATATGAGAATGGGAATCTGCCCATGTACATATAAAGATAAAACTATTTTCTGTTTTGTGTGAAAAATGGGCCATTGCCCATTCTAAAAGAAAGTAAAATTTTCAAAAAGTAAATTTCATCTTCATTCTTCTTCTATTAGTCTTTATTCATAAATACATGGAAAATCAGTAAGCTTGTGAGAACTCGGGAGTAATTATATCCCATCATGTCAAATATTGGGTTGGCTTAAATTAAATGCTTAATGGCATTGGGTTGGTGTATATTAAATGCTCAATGACATTGGATAATGTGTGTTGTCTTTAGGATCATACATGGATAATATTTGGAGTCGGCGGCTAGAGCTCATATAGGATCCTTCATCTAATATCTTTAATAAATGGGAAGGGATGCATGTAATTATTTAATAATAGTGATAGCCACTTCAATGAGGAGTAATAACTTTTGGCATTGGATCATGTGGTTTCATCTTAAATAGCTTTCCTCGCCCTCATTCAACATTTAGACTCCTCTACATGCTATTTCTATCATCATGGTGGTGCCCTCTCTTTTTCCATTTTTCTAGGAAGAAACAAAATAAAAATGATCTTCTTCAATTCCATTTCTCGACCACATCTCAAGTGGGTTTTGGGATTGATCCAACATTTGTATATGAGGCCATTGAACATGTTTTTAGTGACACCTATCTTAGTGATTCCAAAATATCTTAGATTAACTCATAAATTTCATCGGTGTTTGTTTCAAATTTCATGTGGTTATCCATTACACGTTAGAAGTTTCTACGATTACCCATTTTTTATCTTTCCCTCTAATAGGGTTGGTTTGGATGAAGGACTCGAGCATTGTAGTCTCAATAGTTTATCCATATTCATTCGCCTTGATGCATATGTTGATTGGGTTAATCGTTCTTTGGTGGAACCTTTGGTAGAGAGGAACCGAGCCCTCACCCACTTCGTGTAGGTTTTCTTAGACTTTTTACAGCCCGGACTCACCACCTTTGCATCTTCAAAAATTTGATTTAACGGAGATTAATGTTCCTATCCACCCCGAGTCTTGGTGTTTCCATGTTACGGGAGATGTTGTGTCCTACCTACACAATCCGTGAAATATTGCCATTACTAGTGGTGTATGCCATCATATGGCTACCGAAGGTAGCTCGTATGCGTTCTTCCTTATCATTCACTAATGTCAAATAAGAGGAAATCGAGGTTTATTATGAAAACTAATATGAATTGTTAGTTCTTTTATGATTTTTTTGTAAATATGCGTATTATAAATTGATCTCTTCATGTTTCCTTTTTTAGTCATTGCTACTTTTTATCTCTGAACATCAAATTTCTTTTTATAACTACAATTACTTATCTTAATTTTTTATGTTTTGTTAAATTAGATAAATTATTGATCTTGTTATATTCCAATCACATGTATAAATCATCATCATCTCTATTAGCATAACCATGTTTTAGGTTATTTTCATTTATAAGTAAATGGTGGTAAACAATATATTTTCATGGTGGTCTCGCTATGTCATGGTCAAGAAAAATTATAATTGTAAACATTAACATAACCCATTCTCAAAACCTAGTTAATATAAATTTTATATATATGTATGGTGGTCTCTGGCTATGTCATGTTAAAAAACAAATATAAATTTAAACATTATCATATTAACCCATTCTCAAAATATTCTATATATATATATATATATATACACACATTAAGATGAGAATTACATAAGGTTTGATCCTTCTTGAGGGTATGTAGTGTAGCACTTGGCTCTGCTAGGGATAGTCCAACTAGTATAATATAATTATTAATAATTACAAAACAAAAATTATTATCATCTACAATGCACGACTTCCCATTCTATCTTCTATAATTCTTATATGATAATGGTCATATGCCCTTTCAAAATATCTATTATTCTTATATGTTTTCTAAATGTGAATGGATATATATATTATATTTAAGATGACAACTAGGAACTACATAAGTATTGATCCCTCTTGAGGGTGTATAGTGCAACACTTAGCTTTTCCAGGGATAGTCCAACTAGTATAATACAATTATTATTAATTACAAAACAAAAAATGTGAACGCGTCAAAATGCACAACTTCCCATTCTATATTCTATAGTTCTTATATGAGAATGGTCGAATACTCATTCAAAAAAAAATTATTCTTCTATGTTTGTTAAATGTGAACCGAGAACTACATAGGGCTTGATCCCTATCGAGGGTATGCGAATGCAACACTTGTCTCTTCTATGGATAGTACAACTAGTATACTATAATTATTAATTTTTACAAAATAGATAATTTTACTTCCCATGTAAAATTAACTTAAATTTATCTTTATTCTTCTTCTAGTAGTTATAAAAAACTTCATGAGAATGGTAAATTCCAATGTTCAACTTCAATTTATCCCTATTCTTCTTCTAATAGTTATTTAAAAATTTACATATATATATATATATATATATATATATATATATATAAAGATGATAACTACATAAGGCTTGATCCCTCTCGGGGTATGTAATGCAGCACTTGGCTCTACCAAACATAGTCTAGCTAGTATAATGCACTTATTAATTACTTATAATGCACTTATATAATGGGGAACAACCCAATATTAAATATTAGTTCATACGAGGATGGAAAAATGCCCATTCTAAACACTCTAATAAAGTTACAGATCAAAAATACAAGACAATAAAATACAATATTATCTAATAGATGGAGAATGGGCATCTACCAAAGGGTATATAGTGTAGTAGTTGATGTAGCTAAGATGCCCATTATAGAACAAAATAATAGAGCTAGACAAGGCTTGATCCCTCTCGAGGGTATGTAGTGTAGCACTTGGCAGAGCAAGAACTTGGCGAAGTCAAAACTTGGCTCTATCAAGGTTATTTTATCAAAACGATACAATTTTAAACAAGTGTTACAATGTGACTAATACCTGTCCTAGTTGAAAAGTAAGTTTAAAAATATGAAGTAACATGAAACATAACTATGACCCATAACTATGACCCATATTTTTGTAATGTACTTTACCAACCATGTTTTAATGCTTTAATATGCTAATTTTTAGACCTATTTAAATGTTTTCATAAGGTATTAGAGTGGGCATATGTAAATTCTCATATAAATAAACAATTATGTCTTACAGCCAAAATGAGACAAATATGAACAAAGGGACACAATGCTTAGTCCAGCCATAATGAATGAGTTCAATATTTCCCACCCATTCTAAAACACAATAATTAAACTATGTAAGGCTTGATCCATCTCCAAGGTATGTAGTGCATCACTTGGTTGTGTCATCACTTGGCTCCACCAATAATAGTCTAGCAAAAATGATATAATTATAAATAAAATAATAGAACTACATAAGGCTTGATCCCTCTTGAGGGTATGTAGTACAACACTTGGTGGTGCCAACACTTGGCTCCACCAAGGTTAGTCTAGCCAAAATGATACAATTATAAAAAAATAATAGAACTACATAAGGTTTTATCCCTCTCGAGGGTATGTAGTGCAACACTTGGTGGTGCCAACACTTGGCTCCACCAAAGTTAGTCCACCAAAATGATACAATTATAAACTAAATAATAGAACTACATAAGGCTTGATCCCTCTCAAGGGTATGTAGTACAAGACTTGTTGGTGCCAGTACTTTACTCCACCAAGGTTAGTCCAATAAAAAGATACAATTATAAACTAAATAATAGAACTACATAAGGCTTGATCCCTCTCACGAGTATGTATGGAAAATGGAAAATTACTAAACTTATGAGACAATATACAAGATGATTAAGTTCAAATAAGTTTTTAATAGAATTAAATTTAGTTTGATTAAGTTATTTTGTTTAATAGAATTAAAATTTAGTTTAGATTTTTGGAATGGGCATAATTATGCCCATTATCATTGAGAAATCATACAATGTAGAACAATCACATATTCTTCTTGATTCCTCTCGAAGCTATATAGTGTAGAACTTGGAACTACTAAGGATAGTCCTGCTAGTACAATACTATTATAAATTGTGTGTTTGTATTAGAAGGGGTGTGTGTTAATTATCATCAAAATTACAAAAGCAATGTTTTCTATAATCTGAAACAGTTCAAGGAAATATTTTAGAAATTTTCAAATCTTGTTCAACCTTTCAAGTCTTGCGACCTTATTTCAAAAGGGTTAAATAATAGCAATGGAAGTTCAAAATTTAATCCTGAAGAATGTACATGTGCATATTGTCCTTGCAATCTTGATAAATCATTCATTGATGCAAATACACACATGCAATATTAAGGCAAATAGATACGTGATCCACCAATGATACAAAACCAAGATGGACAATATTTTCCTTCGTGATAAAATTTTTAGTTTTATTCCTATTAGGAATCTCATGTATGGATCAAAGAAGAATAATAGAATTAAAATTGACTTAGTTCTATAATATTTGGAATATATATAAATATTTAAACAGATATATTATTCTTACTCAAAAAAATTCTTCTTTTAAAAAACACATATGCGAGATTAATATTCTTCTTCTATTAATTTAGTATTCTTGAAAATTATATTGTAAGTCTATTCTTCTATAGTTAGTCATATATCAGAATGGGCATTTTAAATATAATCCTTGTAATATTTCATATTCTATCTCTATTCTTCTTCTATTAGACCCTATTCTTTGTTTGTAATTAATAAATATTATAAATTAATTACATTCATTTTAATACCTCTAATCTCTATTCTTCTTCTTTTATGATTCCTATATGGGAATGAGAATCTGCCCATTCTAAAACAAAGTTAAAATTTTCACTTTACTTTTCCATTCTAACAAATCTAAAAATTACGAATTAAAATTGAGAATATTTTATCAACTTGATTATGCTCATTGAAATCATAAGAATGGATATATATATTAAGATGAGAACAACATAAGGCTTGATCCTTCTCATGGGTATGTAGTGTACCACTTAGCTCTACGATCGATAGTCTAGCTAGTATAATACAATTATTAGTTATTACAAAATAAATAATGTTTGTTTGAATTAGAATGGGCTTATGCCCATTATAAATGTGCAGAAATTCTATAAAGGATGTCCCAATGCACATATTCCCATTCTAAAATAAAGGACCTTCCCATGTTAAAAGAAAGTAAATATAATATGTTTAACTTACATTTATATCCATTCTTCTTCGTTAAATTAAATATATACGATACTTCTATTAGTTATACATAAGAATGAGTAGATTTATCTTTGTTATTCTTCGTTAGTTATATATTAGAATGAGAAACTTACCTCTTTTTATTTTATTAATGGAAAATAGTTTTGGAGGGACTATACCCAGTTACAAGAAAGGCTCAATAGCCAGATCAAACATGAGAAAAACATCAAAAGAAGATCAAAATCTAGATAATATAAAAATTCCAATAAGTAACCCAAATAGTAGCTACTAGAAAAAAGCAAACAAGGAAAAACTGCAATTAAGCAGCCAAAAAACAACATTCTGTCAAAACAGAGCAGCAAAAAAAAGAACCAACCAGACCAAGGGGAGTTATTTCTTGGAGGCCCTATCAATCCTAGATTTTATAGTGTGCAAAGAAGTGAAAAGTGCTAGAGTGGTAGTGTGTGTTGGATCATTCACGTTCAACTTTGAAATAACCTGATTTCTTTCCTTTTTAGTCCCCCAAATGGCTTTAGGGATCCCACTCAACATTGAAATGCTTCTAACTTGTTGCTCTAGGAACTCACTAATGGCATTGAAAATGGCCATATTATGATCATGTATGTCTTTGGCCCTCCCCAATCTATTGTCCAACGAGTTCAACTTTCTGTAAATATCCTCAGTTTGATCAATTTCAATATCCGCATCATCATTCAATTTTCTCTTCCCCTTCTGCTTGGTTAATTGATGCAACTCCTTAATATTCACAACCTCCTTTTCCAATAAGTCCAGTCTAAGAAGAGTATTATCCCTCTCATCTTGTGAGGCATTATCCTAACCAGCATTGCTAATGTGTAAAATATTTTGAACAACTTCCATTTCTTTGTTGCTCCTGAGAACATAGGCAGAGGGAGGAGAGGCCACTTTATTGAGTTTGGGTTCTTAGTTTTGATAGCTCTGGCCTTGGAAGAGGTGGCTAGGTTATTCGAAGGAGCAGTTAGAATGGGAGAGGGTGGGTCACTAGGGGAGATAGGAATGGTGGGGAATTTGGAGAGGCAAAGTTTATGTAGGAGGAAGATGAGCCCCTAGTGGAGGGGGATGGCCCTGGTGTGCTTTTGGAAATCGAGAATGGAGCATTCAAGTGAATTCAAGAGGTAATGTGAAAAAAACTATAAATTGTCTCCTAAAATGGTTGAGAAAGACCAAGTGCTTGGTAGGAACAAAGTGACAAAGTGCCCTTCAAGGGAGATGAATCGAACCATCATTTTAGTAATCTCATCATAGGGTTTCAGAATGGAACTTACCTTGACACCCACCGCAACAAAGATGAGCTCCTCCCCTTCTTTAGAAAACTTCTTTGCTTCTGTAATTTTTTCACCCTTTTGCTAAAAACCGGAAGCCATCCAAATCAAGCCCAGTCACCTCAGCAATCAACTCCTCATTCATCAACACATGATGACCCCCATATTTTACCTTCCTGTCCTTCCAATCCATGGAAAAATGCACATAAATGTTTTGGTCATGCCCTTGGATTTTTTGATGAAGTTGGAAACACCCCCCTTTTAAGAAGATTCCAAAGCTCCCATTGTCCTTCTAAGCGGGATCACAACTAGGTTCCAATTGGCACATGGAGCACCCCCATCTTTTTCCTTCTGTAATTTTTACACTTTCCCTACTTGAAACCACCCTTAGAAGCATTTGTTTTTATATGACTAAACTGGTTTTTAAAAATCCAACCCCAGATTCTAGAATCATGTGAACTTTTATGGCTGTAATTTGAATTACTACTCTCACTTGTGTGATCTGTCTTGTACTTTAAAGCCCACACAATCTCATTATAGATCCTACATAATGTGTGAGTGTCCATATTTATCCTTATTAATACCATTTTGCACCTCCTTGGGGGTGTATTTCTCATTATCCCAAAAGGTGAGATTGTTGTTAGTGCCATAATTTGCCAAGGTATCCACCACCTTGTTACCCTCCCTATAAGTATGACCAATTTTGATATCTTTGAAAGTGTGACAGATACTAATGGATTCCTCAATGAAATATTTAATGGTCCAACTAGGGGGATAAATCTGATTAAGGTGATTGATAATATTTAAGGAGTCCCCTTCCATAATGATGTTTTGGATGTTATGTTCCTTGGCAAGCCTCAACCCCCAAAGAGCTGCTAAGGCTTCCGCATAATGATTAGTCTGATTACCCATTCTACCAGCATAAGCAAAGCAACTAAGCAACCTTTATGATCCCAAATTACACCTCCACCAATAGCTCCCCTGGGTTTCCCTTAGAGGCTCCATCAAAGTTAAGTTTGTACCATGAAGTTGGGGAGGGATCCAATGAATTGATGACCTATCAATGTTTGGAGTTCTATGTTTTTGCACATTTGCAACACCAATCTTCCAGTTGGAAAGAATAAATTCTTCATCTTTAGGATACTTCTTATTCTTGGGAGGTTTGAATCTCTCTATATTGTCTTTTATAGCATTAACAATCTTAACAAAGTTGTTCTTGCAATGTTGTCTATTGTTTCTAAATATAATGTCATTTCTATCTTTCCAGATCCTCTAGATAATATGAGGCATAACCAGTTTCCAAAGTCTTCTAACAACACAATGCTTAAAAGGAGGATCCCACTAGATCCAAAGTTGGAGAAAATCCTTTGGCACTATCCAATAAACATTGAACTTTGAGAAAGCATAACTCCAGATCATTGAAGCATACTCACAATGAACTAAGAGATGTCTTGATGTCCTCAACCTCTTTTTTGCATAGGCAACACATGTTTGGCATTATAAAACCTCTCTTAATCAGGTTGTCATTTGTGAGTATTCTACCTCTGAGAACAAGCCAAAAGAAAAAAAAATTAATTTTAGGGGTTAATTCAGTCATCCAAATCCTGCTCCATTTGAAATCACTATGAGTGTTTTCAAAATAAGAATTATAACTAGATTTGACAGTGTATTCTCCATCACTTGAGTTATTCAGACAAGTTCATCCTTAGCTTCAATTTGATTCAGGGGTATGATGTCCAACTATTCTGTAGGGAGGAGATTATGGGATTTAGATCAGTCCTTTCCACCGTAAGTTGTTTCCATCTCTTCCTATTATCCTCCATTTCAATGTAATTTGACTTTAGTTCCATAATTTTTCTCTAGAATGTCTTTGACTACACCAAATCTGTCATTTAGGTTGAAATTAGACCAGTTATCACACCAAAAATTAATATCCCCATTTCCCACTTTCCATTTACAACCTTGTTTGATGAAATTTCTGACTTGAATCAAGTTATTCCAGAAAATGGAACCATGAGGGAGTTGTCCATCATTAAGGAAAGAAATAGTTGTTTGTTGATCAAGATACTTAGCCTTAATTAAATCAATCCAAGGTTGTTCCTCGAGAGCATTCTCCAGCCCATTTTTGCAATTAAGGCCACATTCATTTTTCTAATATCCTTTATGCCAAGCCCACCAATTCTTTTAGGAGTACAAACTTGATCCCAAGCCACCAAATGATATCTAAATTTTTCCTCCATTCCCTACCATAAGAAGTGCTTCTAGATCCTTTCAATTTTGTCCCTAAAGATAGAGGGAATATTATAAAGAGACATAATATATATAGGAAGATTTTGAAGAGTGATTTTAATTAGCAAACATTTTTCAAGCATTGGAAAGAATGGCCCCTTTCCAGCCCGCCATTTTATTTTGAAATATTTCCAGTAGATCATTCCATACTTTGATAGAAACTTTTTTTGTACCAAGAGGGAGACCCAGATAAGTAGTGGGTAAGGAATTGATTTTACATCCCATGATTTTAGCAATTCTTTTTTGTTTATCCATAGGAGTGTTGAAAAAGAACATGGAACTCTTATCAAAGTTTATCTCTTGCCCTAGAAGCAACCTCATAGAGTTTCAAAATAGACTTAATAGCCTTAGCTTCAAGGATAGAGGCCATCAATAGAAGAATTGTGTCATCCACAAATTGCTGGTGTGAAGTCTGTGTGGTGTGTAGAAGTAGGCTTAGTTCCTTTAAGAAGTCCTTCTTTAACTGCTTTGGCAATGGATCTGCTGAGACTATCCGCCATTAGAATGAAAAGAAAAGGGGATATAGGGTCCCCTATCTTAAACCCCTACTACTGCTAGCAAAGAAACCCACCGGCTCACCATTCACCACCACAGAGAATCTAGTGGTAGAGATACATGCCTTAATAATTCTTCTAAATTTATTATGGAAGCCAAATTTAGCCAAAACATTGTCAAGAAAATACCAAGAGACTTTATCAAAATATTTATTCATATCCAGTTTCATGACCATGCTTGATTTTTATTATTATCCATAGAATGAATGATCTCATGCACCATGATCACCCCATCTTGAATTATCCTTCCTTTTATGAACCCACTCTGTTGCTTTGAAATTAAATCATTGAGAATAGTCTGGAGTCTAGTAGCAATAATCTTAGTAAAAATTCTATAAATAACATTAACCTAGACTAATGGGATGGAAGTCCTTAAAATATTTAGCCCATTTTTTTGGAGCAAGCACAATGTGGGTGTTATTCAACTCTTTCAATAAATCCCCAGTTCTGTAGAACTCATTCACTTGCCCTAAGCAGATCATCAAAACATATTTCCCAATATTTCTGAAAGAAATTAGCAGAGAAAACCATCAGGTCCTAGAGCTTTATCCCCTTCAAGAGTAAAAATAGCTTTTTTGTAACTCCTCAATAGTTACAATTTTGGAAAGGTTTTTGAATCTTTGCTCATCAATTTTGTCATTAGGATAGCCTCTAGTAAAAAAGAGGCAACCTCATCATTTATAACACTCTTCTCTTTAAGTAGGTTTTCATAAAATCTGAGAGCTTCCTCCTTTATGGCCTTAGGATCTTTGATGATAGTTGTTACCTTTTGAAACTTCAAAATCCTATTGCAGCTCTATGTTTCATAGTGGTCATATGAAAGAATTTTGTGTTTTTGTCTCCCTCTTTCAGCCAGATCGCTCTAGATTTGAGTCTCTAGAAGGATTCTTCTCTACTACAAACCATATGTAGCTCTGAAAGAATATTTTTCTCAGCTGATTGATCCTCCAAGGACTTCCCTTAGCAGTAATTTTATTTTCCAAATCCTCTTGGAGTTTTTCTTTAACTCCTTTTTTTAATAAAGATATTACCAAAAACTTCTTTATTCCAAATTTTCACCTGTTTCTTGACATTTTTTAATTTTTGAAGGAGTCTATATTGAGCAGTTCCTCCTCCATCCCATTTCCACCAATATTTAATCTTATCAAATATGTCATCATGCTCCATCCACATCTTCTTTCAAATTTGAAAGAGCTCCTTGTGGGTTTGGCCCAGTTGAAAAGATTTAAAACAATCAGATTATGGTCAGATCCAATTCTAGGAAGAGAGGTTAGATGAAAGTCCTGGTGTAAAATCCAATTGGCAGAGATAAGAGCTCTATCTATTTTGACACTGAATCATGTCACTACCCAATCTTCTATTTGACCAAGTAAATTGATTACCATGAAGATCCACATCCATGAGATTTAAATCAACAACGAAATCAACAAATTCATCCATGCCGATGGAGAAACTAGAATTACCCCCTTGCTTTTCCCTAGGATTTAAAGGAGAGTTGAAGTCTCCCATAATAAGCCAGTTGTCATTTTTATGTTGACTTCTAAAGACCTTTAGATCATTCCAAAGTTTCCTTCTACCATTTACCGTATTAGGTGCATAGATGTTTGAAAGGATCCAAGTAAAATTATTATCAATGGCATGGAATTTAACAACAAGATGGTTATTGGTGTTCAGAGAGAATCATACCAAGTAAAAATATTTTTATCCCATAAAGTGGTAAGGCCTCCTGAAGCTCCCTGAGAATCAACAACAACAATAGTTTCGAGTTATCCCAGAAATTCTTTTTACAATTTTCAAGGACCTTAGAGTTCATTTTGGTTTCCTGTAAGAGAAAAATACTAGGTCTACTTGAGACTCTTAACTCTTTGAGTATTCTTTGTTTAGAGTTCCCATTCAGTCCTCTTATATTCCAGGAGATGATCTTCATCTAAATGATATGGGGGATGAGTTTTCCTGATGGCTCAATTGGCTTTGAGTTCCATCTGCAATATCTTCCTCTATTCTCTTTGTTCTAAGCTCCTTCTTTGAAGGTCTTCCTCTTTTAGAACTACTTCCAAAATCTACTAGCCTTCTAGTAGATGATCTAGTTGTTCTGGATGTTGAAGCTCCCCAGTTATCATTTTTTTCCTATCATTATAAAGCGTATCTGGGATCTTCTCAAAGCCCTTCATTCTTTTCTTCTTCCTAGAGCTAACCTCTATAAAGCCATTGGTCAAATCAGAATCTCCATCCAAGAGTGTGTTTATCCTGAGTGGTGTAACTTCTCCCTCCTCTTTTTCTCCCTGATCCTGAACCTTAGGAGGCTGTGTAGTTGTTTTTTTGTTACTTACTAGAGGATTCTCATCAGAAAAATTTTCCCTCATTGGTAGATGTTTCCTTATTTTCTTTTCCTCATTCAGATCTTCCTCAATGATAAATAGAGGATCAAATTGATCTCTCTTTGTCCTTTTTTATTGAATCAGATCTGCACTCATTCCCCGATCCATAAGTCTGATATGATCTTTCATATTGTTATCTAGACCCATAGAAATAAGATTAACTTTTACAGTGCCAGTCTGTTTGTCAACCTCCATAACCACCTTTACTGGTGCCTATATTTTATATATCTTCTTTTGTGGTTAGGGGTACCACCATCGACCCTGGTGTTGGAGTTTTAGGTCACCAGAGTTTCCTACAGATCAGAGGTTTCTTTATTGGAGTTTGAAACCCTTTTTCCTTTCTTATACCTCAGCTCTGGTTGATTTAAAGAAATCCCTTCCATGTGCATTGGTTCCCTAATTTTTTTTCTAGTACCCTCTATAGGGCTCCTGAGCTCATTATCTTTCCTTATTTCATGTGTCTTTTTGGGACTCCACCTAGCATATCATTTTTTCCATCAAATTTTCCTGAGATGTCTCTTTGTTAGGACATCTTCTGGTGAAGTTTCTATGTGATGGCATTTATTGCATCTCAAATGAAATGTTTCATATTCAATATTTTGATGCCAAGTGCCATACTTTGACTAAAAATGATATGCTCTGGTAGTTCTTGTTCCATTTCAAAGAAATACAAAATCTAGCAAAGGAGAGTTTGGATCTATTCCTCGTTGGTCCATCAAGCCCAATCAAGATCCAATAGATTTAGCAACATTTAGCAATATCTCATCATCCCAAAATTGAAGGGGTAGTCAGAAGTCTACACCAAACAGGAATGGTGTGTATATTCTCAATGCTAGGATCAAACCCTAGATACCATCTTTTCAAGAAAATACCCATATTGCCCAAACACCATGGTCCTCCCAGAAGCACCGATTCCAAGTCAATCTATTGATTGAATTTAGCTAGAAAAAAAACCCCGTGACATGGTGGTAATGTTCAGATCTCCCTTTGGTTGCCACTTTCTAATAGCCCATTTTCTAATAACATCAATATTAGGTCTAGATCCGAGAAACTTACCAACAAGTGAAAGATTCACTTTACCCAAAGCCCGATGCCAACAACCATATAGACACCGAGGTGGGTCACACCTTCTTTTTCCTTCATGCACATGAACTGCACCTTTGCTGGTGACTATGGACCCACATTCTTGTCTAGTTGTTCTTGTTTCTTGAGAATCTTATTCCAAGCTAAAGGTGTGAATCCCATTTCTGTATCAGATTGTATGTGTGGATTTTCAAAGGATGAAAAAAATAAAGTGGAGAGAGTAAAAGTAGAATAAACATTTTCTTCAAATATTTTTGAAACTCTCAAACATGCAAATTATATAGAGTAAGAGTAACATAAACGACCATATTTCCTTTTATTATTAATTTTTACACGAGAATGGGCATCTTCCCATTCAATACAAACAAATAATTTTTTCACATAAGAATAGGAATTTTCCCATTCAATACAAACAAATTTTTTTATCAAGGATAGATGAAATCATAGA